>QAOA01003067.1:49421-225642 GCA_003255065.1 Cercis canadensis
GGAGAAATGAGTGAAAATTTCGTGAGGAACATATTTCTCAAGGAATTTCTCATGGGTGTAGCAGCGCGAGAAAAAGTGGTGTGACAAACCCAATTTCTCACGGAAAAATATTGTCAGTGAAAAATTTTCTCTCGGTTTGGTGTTGTCTTGAGAAACTTCTCAAAGAATAGTTATGTGAGAATTAAGCAATATTTCGTGAGAAATTGTTGCGAAGTCTCACGACAAGTTCGTGGATGTTCTCATGGACTAATTCCGAAAGAAAAAAATGTGACAAGTTGATGAGCTGTCGAGGCTAATCAAATTAGTGAATTTATATCCGGTTCACCAAAGCTACTTACAGCATAAGGTAACACCGAGTCGAACCATTGGAACACTCTAATTAGGGAATCAAATTAGGGAGTTTAATTAACAAGAGGGTTTGATTTGCAGAAGTAATCAATAGAAAGTAATCGACAGAAAGTAAACTGAATTTTAACATAGCAATCAATCCAAGGAATCAACTAATTCTGATTTTAATCTGTCCTTAATTACAAAAGATTCATTCAGTAATTAACCTAATTCTTGGCCTTAGAACACATCAAGAAGCCTCTAAGTGATCTAAGAGTCTCTACTGGATAAGCATCCAGAATTCGGTTAATTAGGGTTCAATGAATTAAGCATCTACTAATCCAAATTAACTTAAAGTCCAGAATCCAACCAAGGTTAAACAATCCGTCCAAAAGCTTAGAAACATTGTTTAATCTTTACAATCCTCTTTTAACATATGAAATTAAGCAATTATCATATGAACATTCAAATCCGAATTAAGCAACCCAAATCAAAATTAAGCAAATGAAGGAAAAAAATTGATTAATCACTAAATAAATGACAATTAAAGTAGAATCTCAGAATTAATAATCAGAATAGACAAAACCTAGATTGATCTAAATGATTAGCCCTCCATGAACAAGAGGCATGAATCCATTACAGAAAAAATGAAGAAAATAGCTAGAGAGAAAAGAGGCAAGGAAAAATTGTCTAGAATGGACTCTCTCTCACGTCTACCTCCTTAACCTACTTGTAACCCTCTAAAATAATTGCACACCAAGATTACCCCTAGGTTAGAATTATTCCTCTGGCTCTTAGCTTTAATTGGGCCCCGGTTTGGGCTTAATTGGGCCTAGGATGAGAAAGTTATGCCCAATTTACTCTTAACAGCTGTCTAGACTCATCATTTGACTTCGAGAGGCAATAACACCATCCAAATACCATATTTTGGAGAAATAGTCTTCACAAGAGTTGAAGATGTATTTCGTAGCTTTCCAATGGTACCAGTTTCATGTCCATACGATACCCACAGCCCAACATATGACCTAATATCTTCACCTGGGTCAGGATCCAGCTATAACATCTCTGTTATAATTTCCAAACTAAATATGATCTATTGGACATCCGAATTAGCTTTGGAGATCTGAATAAAAGCTGTAGAGAATTCTCTCAGCTTTCCTACAAGGTAAGAGTTAAGATTATCAGATTTCTACAACTCAAGTTATGCCTGAAATACAGAAACAGTATAAAGTTCCAAATAATGCTGAAAAACACAATTAAGCCCAATTAGAACCCAACTAATGAAATGTGGCTCAAACCTAATCAAATAAGCCCAAAAGAGGTTTAAGAGACTAAAAATGAGGGTTAACTATTGTATAAAAAATGTGTTTATCAAATTCCCCCACACTTAGCATTTGCACGTCTTGGACAAACTTAAAACTTCAAAAATTGGGAAAAAAGAAAAAACAAACAAAATAACTCAAAAACTAAAGACTCACTTCCCAATGATATTCAAGAAATGCACACAAACAAGAAGAGCAATCAAAGATTTAAGGGAGTCAAAGCATTTATAAGATAAAATTTCTTCATATCCAAAATCAACAAACAAGGTAACTTCAATTGAAAAGCATGAGTCAAGAATGATAGATACTCACAAGATATATTCTCAATCCCTCAAGTGTATAGAAAGTAAGTATTTCACTTAATAAACTCATGAAGAAATGCACTACTATAAGTTTGCTTATGTTCTACTTCTCAACTACCCAAATACATGTACACACAAATCAAGATGACTTTATTCAAGGTTGTAATAAGGCCTAGGCAAAAGGAGGGAACAATATAGATATAACAAGTTAAATTCCTTAAGAGAATAAAAGAGCATTAGGGAGGAATTCAAATGACAAGTATAAAAATTTTACCCCAAATTCCAATTCCAAGTATGTAAAGTATATTCTTCTTCTTTTTTTTTTTTCTTGTCTTTCACAACCTTCTCACATTTATTCTTTTTCTTTTCTTTTCTATTTTTTTTNACATTTATTATTTTTCTTTTCTTTTCTATTTTTTTTAAAACCAATTGGTTGTTTTTCTTTCTTTCTTTCACCAAACACTTTACATATCGCACATCAAATTTCACAACCTCCACACTTGCACTATTTGCTACCCACAAGCACAAAGGCTCCTCAAATGAACCAATGGTCTCTCATTCCCTAAGATAAGGTAAAAACATGATTTTTCGCATAGGCATTAACAAATAATGAGCTAAAACATATGATAGGAAAATAGGCTCAAGGGGGTTAGACAAAGGGAAATGATGCAAGGTTGACTATTTGGCAAAGTAGTTAAATCAAGAAAAAATGCCTAAATCATGTTCATGTATACAAGTGAAAATGCAGCCTAAAAAAAAAAAATCAAAGCAAGTTCTAAAGTGATCAATATTCATGAGTGAAAATCACACAAGAAAGAAAAAAATGACACAAATGCTAACTCCATCCATGAAAAGGCTCAAAATCTCACAAGACATGCATCTATCAAACTTAATCACAAATCCAACATTCAAAACCAAGCATGTGCAATTCAATAAGGAAGACAAATTATTCAATTATGCTATGAACCTTGAATTGCAATTGCTTTAATCTTACAACTTACAAATTCTAAAACATCATTGAAAGACAACTAAAAACAAAAACAAAAAAAAATCAACAAGACACACAAACAGAAAACAAAAAACAGCAACACNTCACAAGGCATGCATCTATCAAACTTAATCACAAATCCAACATTCAAAACCAAGCATGTGCAATTCAATAAGGAAGACAAATTATTCAATCATGCTATGAACCTTGAATTGCAATTGCTTTAATCTTACAACTTACAAATTCTAAAACATCATTGAAAGACAACTAAAAACAAAAACAAAAAAAAATCAACAAGACACACAAACAGAAAACAAAAAACAGCAACACAAATAAAAACAGAAAATAGAAAAACAGAATGTAAACCTCCCCTACACTTAAATTCTACATTGCCCTTAATGTAAAAGTTTCAAAAAGAAATAACATTTCTCAATAATTATCAATAAAATAAGGACAAGTAAAATAAAAGAGAGAGAAGAAACATCCTTATCAAGTGAGGTGGATGACTTCTTGCAAGTGGACCCCTTCATAGAATGGCTTGAGGCGATGTCCAATGACTTTGAAAGCTTTGTTTGTTGCCTCACTTGTAATCTCCACTGCACCATAAGGAAAAACCTTAGCAACCACAAACAGACCAAGCCACCTTGAACAGAGCTTGCCGAGCATGAGCTTGAGGCAGAAGTTATAAAGGAGAACTTTTTAGCCAATGGAAAACTTATTCCTTAGAACCATCTTATCATGAAACATCTTGGTCTTGTCCTTGTAGATCCGAGAGTTCTCATAAGCTTTAAACTGAAGCTCTTCAAGCTCTTGGAGATAGAGCTTCCTCTGGGCTTGGCTCAAGTCAAGGTTGCACTGCTTGACCGCCCAGTATGTCTTATGCTCAATTTCCACCAAAAAGTGGCATGTTTTGCCAAAGACAAACCTATAAGATGACATGCCTATAGGTGTCTTATAGGCAGTTCGATAAGCCCATAAAGCATCATCTAACCGCTTACTCCAATCCTTCCTATCCAGGCTCACTGTTTTCTCTAAAATTTTCTTAATCTCTCGATTAGAGACCTCGGCTTGACCATTCGTCTGAAGGTGGTAAGGAGTTGAAGTCTTGTGGAGATCCCCATATTTACTTAGCAAGGTCTTCATGTGGCTGTTACAGAAGTGGAATCCTTGATTAGTAATGATTGTTTTGGGTATGCCAAACCTGCAAAAGATATGTAATTTGACAAAATTTACAACCACATGAGAATCATCAGTCCTGGTAGGAATGACCTCCACCCATTTGGAAACATAATCCACAACCAACAGAATATAAACAAAACCAAATGAGACCAGAAAAAAGGCTTATGAAATCAATGCCCTAAATATCAAAAAGCTCATAGAACAATAAAGGTTGTTAGGGCATCTCATTCCTACGAGTTATATTTCCTACTTTTTGACACTGCTCACAAGATTTGCAGAATATATAGGCATCATGAAACATGGTGGACTAATATAAACTAGAATTTAGTACTTTCCTAATTGTTCTTTGAGGACCAAAATGGTCTCCATAAGCATAAGAATGATAGAAAGAAAGCATAGAATGAAACTCATGGTTAGGTACACATCTCCTAATTATCTAGTCACTACAAAATCTCCACAAATAAGGATCACCTCATACATAATATTTAGTAGCACTTTTTAATTTATTTATCTCTGCGCGTGTGAGGGTAAAACATGAGCAACCAAATAATTCACAAGATCAGCATACCAAGGAAACTCACCCTGCAACCCTAAAAGCTGCTCATCAAGAAAGGAATCCTGAATAGAAAATATATTAGGGGTTCTTTCTATTCTGCTCAAGTGATCAGCAGCCACATTTTCTGCTCCACTCCTATATTTGATCTTAAGGTTAAACTCTTGGAAAATGAGCATCCATCTGATTAATCTGAGTTTGGCC
This sequence comes from Cercis canadensis, assembly GCA_003255065.1. Lineage (NCBI taxonomy): Eukaryota > Viridiplantae > Streptophyta > Magnoliopsida > Fabales > Fabaceae > Cercis > Cercis canadensis. The sequence continues at coordinate 54,297 of QAOA01003067.1, forward strand.
TCTAGCTTCTTTAGGAGGAACTTGAGAGCTGTATGGTCAGAGAAAATCACCACATGAGAACAAAGTGAGTAAGATCTAAACCTATTTAAAGCAAAAACAATTGCTAAAAGCTTTTTCTCGGTTGTGGTGTAATTCGCTTAAGCATAATCAAGTGTCCTCGAGGCATAGTAAATGACATGATGGGTCTTGCAAACTCTTCGAGCAAACACTGATCCCACTACATAGTTGGCTACATCACACATCAATTCAAATGGCAGTGTCCAGTCGGGAGGTTGAATGATGGGAGTTGAAGTGAGAGCTGTCTTGAGATGATCAAATGCATCTTTGCAGGATTGGTTGAAGATAAAGTCCACATCCTTTTGCAACAAGTTAGATAGCGGAACGACAATTTTGCTGAAGTCATGGATGAAACGTTAGTAGAATCTTGCATGGTCAAGAAAAGAATGCACTTCCCACACGTATGCAGGGTAAGGCAAAGAAGAAATAACATCAATCTTGGCAGGATCTACCTCTATGCCGTTACTAGAGACTACATATCCTAAAACTATACCTTGTTCTACCATAAAATGACATTTTTTAAAATTCAGAACAAAATTAGTTTCAATGCACCTATGCAGTACTCTAAACAAATTATCCAAGCAGTCATCAAAGGAAGAGTCATACACAGTGAAATCATCCATGAATACCTCCATACAGTTTTCTATAAAATCATAAAAGATACTAATCATGCAACATTGGAAGGTACCTGGAGTATTGCAAAGATTGAATGGCATCCTCTGATATGCAAAAGTGCCAAATGGGCATGTAAATGTGGTATTCTCTTGATCTTCTAGGGCTATATGTATTTGAAAGTATCCAGTAACCCATCTAGAAAATAGTAGTGTGACTTCCCTGCTAGCCGCTCTAACATCTGATCAATGAAAGGAAGAGGGTAATGGTCTTTGCGGGTGGCCTAGTTGAGCCTTCTATAATCGATACAGATCCTCCAGCTATTCTGAACTCAAGTGGGAATGAGTTCATTATGCTGGTTCTTCACCATAGTCACTCCTGACTTTTTTGGAACAACTTGCACTGGACTCACCCATTTGCTGTCTGAGATTGGATAGATGATACCAGCTTAAAGAGGCTTAGTTATTTCCTTTTTAACCACATCCAAAATCAGGGGGTTGAGTCTCCTCTATGGCTGCCTCACTGACTTAGCATTTTCTTCAAGCAAAATTTTGTGCATGCAAGTAGAAGGAAGTAATTTTGTCCACCCAATTGCCTTCTTGTTCTATCTCAGAATATGCAACAATTTTTCTTCTTGGTCAGGTGTAAGATTCTTAGCAATGATGACTGACAGCTGCCCATTCTCTTCTAAGAATGCATATGTCAAATGCTCAGGGAGATGTTTAAGCTCCAATTTTGGTGGCTGCACTATGGAAGGAAGTAATTTTGTGGCTGCTGCATCTATTGCACAAATCCCTGCATACTCAGCATCAACTACTACTGCAGGATTATCAACTACTACTATAGCCGCATTGACAAAATCATCATTCTCTAAGAATACAGCAATTTCAGAGCAAGCAAAGCAAACAGAATGACTACCACAATCATAATACATAGAATTATCCAAAAATAGCAAGTCAGGAAATTTAGAGGGAAAACTATCATAAACCTCATTGACCAGCTCATTAATAATATCAATGCAGTAAAGAGAATGGTATTCCATGGGATATTTCATGGCATCAATGATATTAAATTGAACAATACTATCACCAAACTCCATGAAAAAGGTTCCTACATGCAAATCTATCTTGGTTCTGGCAGTCTTGAGGAATGGTATCCCAAGAATGATTGGAGTCCTGCTACTTGTTGATTCTCCCTCCATGTCTAAAATGTAGACATCTACAGGAAATATCAACTCATTGACTTAGACTAGTACATCTTTAATGAGTCTGACAGGGTAAGCATTACTTCTATTGGCCAGTTGAATCACTACTCCTGTTGGTTGCAAAGGTCCGAGTCCAAGTGACTGGAACACTGACTTTAGCATGACATTGATAGAAACTCCAAAGTCCAGCATAGCATTCTCAAATTTGCATTTTCCAATGACACAGGGTATAGTAAAAGTCCCAAGATCTTGACACTTCTAAAGCATAGGTTAAATGAGGATGGAAACATTTTGGCCCATACTGACTCGTTCATTTCCCTTTAGATTCTTCTTATGAGTGCATAGCTCATTCAGGAACTTTGCATACTTTAGAATCTGCTTGATTGCCTCTAACAGTGGAATGTTGATTTCAACTCTTCTAAATGTCTCCAAAAGCTCTCTCTCTTTCTCTGCCTCATTCAATTTTTGGGATTGGATAGCTCTCTATGGAAAAGGCAGAGGGATAGAATGAGTATTCTTCTGCTGCTGTGGTATCTCTGGAGTAGGNTTCATTTCCCTTTAGCTTCTTCTTATGAGTGCATAGCTCATTCAGGAACTTTGCATACTTTAGAATCTGCTTGATTGCCTCTAACAGTGGAATGTTAATTTCAACTCTTCTAAATGTCTCCAAAAGCTCTCTCTCTTTCTCTGCCTCATTCAATTTTTGGGATTGGATAGCTCTCTATGGAAAAGGCAGAGGGATAGAATGAGTATTCTTCTGCTGCTGTGGTATCTCTGGAGTAGGACTACTCTAGCTGGAACTGCTAGGGTCAGCAACAGGTTTAACTGGCACATTTGGTTTACTCTGAATTGTAGGTGCAGGGTCTGGAATTGACTTGCCACTCCTAAGAATGATTGCACTCACGTTCCCTTTTGAATTGAGAATGGTTTGTGAGGGAAGTTGACCAGAACCTTGAGCTTGCAGTTGACTAATTGATGAAACTAGTTGGCCAATTTGAGTATCCAAATTTTGTATGGTAGCTCAAGTGCTTTGCTGAAACTGAAGGTTATTGGCTACTAGTTGCTTCATGAGCTCTTCTAGGGTAGATTCAGATGGGCCAGAGGTGGTTGCTTGTTGCTTGGGAAGTTGGAATAGTTATCTATTTTGGAATCCTGGTGGCCTTTGGTATGACTGAAAATGTTGGGAATTATGCTGTTGTTGTGGCTACATGTTGCCATACCTCAGGTTTGGATGGTCTCTCCAACCAAGGTTATATGTGATAGAGAAAATGGTCATTTCTTTGTTGATGGGGCTGGTAGTACTGCTGTTGTTGGAAAGGTCTATCAGAAAAGACGCTAGCCACTACTTCATTGTTATCTTGGAGAGTAGGACACTAATCCGTTGGATGACTGGCTAGGAAACAAATACCATATAATTGGGTAGGAGTTGGAGCTTGTGCCATGGCTAACTGTTTAACCAAGGAGGTTAGTTCCTCTAAACGATTCTCCATTCTTTGTTGGTCCATCATCTGCACTTTGTTCACTCCTCTGGTTGGGGTAATCATCTATGTGCCAAACTGTTGTGCATTGACTGCCATGTTGGCTATTAATTCCCTTGCAGCTGCAGGGGTCTTATCTACTAAGGTACCTCTAAAAGTAGCATCCACCATGCTCCGATCTATAAGAAGAAGTCTTTCGTAAAAATATTGGATGAGCAACTGATCACTGATTTGGTGATGAGGGTAGCTTTCACAAAGTTTCTTGAATCTCTCCCAATATTCATGCAGTATCTTTCCAATGTTTTGCCTTATGCCACAAATGTCTTTCCTTATAGCAGCAGCTCTCGAAGCAGGGAAAAAAATTTCAAGGAAGAACCTCTTCATGTCATTTCAATAGGTGATTGTGGCTACCTGCATGTATAGTCAATTTTTAGCTGCTCCATCTAATGAGAAAAGGAAGGCCCTCAACTTGATATGCTCCTCTAAGATTCCTTGTGGTTTCATGGTAAAAGATATTATATGAAACTCTTTCAAGTGCTTGTGAAGATCCTCACCTGCAAGTCCATTAAACTTGGAGAGCAAGTGTATTAATTTGGATTTTAGCTCAAAGTTAGCAGTCAAGTTAGTATATTGAATACACATAGGTTGATAATTATCATAAGGGGCAGCCAATTCTTTAAGAGTCCTAGCTCTAACAACATGATTCATGTTATTAACAATAGGATTAACCACAATATTAACAACATAATTAACCACATGATTAACAACAGGATTCATGTTATTGCCAATCATATTAACAACAAGATTATCAACTACTCTTCTCCTAGACTTCCTCTGCAGGCTATGAAAAGTTTTATCAACTTCAGAATCAAGTTTACACAATTCACTGCAGGAGGACCTAGTCATGCACTAATGATAAAAAGTGACAGAATGCCAAAATACACAAAAACACACAACAACACACAAGGACATGCAAAAAGTGACAAAAATTGACTAAAACAGAAACACAAAAAATGCACTAAATAGAGGCAAAAACACACAATTTAAAGCTAGTTGAGGTATCTAAAAAATTTTTAAAAAAAAGGCAAGATCACCACAGAATGAAAGCTATGACAAAATGGAACTCAAAAATCAAATAAAAAATCTTAAAAACTTAAAAAAGTGGTCAAAACAGTGAAATTTGGCTAAAAAATGAAAACATCATGGTAAAGCGATGAATTTTGATTGTTAGACCATTTTCCTTCAACTGACCAATTTTCAGGTCAATCAAAGACAAAAAAAATCCGTACCAAATAGTAAAAATTGGCCTAAAATGCTAGTTTTCGCAAGAGCAACCACATAGGACTTTTGCAGCGATCAACAAAAGAGGTTAATGAGGGGATTAACAGTCAATTACACTCCTAATAAGATTGATCAAAACTAGAATGGTCCCCAACAACGGCGCCAAAATTTGATGAGCTGCCGAGGCTAATCAAATTAGTAAATTTATATCTGGTTCACCAAAGCTACTTGTAGCATAAGGTAACACCGAGTCAAATTATTTTACTACTCTAATTAGGGAATCAAATTACGGAGTTTAATTAACAGGGGATTTGATTTGCAAAAGTAATCGACAGAAAGTAATCAACAGAAAGTAAACTGAATTTTAACAAAGCAATCAATCCAAGGAATCAACTAATTCTGATTTTAATCTATCCTTAATTACAAAAGATTCATTCAGTAATTAACCTAATTCTTGGCCTTAGAACACATCAAGAAGCCTCTAAGTGATCTAAGAGTCTCTACTGGATAAGCATCCAGAATTTGGTTAATTAGAGTTCAATGAATTAAGCATCCACTAATCCAAATTAACTTAAAGTCCAGAATCCAACCAAGGTTAAACAATTAGTCCAAAAGCTTAGAAACATTATTTAATCTTTATAATTCTCTTTTAACATATGAAATTAAGTAATTATCATATGAACATTCAAATTCGAATTAAACAACCCAAATTAGAATTAAGCAAAGGAAGGAAAGAAGTTGATTAATCACTAAATAAATGACAATTAAAATAGAATCTCAAAATTAATAATCAGAACAGCCAAAACCTAGATTGATCTAAATGATTAGCACTTCATGAACAAAAGGTATGAATCCATTACAGAAAAAATGAAGAAAATAGCTAGAGAGAAAAGAGGCAAGGAAAAATTGTCTAGAATGGACTCTCTCTCATGTCTGCCTCCTTAACCTACTTATAACCCTCTAAAATAATAGCACACCAAGATTAATCCTAGGTTAGAATTATTCCTTTGGCTCTTAGCTTTAATTGGGCCGCGGTTTGGGCTTAATTGGGCCTAGGATGAGAAAGTTAGGCCCAATTTATTCTTAACAGTTCTCTAGACTCATAAGTTGACTTTAAGAGGCAATAACACCATCAAAACGCCATATTTTGGAGAAGCAGTCTTCACAAGAGTTGAATCTATATTTCTCAGCTTTCCAATGGTACTAGTTTCATGTCCAAAAGACACCCACAGCCTAATTTATGGCCCAATCGCTTCACTTGGGTCAGGATCCAGTGACAACATCTCTGTTCTGACTTTCAAGCTAAATATGACCTACTGAACATCCGAATTAGCTTTGGAGATTTGAATAAAAGTTGTAGAGAATTCTCTCAGCTTTATTACAAGGTAAAATTCAAGATTATCAAATGTTTAAAACTCAAGTTATGCTCAAAATACAGAAATAGTGTAAAGTTCCAAGTAATGCTAAAAAACACAATTAAGCCCAATTAGAACTCAACTAATGAAATGTGGCACAAACCCAATCAAATCAGCCCAAAAGAGGTTTAAAGACAAAAAATGAAGGTTAACTATTGTATAAAAAATGTATTTATCACAAGTCAGGAAAATTATATTTTTTATTTAATTTTTCTCACAAAATTTTCCATGAGAAATTTCGTGAAAAATACCCTTAACACCCCTTCCTACACCATGTTTTTCTACTAACCTAAAACCTGAATGACACAATAACTAGCAATAGCACAAATAGAACAATAGTAATAGTAGTAGAGGGGCAAAATGCAATCAAATTTTATACAAATTGAAGAATGTATACAAAAGAATCTATACAGGAAGGATACTGTAAAAAAAAATATACAAAAAGAATCATTTCATAACTCTAAACTCCACCAAAGTTTCAAATCCATGAGAAATGAGGGCCGAGCAGAAAATGCAGCGTCAGCAGTAGTGATATGAACAAGAGTTCTGTGACACAAAAATACAACACATAATGGTTAGAAAACATAAAATGTCTAAAAGTACAACATAGAAGGAAATGAATCTATGTAATTAACAATACATAAGCACTAATGAAATATGAGGAGGACCTGAGTAATATCAATATTTTTCTAGTACATAATCACTTAGGAGATTTTCCTCGGTTTCCTCATCAATGCTATTATATTCATCTTCTTCCTCTTCCTCAGCACCTCTTATCTCATCATTTACATCAGTGACAATGACTGAATTCGTACCAGTAATAATTTCCTCTATAGCAGTTGAAGTGTTATCTCCCAAATTTGTCTATGTCTAATCATTATCAACAATACACCTAACTACTTCAAGAACAGTCCCAAAATCGGGGACTATCCGAGAGTTTATCCTACACTATTAACTCTCAGACAGGTTTATAAGTCAATCTGACTTATCATATATAACTTTAATGTACATTTATTTCACAAGTTTTCAGCATATCAAATGCTCTCAATCCATATATCATTACAAATAGCTTACTATCCAACATACCGTCCACACATTATTAAATAACCGCAAAATCATATCAAAAAATTTAAACAAAATTATATAAACAATATAACATACAATAAAAGCCTCAAATAGAGTTATCAAAATCTCAACAATTTTACACATAATTTAATTTAATAAATTAGTCTCTAAACCTCATAAAATTTAAATTCATCCATACAAATTTAAAAAATCACAAAAATTCATCCATACTCCAATTTGAACATTGAAATTCGGATTCAACATCAAGAGCAAACTCTTAAACTAAATCATTAATCAAGTTTATAATCTATCAAATACCACTACAAGAAAATATTGATTTTCTCATGGAATTTCTCACAGACACAAAATCTATGAGAACTTGTCACGGAAAACACGAGGTTTTCTCACGGGAAAAGAAATTCTAAAAATTTCTCACATCATTTCTCACGAAGACACTTTATGTGAGAAAATTTTGAGAAAATTCCGTGAGAAACTCTGTGAGAGCATGACAGGAGGGTGGCATGAAAATGTTCTCACGGACACACACTGTGAGTAAATGCAAAAATATTTCTCACGGACTGTTGTTCCATGAGAAATAGGAGCATACAGTTTTTTGGACGTGATTTCTCACAAATTTTGTTCGTGAGAAAGAAAACGCACCGTTTCACTAGACGCTGGGAGAGAGGGAAATTTAGGTGAGATTTTCTCATGGACTCTGTCTGTGAGAAATTGGGAAATTTCAGCTCCACCCAAGCCCCACCTTCCTCATTTCTATCTTGGACAAAAACATTCCTCCAACAATTTCTCTTTGTGGGCGATGGTTTTTGGCGACTTGAGGGTGTTTCCCGTCGTATGTGGATATTCTACTCCTTCCTTTTGAAGCTTTGGAGTTGAAGTTGGTCATTTTTCTTTGATTTTCTCTCTAAATTTTTTTTATTTTATTTCTTAATGTAGCACGAAATGAGTTAGTTTTTTGTATATTTTTGGAATAGTTTAAGTGTATATTGGTTGTAGATAGATATTTGATGAATTATAAACTTGATTAATTGTTTGGCTTTGATATTGAATCCAAATTTCAATGTTAAAATTGGAGTAGTTGTGGATTTTTTTTTGTTGAAATTGATTAAGGGCTTTAGGCGTATGATATATATAGAGGGTTTGGATGATTTTTTATTTTTATTTTTTTGAATTAGTATGAATGAATTTTAATTTTGTGGGTTTAGAGAGTAATTTATTAAATTAAATTATGTGTGCAATTATTAAGATTTTGAGAACTTTGTTTGGGGCTCTTGTTGTATGTTATATGTGCTTTGTTTGTATAATTTTGTTTAAATTTTTTGATATGATTTTGCGATTATTCAATGTGATAGATGATATGTTGGATAATAACTTATTTATAATGATATATGGATTGTGAGCATCTGATATACGAAAAACTTGTAAAATGAATATACGTTAGAGTTATATATGATAAATTAGTTAGGTTTACTTAGAAACCCGTATGAGAGCTAATCGCGTTGGATTAACTCTCAGATAGTCCCCAATTTTAGGACTGTTCTTGAAGTAGTTGTTCCATTAATAAGACGGTAGAGCCACTAATAAAATGGTAGAGCTTTGAGAGCAAATAGGTCAATTAAATTTTGGAGCATCTCTATTTTGTTTCTCTAGGTATATATTTATGTTGGTTGAACAACATAATTTGTGTACTTGGAAAACCATGAGGAGTTGCTACCGAAATTTTATTGACCTATCCGGAGTAGAACTTAATACCTTTGAAGCATTGTCAAAAAACACTAACAACTTCAATTTGTTTTGAATATTGAAGGAATATGGAGATCCTTGAACATCGTTGTTGGATGTATGAGAGACTTGTTCCAAATAATAAGATTGTTATAAATGAGTTTTATGTTGATGTTGATGTTGATGTATTTATTGAATTTGCAAGTCAACTTGATATGTATATTCAAGAATTTGCAAGTCAATTCTATAAGTTTCGTACACTGAATAAAATAAGGATGCACCTATACACGAAAGACTTCATAAAGGATTACTATTATTGGGATAATCATGGAGAGGTCCATCCAGCCATTGTCCTAATAGATGTTGAAAATCAGTATATCCCCCAATATGAGCAGATAGTTATGAATGCTGCTAGGCCCCTCTTTCAAATCGAAGTACATACCGGAGGAGGTAAATCCATAATCTGCAAAGTTTTATGATATGTTGAGGGCCACACACTATTCATTATGGAATGGATGAGAGATACATTATGTGCTTTCAACAACTGTCAAATTGTTAAGCATCAAGTCTAACTATAACATCCCATAAAGTTCAATGGACGAGCTTTCCTTCTATATTGTCTTTTTAGATATTTTATGTCTATTAATGTGTTGTATTTTTGTGTTACAGAACTTTTGTTCATATTATTGCTGTTGATGTTGCATTTTCTGTTCAGCCATCATTTCTCATGGATTTGAAACTTCAGTATAGCCTAAAGATATGTAAAGATTATTTTTGCATATGTTTTATTTTTTTTTTCACATTATCCTTCTATATAAATTCTTTTGTATACATTCTTTAATTTGTATAAAATTTAATTGCATTATGATCCTCTCCTGCTGTTACTGTTGTTCTGCCTGTGCTATTGTTGGTTATTGTATTATATAGGTTACGGGTTAGTAGAAAGATAGGATGCAGGAAGGGGGTTAAGCGGTATTTCTCACAAAAAATTCTATGAAAAAACTCATATAAAAATTTATTTTTGTAACTTCTCATGATTTTTCTCTCAAACAGAGTTCATGAGAAATATTTCTCACAGACATAATCCTTGAGAAAAACCACAAGCTGGTTGTGAGACTTCGCGGAACTTTCTCATGGAGCATTTTTATTTTTTCACGGATAAATTCTATGAAAACTTTCTCATGAACGATGCTCGGATCATCGTCTTTCGACAAAATTAATACCAAACCCCCTATAAAGAGTGCAATATAGGGTTAATCTAGATCGTCTCTCAAGGAATGTAATAGTTAATTAGCAATTTCAAAATTACAAATTGGGGATTTTCAATGACAAATTATATGACCAAATGTAAGTTGTAGAATTAAACAGAGATTAAATCAATCAATAAAAACGTAACCTAACTAGACATCCTTTAAGAATTGGTTTGATTCATCCTAGATCGAACATGATCAATCAAGTCTTAATGCATATGCTAATTGATTTTAGTTATAACTGAAATCTTTGCATTATAACTAAGTGTTCCTATTGAATTATCATTTAGAATCCGGTTAACAACATTCAATACAGGTTATTGCAATCACACTGAACAAGTAAGTCGTTATTAACCTAAAAACTGAGCATTAATTAACATGTTTTCTCTAGTTTCATGCAATAGAATAAAGATTCATCGACCTAAATCATAATTCATACCTCAAATTCCATATGAACAACAGAAATCTCTATAAATCCATACATAAATCAAGGCATGGCAGAAACCAAAGAAGAACAACAAAATTGCATTAAACTCGAATAAAATAAATACAGGGTCTCAAAACCAAATCAAATTCAATCCAGAGTCTAGCTCGGTTACAAAAGCTCTACTCCTCCATGGTCATCAAATCCGAGCTCCAATGGAAGAGGCAAGGAATGAAACAGTTTATTCAAAAAAAACAAAAAAAGGAATGAAAAGTTAAGACTCCCTTCCCTAATGTTGTCTACCCTATTTTTGGATCTGTAACCGCCCAGCTAAATTCCTAGATTTTCCCTCCGTGTGGGCTTGCTCCTAAGCTTCAGAATGAGTCCTCATTTGCATTAATTGAACTTCAGCTGAGGAAAATGGGCCTGAATAAGTGGTATCGGCCCAAAAGTCCGAATGCTGAACTTCTACGGGTCCAGGCACCACTAAGACTCCTACGGATGAAAGATTGGTCTACATATGAATTGTAGCTCTGTGTTTTAGCTTTTCTACAAGATTGAAATCACAATTTTTAGAGATCGTAAACTCGAGATAAACCAAAAATACCAAGAAATGATCCAAAATGACAATGCTGAATGAAAAATAGTAAAATCCAAAATGGAACCCAACTCATAAAATATGGCTAAGTTATGAAATTAAGCATAGGATATGGTGAAAAACACTAGGTATGAGAGGGTCAAATAATATGTAAAAATATTGTTTATTAAATCCCTCCACACTTATCATTTGCATGTTTCGGGCAAACTATAATTAAAACTAGAAAACAAAGAAAACAGCTAAGGGATCACTTTCAAGAATGCAAACATTAAGTGAGCAAGAAGAACAATCAAAACTTTAAAGAATCAAGACTCTCATGAATTTATTTATTACACTTCCAACCAACAAGCATGATGATTTCAATTGAATTGAGTAGACTAAGAATGATAGAGCCTCACACAAGATACACTTTCAATCTCTCAAGTGTTTAAACGGGGGATGTTTTCGCTCAATGCAACTCGTGGCAATTTGCACTGCCATAGACTTGCTTATTTTCTAATCTCCACTACTTCAAACACATGCATGCATAAATCAGAAAGACTTTATTGAAGGTTGTAATGACAAGGAGAGGGAATGAATGAAATAGATAAGATGGATATGACAAGTTAAAACCAAAGAGAGCATGAGGACATTGGGAATGATGAGTTGAAACAAGCAATAATTATAAAAAATTTCATCTCCAAAAGTTTTATGCAACTTTCTTTACACATTCCTTCTTCTTTGGAAGGAAAACCCACCACTTTTATTCTTTTTTCTTTGCATTTGCTTTTTTTTTTTTTTCTAATACAAAATTTTCTTTTTTTTCTTTGATTTTGGCTACTATTTCTTTGTCTTTACAATTCACATAGCTAATTGCCTTCAAATTGCACAAACCCCCCTCCCCCCACACTTTGAACTTGTCTGTCTCGAACAAATAAAAACTCATCAAATAATCAACCAATGCTATCCTACCCCCTAAAGTGTGGTAAAAACATGGTTTTACGCTCAAGGCTTATAATAAGTTAAAGGAAAGAATGAGAAAAATTAGGCTCAAGGGGAAAATCAAGAGAAAAATATGTTAGGTAGGCTATTGACTAGCTAGCTAAAAGCAAGAAAATATGGCTTTCATCACATTCATGTATGCATATGACAATGTAGCCTTAAAAAGAAGCAAAACAAGTTCTAGAGTATCAAACTACATGAGTGCAATAAACACAAGAAAGAAATAGAGAATTACAATTGGCTCAAATACTCACTACGTATGCACTATCAAGCTTAATCCATGAAATCAATTTCTATCACTAAACTAGATAATGAAGAGGTGCAAAAATTTATTCAATTATGCTAGAAACCTCAAAGTTTTAATTGCTTCAAGCTCACAACCTCTACAAAACTCGAAGTGCTATTGAAAATGCAAAAAGAAAAAGAGAAAAATGTGCAAAAATAAAAACAAAAAAACATAATTGAAAAGCAAACAGAAATAAGAACATAAAATAGAAAACAAAATTAAAAACAGAAACAAAATAAAGAAATAAAAACAAAAAACACAGAGTTCATAAAAAACACAGCAGAAAATAGTCAACTGCAAACAGAGATAGAATGAACTTCCTTCAAGGTGGGTAGATAACATCACTCAAAACCACTTCCTCAACAAAACTCTCCTTAGCTCCATCATGAAATTGCTTAAGTCGATGACCATTTACTTTGAAGGTCCTCCCCGTGGTCATTTATTGAATTTCAACTGCACCATAAGAGAAAGTGTTAGTGACAACAAATGGACCCTCCCATCGGGATCTCAATTTACCCAGCCACAACTTAAGGCGATAGTTGTATAGGAGCACTTTCTCCCCCATTTGGAATTCCTTCCTAAAGATCAACTTGTCATGAAGGGTCTTGGTCTTCTCTTTGTACATCCGAGAGTTCTCATAGGCCTCTAATCGAAGTTCTTCTAAATCTTGAAGTTGCAATCTACTCTCGACTTTGACTAGACCTATGTCCAGGTTACAAGCCTTAACTGCCCAATAGGCCCAATGCTCTAGCTTCACTAGTAAGTGACACGCCTTACCAAAGACAAACCTATAAGGTGATATACCTATAGGTGTCTTATAGGCAGTCCTATAAGCCCATAGAGCATCATCTAGCCACTTACTCCAATCCTTTCTGTCGGGTCGCACTATTTTCTCCAAAATTTGCTTACTCTCTCGATTAGAGACCTCGACTTGGCCATTTGTCTGAAGGTGGTAAGGAGTTGAAGTATTGTGGGAAACCCCATATTTCCTCAGCAAGGTCTTCATGTGCCTATTGTAAAATTGGGATCCTTGATCACTAATGATGGCTCTGGGTATGCCGAACCTGCAAGAGATATGAGATCGGACAAAATCTACAACAATATGAGAATCATCAGTCCTGGTAGGGATGGTCTCCACATATTTGGAAACATAATCAACAACTAACAAAATATAGACAAAGTCAAACGAGACAGGGAATGGACCCATAAAGTCAATGCCCCAAGCATAAAAAATCTCACAGAACAACAAAGGTTGTTGGGGCATCTCATTCCTTATTTGTTAACACTATTCACAAGATTTATGAAACACATAGACATCATGAAATAGGGTGGGCCAATAGAAACTAGAATTCAATACTTTCCTACCTATTCTCTGAGGACCAAAATGACCTCCACAAGTATAGGAATGACAGAATGAAAGCACAGAATGAAAGTCATGATTAGGTACACATATTCTAATTATTTGGTCACTATATAATCTCCATAGATATGGATCATCCCACACATAATACTTAGCCTCACTCTTTAATTTATTTATCTGTGCTCGTGTGAGGTGTGAAGGCAAAACATGAGCAACCAAAGAATTCACAAGGTCAGCATACTAAGAAAACTCACCCTATAACCATAAAAGCTGCTCATCAGGAAAGGAATCTTGAATGAGGAAAGAATCAGAGTCTCTCTCTATTATGCTTAAGTGATTAGCAACCACATTTTTTGCTCCACTCCTATCTTGAATCTCCAGGTTAAATTCTTGGAGAAGGAGCATCTATCTAATTAATCTGGATTTGGCCTCTAGCTTCTTTAGGAGGAACTTAAAAGCTGCATGGTCAGAGAAAATCACCACATGAGAACAAAACAAGTAAGATCTAAATTTATCTAAAGCAAAAATAATTGTTAAAAGCTCTTTTTCTGTTGTGGTGTAATTTGCTTGGGCAGAATCAAGTGTCCTCGAGGCATAATAGATGACATAAGGGGCTTTTCTAACCTTTTAAGCAAGGACTGCTCCCACTGCATATTTGAATGCATCACACATTAATTCGAATGGAAGCGTCTAGTTAGGAGGTTGGATGATGAGAGTTGAGGTAAGAGCCTTCTTAAGATGATCAAATGCATCTTTGCATGATTGGTTGAAGATGAAGTCCACATCCTTTTGCAGCAAGTTGGATAGCGGAACAACAATTTTGCTGAAGTCACAAATGAAGCGCCAGTAGAATCTTGCATGGCCAAGAAAAGAACGAACTTCCTAAACGCATGCGGGATAAGGCAAAGAAGCAATAACATCAATCTTGGCAAGATCTACCTCTATGCCCTTTCTAAAGATTACATGTCCCAAAACTATACCTTCTTCTACCATGAAATAATATTTTTCAAAATTCAGAACAAGATTAGTTTCAATGCACCTATCAAGTACTCTAGACAGACTATCCAAGCATGCATCAAAGGAAGAGTCATATACAGTAAAATTATCCATGAATACCTCCATAAAGTCCTTTAAAAAAAAAATACTAACCATGCAACGTTGGAAGGTACCTGGAGCATTGCAGAGACCAAATGACATCCTTCAGTATGCAAAAGTGCCAAATGAGCATGTAAATGTGGCTTTCTCCTGATCTTCTGGGGCTATGTGTATTTGAAAATAACCAGTATACATGTCCATAAAATAGTAGTGTGACTTCCTTGCTAGCCGCTCCAACATATAATCAATGAAAGGAAGAGGGTAATGGTCTTGTGGGTGGCCTGATTAAGCCTTCTATAGTCTATACACACCCTCAAACTATTCTGAACTCGAGTAGGGATGAGCTCATTATGCTGGTTCACCACCATTGTCACTCCTGATTTCTTTGGGACAACTTGCACTGGACTCACTCATTTTCTATTTGAGATTTCATATATTATACTAGCTTGCAGAAGCTTGATTGTTTCCTTTTTAACCACGTCCAGAATTAATGGGTTGAGTCATCTCTGTGGCCGCCTCACTGGCTTAGTGATGAACACACTTTTTATACAATAGTTATCCCTCATACTTAGTCTTTTAAACCTCTTTTGGGCTGAATTGCATAGACTTAGACCTCATTTCATGACTTTGGATCCATTTGTGCCTAATTGCAATTTCCAGCAATACTGAGCATTTTATGCTGTCTCTGTGTTTTGTGCATATCTTGAGTTCTGGATGTCTAAAAATTCCGGGTCATACCTTGTAGGAAAGCTGAGAGAATTTTATACAACTTTCTTTCAGGGCTCCAAAGCTAATTCGGACGTCCAGAAGGTCATATGCAGCCTGGAAGCCAGAGAAGACATGCTGCTGCAGGATCCTGACCTACATGCAGTATTTGGGCCATAACTTGAGTTGTGGATGTCATATGGACCTGAAACTGGTACCATTGGAAAGCTAACAGACATAACTTCAATTGATATGAAGACCGGTGCACCATATTTTGTATTGAAGATGGTCTTATTTGCAGTGGAAATTGGCTGATAGTTCCAGACACCTATTGGCACTTAAATGGGCCTAACCTCCTCATGACAAGTCCAAATGGGCCGAAACCAAAGCCCAATTAAAGCTAAGGCCCATGGGAACAAGTGTGCCCTGAGGGAAATTTGGGTGTGCATGTAATTTTGGAGGTCTATATCAGCACAAGGGGGCAGCCGAAATTGATATCAAGTCATTTTAGATATTTTAGACAGCTTTTGCTCTTTCCTTAGTCTTTAAATTTTCTCTTGAGATATTTTGTAAGAACTTGGCTTCTCTTGTTCATGGAGGGCTAATTCATCAAATCAATCTAGGTTTTGGCTGTTCTGATTATTGGTTTTGAGATTATGTGTTGTTATTATTCATTCAATGATTAATCTGCTTCTTGCTTCCTCTGGACTATTCTGTTTGGATTGTTAAAATTCGAATTTGGATCTTCATGTGTGATTGCTTAATTGCATGTGATAAAAGAGGATTGTATGGTTGATTAATGTTTCTGAGCTTTTGGATGGATTAATCACCTTGGCTGGATCATGGACTTAGGTAAAACTAGACTTGAATGTTTGCTTAATTCATTTGGTCTTAGTTAAAACCGAATTCTGGTTGCTTAACCAGTGGACATCCATAGAACATTGAGAGGCTTCTTGATATGTTTTAAAGGCCAAGAACATGGTTAATAAATGAATGGATCATTGGAAATCAAGGATAGACTAAAATCAGAATCAGTTAAGGCTTGGATTGGTTGCTTTCTCTACAACTTTACCACTCACAATTAATTTCTATCAAACACTTTGAACAAACAAAACCCCCTGTTTATATGCTTCTTAATATGATTCACTAAATAGAACAATCCTTAGGTTCGACTTAGGGCTGCCCTATGCTGCAAATAGCTTAGGTAACCGACCTTAAACTTAATTAATTTGAGGAGCCTCGGCAGCTCATCACTTAGCACATTCTTCAAGTAAAATTTTGTGCATGCAAGTAGAAGGGCTAATGTCAGGTATATCTGCAAGTGTCCATCCAATTGCCCTCTTGTGCTGTCTCAGAATATTCAATAATTTTGCTTCTTAATCAGGTTGGAGATTCTTGGCAAAAATGACTAGCAGTTGCTCATTCTCCTCTAAAAATGCATATTTCAAATGCTCAAGGAGAATTTTAAGCTCTAGTTTGGGTGGCTGCAGTATGAAATGAAGTAATTTTATGGTTGCTGCATCTACTGCATAAATTTCTACATACTTCGCATCAATTACTATTGCAGAATCAGCAACTACTATTGCAGCCTTTGTGATAAAATGATCATTCTCTAAGAATGCAGTAATTTTAGAACAAGTAGAATAAACATCATCACTAACACAACTACAACATATAGAATCATCCAAAAACAATAACTCAGGAATTTCAGAGGGAAGGTTATCATAGACCTCATCGACCAACTCGTCAAGAATATTGAACTATATTATACTATCACCGAACTGTATGGAGAGGGTTCCTGTATGCACATTTATCTTGGTTATTGCAGTCTTGAGGAAAGGTCACCCAAGAATTATTGGAGTTCTCCTGGATGATGACTCTCCTTCCATGTCTAAAATGTAGAAGTCCACAGGAAATATTAACTCATTAACTCGGACTAGCACATCTTCAATTACTCCGACAGGGTAGGCATTGCTTCTATTGGCTAGTTGAATCACTACTCCTATTGGTTGTAATGGTTCAAGTCCAAGTGACTGAAAAAATGACTTTGGGATGACATTAATAGAAGCTCCAAGGTCCAACATAGCATTCTCAACTTTGCAGTTTCCAATGACACATGGTACAATAAAAGTCCCAGGATCTTGGCACTTCTGAGGCATAGGTTGAATGAGGGCAGAAACATTATGGCCCATACTAACTCATTCATTGCCCTTCAGCTTCCTCTTATGAGTGCGCAACTCCTTCAGAAACTTTGTATATTTTGGAATCTGCTTGATTGACTCTAGCAGTGGGATGTTGACTTCGACTCGCCTAAATGTCTCTAGAAGCTCTCTCTCCTTCTCTGCCTCATCCAATTTTCTGGATTGGATGACTCTCTGAGGGAAAAGCAGAGGCACATAATGAGTATTCTTTTATTGTTATGTCATCTCTGGTTGGAACTATTGCTAGGGTCAGAAACTGGTTTGTCTGGTGCATTCTGTTGACTCTGATGATTGCTTGAACGTGTAGCTGTTAGGTCTGGAATTGACTTGCCACTCCTAAGCATAATGGCACTCACGTTCTTTTTTGGATTGGGAATGGTTTGTGAGGGGAGTTGGCCATAACCTTGAGCTTGCAATTGATTGATTGATGAAGCTAGTTGGCCAATCTGAGTCTCCAAATTATGTATTGTGGCTCCAATGCGCTATTGGAATTGGAGGTTATTGGCTGCTAACTGCTTCATGAGCTCTTCTAGGGTAGGTTCAGATTGGCTAGAAGTGGTGGCTTGCTGCTGGGGCATGGGTTGCTACTTGACAGGTTGGAATGGTTGTGATCTATTGGACATTGGATTATTTTGGAATCTTGGTGGTCTCTGGTATGACTGGTAAGGTTGGGAATTCTACTGCTGCTGCATGTTGCCATACCGCAGGTTTGGATGGTCTCTCCAACCAGGGTTATATGTGCTAGAGAAGGTGATACGTTCACGTACCCGAAGGATCAAAACGGAGTGTCTGGATATCAAACTGTGAGATGACCTTAGTTATCGCAATAGGGTGAACCCTTAACAATGAAGGATCCTTGGTAAGTTCAAGTTCAAGTTCTTTGCCCAAGAACAACAAGGAAGCTCTCAATCTAGAGAAACTCAATAATTCAGAAACTGAATAATATTAATCTCAAAAACTGTTTTGCAAAGGCATACACGAATTCCTTATATAGGCAATTCGGCTAGGAGGCTACAAGCTAAGATGGATCCTCTAANCATACCCGAAGGATCAAAACGGAGTGTCTGGATATCAAACTGTAAGATGACCTTAGTTATCGCAATAGGGTGAACCCTTAACAAGGAAGGATCCTTGGTAAGTTCAAGTTCAAGTTCTTTGCCCAAGAACAACAGGGAAGCTCTCAATCTAGAGAAACTCAATAATTCAGAAACTGAATAATATTAATCTCAAAAACTGTTTTGCAAAGGCATACACGAATTCCTTATATAGGCAATTCGGCTAGGAGGCTACAAGCTAAGATGGATCCTCTAAGAATGTTAATAAAACCCTAATACCCAGTTTGACCCATAGATATAAAGGCCCAAAATATTAAAAATGAATTTAAAACTAATTAAACGTTTTGGCCCATAAACATACAGACCCAAAAATAAAACTAATTAAATTAAACATAATTTTCGGCTTGCTCCAAACTTGGGCTCCAAGCAGGCCTATGTGCACCTTCTACAAGAGACAGATAAGTGATCCATCTCAACTCTGAACTTGGCCCAGCTGCTCTTTCCTTGGTCTGCACCTCTTGGACTAGGCTCAACAACGCCTCTCTCACTCACTTAGCTCTGCTTCTAGTCATTAGGCTTCCAACTCCAAGCAAGGGATCATGAACACGCCTAGGGTTAGGGCATGTAGCAAGCTGATTCGCGTCATTCCCTCCCTTATCGGAAGGATTCGTCCTTGAATCCAAATCGTCACCTACATCAAACAAAGTTAAGTCAGCAACATTAAAAATAGCACTAACATTGCTATACTCACCAGGAAGATTAATTTTGTAGGCATTGTCATTAATCTGCTCAAGGACTACAAATGGCCCATCTCCGCGAGGGGGTAACTTTGATTTCCTTTGATTAGGAAACCATTCCTTCCTAAGGTGTACCCAAACCCAATCACCTGGTTCGAATACAAACCTAGTTCGGCCCTTGTTGGCTTGCCTAGCATACTATTCATTCTTCTTTTCAATATTAGTCCGAACCTTGGAATGCAAGTCTCTAACAAAATCTGCCTTTTGCTTACCATCAAGATTAGCAAACTCATTAGTATGCAAAGGTAAAATGTCTAAGGACTTTTTAACGCCAAAGTGCCCCATTAGGCCACCACCATGTGTCTCTCTAACAGGCAAATCACGTATAGAACATGCAAGCACACATAATTTATCTTTCTTAAACCAAGACCCATCATGCCTATAATAATCACCACTAGCATACTTAGCACAAGCGATCCATAGTTGACCAAAATCAGCATTAGACTCATACAAGTCCGTTATAAGCTCAAAACCTAATAGCTTAGCATGCAAAGAAGTAATTAAGGTATACCTTCTAGACAAGGTATCAACAATGATAACTGATTCGAGAACAAGGTCAATCTGGTGCTCTATGCCCTTCAATGGAGGCAAGCCATGTGGTATCTCTTGAGGGAAAATATTAGCAAATTTCTGCATAAAGGAAACAACCACACTAGGCAAAGAAGGGTTAAGAAAGTTAGTAAAATAAATACCCTTGTACATAAGTACAAGAAGATTTGGCCTAGACAACAAAACACTCTTCATCTTACTCTTTTGTGCAAAAACACTCACTTTTTGTCTTGTCTCACTCTCGGCCTTACTCATTTCTCTTTTTCTCTCAGTTTCTTTTCTCTCTTTCACTTTCTCTTTTTCTCTTTCTCTATCTGCCTCTCTTTCTCTCTTGGCCTCTTTTTCTTTTGCCTCTTTCTCTTCTCTCTCTTTACATTCTTTTGTAATCTTTGCTTGATCCGCATATGCAAGAGCAGGTTTTAAGGGTTTCAATAAAGTGGCTTTGTTATTCTTGTAGATGGTGTAAGTGTTGTTGTAACCATCATACTTTTCTCTCCTGTCAAACTGTCATGGTCGCCCCAATAAGATGTGACAAGCATGCATGGGTACCACATCACAAAGCACTTCATCTGTAAAAACACTAAAAGCAAACGCAATTCGAACTTGCTGGTTTACCCATAGATCACCTCTATCATTCAACCACCTTAGTTTATAAGGCTTGGGATGTGGAATAGTAGATAAACCTAACTTCTCTACTGCCAAGGTACTAGCAACATTAGTGCATGATCCACTATCAATAATAATGCTACATACCTTGTCTCCCACCAAGCATCGACTTTGAAAGATATGCTCTCAGTGCTCTTCTACTTCATCTTCCCTCGGTTGCATGTTGAGCACACGCCTAGACACCATCACATAGTGATCCGGGAGAGCTTTATCAATACCTTCCACGTCACTAGCATTTTCTAAGGGTGACATGTCTTCACAATCGGGTGTAACACTAGGTTCCTTCTCCTCGGAATACCGAAGGGGTCTAGATGTTTTAGGTTTCAGCCTAGGTGAAACTATGTTTTCTAACCTCTTTAATCTCTCCTCAATTCTCATTCTTAATCCTACAATTTGGTCCTGAATTGCTTTCATATACGCATCCATATGACCTTTAGTGAATGGTTCTTCCTGATCCATGTTGCACACACTCACCTCACGTGTTTCGCTCGTGTTTACACTCAATTGGTTTTTTCCCGATAATGTGCTTACTACTCTTGCCTTTTTCCACTCAAATTCCCTTAGAAGCCCTTAAACAAGAACCCGCCAAGAACTTATCAAGAAGAAAAAAAAAATGACAAGGAAGCAAAACAAGAACTCCAAGAAGGAAAAAGAAATAAAATAAAAATGATCAAGACTTTTGAATAAAAATAATGAACAAGGGTGTTGGTTTGGACAAGAAAAGAACAAAGGAATCTAGAAAACAACAACAAATTGAAAGAAAATCAGCAGATTACAGAAAATAGCCCAAAACAGATTTTTTGAAGGATTTTGAGCCCAAAAATGGTGTCAACTGGGTTCTCCCAGTTGCCACATCGAAGGTCTCTGAACGAGCTTCGAAACGCCGGGTAATGGGTTCCGTAACTGCAAACAAGCTGAAAGTTATGACCTTTTCAAGTAAGTGAGTCCAAATAGTCTGTTTTTTATTTTCTTTTCACAAGAACAGATCTTGCTAATCTTTTTTTTTTTTTTGATTCGTTTGTTTTGCAGAATCTGTCTCTCTTTGTTTTATTTTTTTTTTCTTTTAAATTTGACTAGGACTCTACTAACAACTAGGATTTGCTATTGTAACCCAAACAGCCGCCGCCTCTAGGCAATTTTAACCTAGGACGTGGACTCTTAAACACAAACAAGTAAAATGACCAAACAATGATCCGAACAAAAATAATAGGGACTACTTGACCAGAAACTTAAATAACACAACGAAGAATGAAATTGATAGGAAAAAATAAAAGACAAAATTGACTCAATAGAAAGGGGTAAAAGACGATTGACTCAATAAATAGATAGATAAAATAGAAAATAGAATAGGGGGTTTTAGGAATACCGATTGTAACTCCAAGGAGCCAAAGCTCTGATACCAAATGATGCGTTCGCGTACCCGAAGGATCGAAACAGAGTGTCTGGATACCAAACTGTGGGATGACCTTAGTTATCGCAATAGGGTGAACCCTTAACAAGGAAGGATCCTTGATAAGTTCAAGTTCAAGTTCAAGTTATTTGCCCAAGAACAACAGGGAAGCTCTCAATCCAGAGAAACTCAATAATTCAGAAACTGAATAATATTAATCTCAAAAACTATTTTGCAAAGGCATACACGAATTCCTTATATAGGCAATTCGGCTAGGAGGCTACAAGCCAAGATGGATCCTCTAAGAATGTTAATAAAACCCTAATACCCATTTTGGCCCATAGACATAAAGGCCCAAAATATTAAAAATGAATTTAAAACTAATTAAATGGTTTGGCCCATAAACATAAAGGCCCAAAAATAAACTAATTAAAATTAATTAAATTAAACATAATTTTTGGCTTGCTCCAAACTTGGGCTCCAAGCTGGCCCATGTGCACCTTCTACAAGAGATAGATAAGTGATCCATCTCAACTCTGAACTTGGCCTAGTTGCTCTTTCCTTGGTCTGCACCTCTTGGACTAGGCTCAACAGCGCATCTCTCACTCGCTTAGCTCTGCTTCTAGTCGTCGGGCCTCCAACTCCTAGCAAGGGATCATGAACACGCCTAGGGTTAGGGCATGTAGCAAGCTTATTCGCGTCAGAAGGGGTCATGTCTTGGTTGATGTGACTGGTAGTACTGAGATTGAAAGTATTGAGGCTTGTTAGAAAATACATTAGATGCTACTGTTGTTTGGTTGGGAATAATAGAAACATCTTCTTGAAGGGTAAGACATGCATCAGTGGGGTGGGAGGAACAAGTACAGATGCCACACACACGGATTGATTACACTGGCTGCATGGCTAGTTGTTGATGTTAACCCATTGCCAATTGTCTAATAAGGGAAGTCAAGCCATCCAACCTGTGCTCCATCCGATTCTGGTCTGCATAAGATACTTGGGCTTCATTAACTCCTCTGGCAGGTGGCAGGTGCCAAATTGCTAAGAGTTGTCAGCCATGTTAGCTATGAGTTCTCTAGCTGCAGTAGGGGTCTTATCCACTAATGCACATTCATTGGCTGCATCTATCATGTTTATGTCCATAGGCAGCAATCCCTCATAGAAATATTGGATGAGCAATTGGTCACTAATTTGGTGATGAGGACAACTAGCACATAGCTTCTTGAACCTCTCCCAGTACTCAAAGAGTATCTCTCCTGTCATTTTCCTAATGCCACAAATATCCTTTCGAACAACCGCAATTCTTGAGGCAGGGAAGAATTTCTCTAGGAATAACCGTTTCATATCACTTCAACAAGTGATAGAACCCGATGGAAGGTAGTATAACCAGTCTTTAGCCATATCTGCTAATGAGAATGGAAATGCCTTGAGCTTGATGTGTTCCTCTGGGATGCCTTGTCGTTTCATAGTTGAGCACACCACATGGAACTCCTTCAAATGCCTGTGAGGGTCCTCACCTGCAAGACCATAAAATCTTGGCAACAAGTGTATTAATCCAGACTTAAGTTCAAAGGCAGCATCTAACTCAGGATATTGAATGCCTAAGGGCTGGTATGTCATATATGGGGCAGCAAGTTCCTTAAGGGTCCAATTGTTGTTATTAGCCATATCAATAGTAGGATTAACAAGACTATTAACAAGTATATCAAATAACCTTCTCCTATAGGACCTTTGTAGGGTATGAAAAGTCCTATCAATTTAGGATTGAGCTCACACAGTTCACTACAAGAGGACCTAGTCATGCACTAAACAAGATGCACAAAAAATGACCAAAAACAGAAACACACAATAACACTCAATAGAAGCAAAAACACAATGGGACCACCACAGGATGAAAATTGGGTCAAAATGCAACTCAAAAATAAAATAAAAAATCTTCAAAAAATGGAAAAGTGGTCAAAACAGTGGAATTTGACCAAAATAGGGTGGTGCTCACAATACAATGTGAGCCTTGATCTCCACACCAATTTCCTTTGACCTACCAGGTTTCAAGGCAATTGAAGATAAGAGGTCCGTACATAATTCTAGCCGCAGTACACCTCTATTCAGGCCAATTCAAAGGGGAAACAAGGCAAAACTATAAAGAAGTCACAAGGATTCAACAGGGATCTTGAAATTATCTAATAGCATTCACATTCCTCAGCAACGGTGCCAAAATTTTGCTCAGATTATCGTGTTGCGACAAAATTAATACGAAACCCCCTATAAAGAGTGCAATATAGGGTCAATCTAGATCATCTCTCAAGGAATGTAATAGTTAATTAGCAATTTCAAGATTACAAATGGGGGTTTTTCAATCAAAAATTATATGACCAAATGTAAGTTGCAAAATTAAACAGAGGTTAAACCAATCAATAAAAACGTAACCTAACTAGACATCTTTCAGGAATTGGTTTGATTTATCCTAGACCGAATATCATTAATCAAGTCTTAATGCATTTGCTAATTAATTTTAGTTATAACCGAAATCTCTATATTATAACTAAGTGTTCATACTGAAATATCATTCAGAATCTGGTTAACAACATTCAATACAAGTCCTTGCAATCACACAGAACAAGTAAGTCCTTATTAACCTAAAAATTGAGCATTAATTAGCATATTTTCTCTGTTTCATGCAATATAATAAAGATTCATCGACCTAAATCATAATTCATACCTCAAATTCTATATGAACAACATAAATCTCTATAAATCATTACATAAATCAAGGCATGGCAGAAACCAAAGAAGAATAACAGAATTGCATTAAACTTGAATAAAATAAATACAGGGTCTCAAAACCAAACCGAATTCAATCCAGAGTCTAGCTCGGTTAAAAAAGCTCTACTCCTCCATGGTTATTAAATTCGAGCTCCAATGGAAGAGGGAAGAAATGAAACAGTGTATTCAAAAAAATGAAAAAAGGAATGAAAAACTAACTAAGACTTCCCTAATGTTGTCTACCATATTTCTGGATCTGTAGCTGCCTAGCTAAATTCCTAAATTTCCCCTCCGTGTGGGCTTGCTCCTAAGCTTCAGAATGAGTCCTCATTTGCATTAATTGGACTTCAGATGAGGGAAATGGGCCCAAATAAGTGGTCTCGGCCCAAAAGTCCGAATGCTGAACTTCTACGGGTCAGGGCATCACTAAGACTCCTTCGGATGGAAGATTGGTCTTCATATGAATTGTAGCTCTATGTCTTAAATTTCTTACAAGACTGAAATCATAATTTTTAAAGATTGTAAACTCAAGATAAGCCCAAAATACCAAGATAGGATCCAAAATGACAATGCTAAATGAAAAACAGTAAAGTCCAAAATGGAACCCAACTCATAAAATATGGCCTAAGTCATGAAATTAAGCATAGGAGAGGGTGAAAAACACTAGGTATGAGGGTCAAATAATATATAAAAATATTGTTTATCAAACGACATTTTTTATCACGGAACGACATCCATGAGAAAGATGTTTCTCACGGAGTTTTCCCTCATTTCTCACGGATTTGTTCTTTGAGAAAAGGCGACTTTTCTTGTAGTGTACCTATCCACAACCAATCTACACTTAAACTAGTCCACAAATATATATATAAAAAAAAAAACTAACCCATTTCGTGCATCATTGAAAAAGAAAATACAAGAAAAATTCAGAGAAAAATGGTCTACCTCAACTCCAAAGCTTCAAAAGGAGGGAGTAGAATGTCTATACATGCTAAAAAAATGCCCTCAAGTCACCGAAAACTGCTGCCCAAGTCTATTTAGGGAGAGAAATCGCCAGAAAAACTATTTTGTTTAAGTTGCAAATAAGGAATGTGAGCCTTAGGGGCTGAAGAAATTTTCAGATTTCTCACGGAATTTTTCCATGAGAAAAGCCCTCTTAAATCTCCCTCCCTCCAGGCGTCTAGTGAAACAGTGCATTTCATTTCTCACAGAAAAAAATATGTGAATTCGCGTCCTAAAATTGTGTGTTTTAATTTATCATGGACTGCTTGTCCATGAAAAAAATAAATGCAAAACTTATGCTCTTATTTCTCACTAAACATCAGTTCGTGAGAACTATTATGTCATGTAATCATGGTTGTTCTCACAGTGTTTGTCCTTGAGAACGTTTTCGCACCACCTTTCCACCATGCTCTCTTGGATATTCTCATGGGTTTCTCACGGATTGTTCTCAAGGAATATAAATCCGTGACAAATTTCCAAAATTTCTTTTTCCGTGAGATATTCTCGTTTTTTCGTCACAATTTCTCTCAAATTTTTTATCTGTGCGAAATTCTATGAGAAAAACTTCACTTTCTTGGAGTGAATGGTAGTCAATCAATTATAATTACTAATTGATTGCAAATATATAATATTGTTGATTTTCATATTAAAGCAATTAGTCAAATACCCATACAAATATCAATAGTAATCAATTAGTCCATAGTTAATTAGGAAGTTGAAATTGTTTAAATTAAATAGTTACCAATCAATTATAATTGCTATTTGACTACAAAATATTATATTTTTTATATTTATTTCTCGGAAATTATATGATACTACATGAGTATGTCATATTACACTAACGTGATAAGTATATGTAAATTTTATATTTTATTGAATATAAATATAATTTATTTTATTTTCTCAAACAAACTTAAAAATAGTTTATTTGTACACATGTCATTCATATATTAACTATTCTCATGTAGTATGACATACTTCAAAGTATCTAAGAAACCTCATTTATTTATTTAAAACTCTCCATGAGCATTAAAATATGGTAAAATCAATTTTGTTTTCCGATTTTAACTTTTACTTATTAGAAAAAATAAATTTTTATTGCTAAAAAGTATGAAAAATCGTAATTTTGTATTGTTGGATGATCAATAAGGAAATAGAATAATACAAATTTAATTATATTATATTATGATTATATCATGATTACTATAAAGAGTAAAATACATTTTTCATCTTTAAATTATTTCTCAAATGTCACTTTAATTCTTGATTTATTTTTTGTGTCAGTTTAGTTCTTGAATAATCACTTTGTCGACCAAATTAGTCCTCTGTAAGCACCAAAAGTGACCATTAAAAGACTATTTGGTGTGCCAAGTGATTATTCGAGAACTAAAAAGACACAAAAAAATCAATGACTAAAGTAATGTTTAAGAAATAATTCAATGACGAAAAATATATTTAACTCTACTATAAATTTAAAATTTTAAGTAATACATATTTATATCATAATTTGATAAATTAATGTGAAGTTAAAAAAATTTCAAATTAAATGGTAATGGATCAATTATAATTACCGATTAATTGCGCAATCTTATAAATTTTAAATATATAATTATTTCATATTTAATAAACTTTATATGGTAATCAATCAATCCAAAATTAAGGTCAAAATTGAAATTTATCTAATTAAATGGTACTCAATCAATTATAATCACCAATTAATTTCAATAAGTTCTAATAATTTTAAATTTATACTTACTTTTTTATTTAATTAAAAAATATAATTTAATTAATGTCATTAAATAACTTCCATTTTTAGATTTTCTAAATTTCAATATTTTAAAATAAAAAATTCAGATTGTGAGGAATGAAGCAATTCGAACTATTAATAAAACATGAAAACCAATTTGAAATTAATGCGTTAATTGCCTTGCTTAATTTAAAAAATTAGTATTATGTGTGATTTTCTTTCATTGAAAAATATTTAAAAAATCATTTATAATTTGGAGTATGTGTGTTTTTAAATTGAAAACTCTGAAAATATAATTAAAATTAGTGGTATTCAATAACTTCCATAATTAGCACATATAATTTCTCTAATTTGAAATCAATGTCTTAATTGTCTTACTTAATTAGGGAATTACATCTTAGAATGTATGTGAACTAAATCACAAGTAAATACATGTGCTGAAAATTAAATTAAATTAAATTAAATCCAAAAATTTAAGGAAAAACACTCCTAATAATTGCTTTTCTTAAATTTCTTCAAATTTCAACTAAATGCATTATTTCCTTTTAGCACACATTGATTTCCTTAAATGAGGAAATTTGGAATTGCCTCCTTATAATTATAACCACAATGAATTATAAATTTGAATTTTGAGTTTCATAATTAGAGTTTTTATGTTGTGCCTCCTTTTACATTGATATATAAATAGGTCTAAGTAGGGGTTTCGCCCCCTCCCTCTCTCTTCATGTGTGCATTGGCCTTCCTCCTCAATCACTTGAGGTATTTGTCTTCCCTTTCTTCTTGCCTCTCTATTTGTTATGGTTTTTGTTTGCCATCTCCACTACCTTTGATGTCAACTAATTTGTTTTTCTCCTTCTCTTCTCTCACTTCTCATCCTAGATGATTGATGTTTCAAAAATTTATTGTCTTCGATTCTTCTCTCACTTTCTCCATTAGATGGTTCTAAATGCCTCACATTTCCAATTATTTGATCTATGATATCCAAACATTTTTGCAGGTTCAAATATAAAGTTTTTGTGGTTCCTTATACATTTTATTCTATGTTATGTCATCATGTAAGTCTTACTTTTTCAATTTTTTGGTGTCTTCCAAAAGTTATATACATGTACAATTTGTTTTTTTCCCATGTAAGTGACTAAAAGCAAATCATATATCTATTCAAGCAGAGTACAACAAAAGGTCAGTAACTCAATCTCTCATTTTTTTTCCCACAATTTTTCTATTTCTCCTTATTGAGGAATATGAGAGTTTACAATTACTATTCTCTTCCTTCTATGATTTTTAGTTAGATTTTCTTTGTATGATTGGATTGAATTCTTTTTAATGGGAATCTCTCTATTTGATATACTATATCCATGTTTCCTATCTTTGCAAATAGTTTGGGTTTGATTTACTATATAGGGTTATATCATGAATCTTCTTTGTATCAGTTTGTTGCTGAATTATGAGTGCTTTATTGGGTTTTATTCTTGATGGGATTTTGGGCACTTTTTTATTGTCTTCGACAACAAAGAATTAAGTTCAACATGTTGATGTATTTCTGATATTTAATTTTGTTTTTGACCATGTTTGATTTTTCTTTATAATGAACAATTTTCCTTTTTATATGTGAAATTCATGAATCACGTGACTACCCACCCATGCCATTGTCAACAGATCCCGGTAGTTCATCTAGACAAAATAGATTGATTTATGATGAAACTGCCTATGATAGAGATAAGCTAGCACAAGAACACATAGAAATGTTCTCAAGACTTATAGATAAGCAGAAGACTATGTATGAAACAATCATGGCAGCGGTTTCTTGTGATAATGATGGTCAATTCTTTTTATATGGTTACAGTGAAACCGGAAAGACTTTTGTCTATAGGACATTGTCTACTGCTTTATGTTCAAAAGGCAATATAGTGCTCACAATGACATCAAGTGGTATTGGATCACTTCTCTTACCTGGTAGTAGGACAACACATTCTAAGTTTTGCATCCCTTTGAATGTCAATGAAGATACATTCTGTAACATAAAACCAGGTAGTCCCCTGGCAGAACTGTTGACTGCTACAAAGTGAATCATTTGGGATGAGCCTCTATGATGCATAAACATTGTTTCGAGGCACTGGACTGTACTCTTAGAGATATATTGAAGTATACAGGCATAGAAGTAGCACAAACGTCATTTGCAGGTAAGGTTGTGGTCCAAGGTGAGGACTTTAGACAGATACTCCCAAAGGTACCCAAATGGAGTACACAAGATATTGTTGGCGCAACTATCAACTCTTCCCATCTGTGGAAACATTTTCAGGTCATAATTTCAATTTCAACCCTATGATAGATAACATTTATGCAATTATGATCCTTAATATATGTTTTTTTGACTAACTTGTGCAGGTCTTGATCCTAACAAAAAAACCTGAGAATGGAAACAGTATCTGCAGATCTCCACACATTAGAACTAAGTGAGTTCTCTAATTGGTTGTTAAAGGTTAATTAGTGATAGTGAAGCAGGAGATATGAATGATGGTGAAACTGTTATTCATATACCATATGATATCTCTCTACAATGTGGTGATGATCTCATTCATGATATTGTGAGCTCCACTTATCCTGGATTTATATCAAACATGCAAGACTCAAAATACTGCTAAGAAAAAGCGATCCTTAGCCCTACACTGAAAATGGTGGGAAAAATCAATGATTATATGGTTTTCTTAATGCTTGATAATGAAAATATCTATTTCAGTTCAGACACTACGTGCAAATCATGGGGGAACGGGCTAGATGATATCCATACAACCAAATTCCTAAATTGTATTACTCCATCCGGCCTCTCGAAACATAAATTAGTACTAAAGTTGGACATGCCTATCATGTTATTAAAGAACATAGATCAACAGAATGAATTGTGCAATATAACGAGACTAATAATCACATAACTTGGGAGATATGTGATAGAGGAAAAAGTTATTTCTAGTAATAACATAAGAGATAAGGTGTTCATTCCGCGAATGACCCTAACATCCTCTGATAAGAGGATACCTTTTAGACTACAGACAATACAATTTCCCCTGCAAGTTTGCTTTGTCATGTCAATAAATAAAAGTCAAGGTCAATCCCTATCGCATGTTGGGTTATATCTACCAAAACTAGTCTTCAACCATAGACAACTTTATGTGGCTTTTTCAAGGGTCCGAACGCGTAGCGGCCTCAAAGTTTTGGCCATCGATACTAAAGGGAGTTCTACAACAAGCACTATATATGTTGTCTACAAAGAGGTCTTCCATAAAATCAATCAAAAATGTATGTGATAAATTTAAACATGTCATGCCTACAAATACACATATCGACTCTAAAGATGCAAATTTATACTCTCTATTTATACAAATGTTTCAATTCTAGGATCAATGCCAATTCATGTAGACTTAGATGAAGAAGCTGATAGTCTTAATCAAGATCATACACCATATATTTTTTCAATATAATATTATCTCATTTTACATTTGCTTAATGCCTTTTCAAATCTTCTATGAATTTATGATTGACACTTTTAATATGTTGTTTATATGGTTCAAAATATAAAATCATTACGAACATTAATTGCATAGATTTATATAATTTATGTTCCTATAATCACTTCAACTGCATCCCATACCCTATTGCCTGGGCCAGCGTCCCGCAGCCCGCGGCCCGCGTGGGTATAATACTAGTATTTATTTAAAAATAATAACATGAGTGAGTTAATGCAAATAATTTTTTTTAAGAAAAGTCAATTAAGTGTCACGTGTAGTCGACTACTAGCTCTCTGGATGAAGGTAGTTGACTATATAATTACATGTAGTCAACTGCATCATATGGATCAACAAATTAACTCCAAACAATCCATATGATTATTTCCAATAAACAATTATTGTAATTCGTAGCATTTAATTTATTCAACATTAACATAAACAACTACAAATTAGGACTAAATAATTACAATATTTGAAATTGTCAATTATCATTCAATTGTTGATTGTATAACATTCATATCAATTTAATTACAAATTCAAAAAGTCACCCAAATCAACATTTATATGACATCAATCACTATTTATAATAATTTATCACATTCAATCAATCAACTATTGAATTTTATGTTATAATATTTATTTAAAAAATAATAACATAAGTGAGTTAATACAAATA
This sequence comes from Cercis canadensis, assembly GCA_003255065.1. Taxonomy (NCBI): domain Eukaryota; kingdom Viridiplantae; phylum Streptophyta; class Magnoliopsida; order Fabales; family Fabaceae; genus Cercis; species Cercis canadensis. Next base: position 86,194 of record QAOA01003067.1, read on the forward strand.
AAAAAATTTCAAAAAATTCAATTAAGTTCCATGTGTAGTCGACTACTTTGAAGTGGTAGTCGACTACCAGCTCTCTAGACGAAAGTAATTGACTATATCATATGGATCAGCAAATTAATCCCAGACAAACCACATGATTATCTCCAATCAATAATTATTGTGATTCGTAACATTTAATTTATTTAGCAAATNATCAGTCAAGGATATTGTAATTACATTGATGGTAGTAATTAATTTCAGAAAGTTTATTTTATAGAATTTATTTTTTATTTATTTTTTATTCAAGAATAATTTAGAAAATTAAATGCAGTGCCACGTGTCAAGCATTTGGAGTGCCAAGTGTCATCCTCTCAGGAATTCCTACTACTTTTATAATATATTAGTACTTTGCCCCACGTGGTGCGCAATTGGGCATGGTGGTGGGTGGCGACACTAAACAGGAAATCCTATTGGATCTCGTGTTGGGGTTAGTTTAGTGGTTATCCAAATTATAGTCCTAATATAATTTTTGAAAACTTGTTCACATTGTGTAATCCCACTCTTTTTCTAAGTGCTATAGAAAATCCTATTTAATCACCCGTTGGGGTTGGTTTATTGGTTACTCAAATTATAATCCTATTAGAACTTTAGGAAACTTGTACCCATGGTCTAACCCTAATATTTTCCTAGTGTTATAGGTTATTTAATTCCCCCCCCCCTCCCCCCCAAAAAAAAAACTATACCTAGACCTAGTTATAATTTTGATTTCCGTTTCCTTTATATCAAACATAGGAAAGAGAATTTCAAATTTCTTCATCGACAGGAAATAGTTTCCTATATTGATTACCTAGATAAACATAGGAAACTCTTATGTCTCTTTCAGACTACATGTTTTCTATGTCTATTATCAAAGTAATTTCCATTTGACTATTACTTTTAGAAAACTCAAATTTCTAATGAGCATGTCACCCTTCAAATATCTTGCATTGTGATACTTGATACTTGTAAGTTTGTAGTATTATATCTACCAGTAGAATGTTTATCTAATGGAAAAGGGTCTCCACACAATCACTGTTTTCTAGAAAATAACGGAAGAAAAAAAAATTAGAATAAAAGTTCAAATATTGTATAGAGAAATAATAAACCTTATTACCTTTGGAGATTAAGGAGATGGAAAGAAGAAGAAAAAGTAAAAGAGTCACATGGCCACATAAGGAGATGGAGAGATATAGTGGAATTGGATAAATATCGAGAAAGAGAGCAACAAATGGTATATAAAGAAAGAGGAAGCATTGTTTCCTTTGGAGATGGGGAAATCGTGGGTGAGGAGAATGAATATTGAAGGAGCAAAACGGATGCATGAGATTGAGAGATATATTAGAATGAAATAGATTTTGAGAAATAAAATTATAGCAACAAAAAAAAAATATAGAGAAAGAGCATACCTTGTTGCCTTTGGAGATGAAGGAGATGGAGAGAAAAATGAATAATGAAAGAGCAAAACGACTGCATAAGGAGATTGAGAGATATATTAGAATGGAATAGATATTGAGGAAGATAACTACAACAACAAGAAAAATGATTTGAAAGAATAACCTTGGGTGCTTCTTCAGATGGAGAAAAACGATAGATAAATTCATAAGCCAATGGAAGTAAGCCTCATATGGAGTGCAATATATATAGAGGTTTATGGAGGCACCCTAAAATTTTTCTAATTTGCTTATTTGAATTAATAATTTCAGTTTCTGATTGGTCTTGCTAATCAAGTCATTAATATTAGATTGATTTTGGTCTTTTACGTTTATTTTTTTAATTATTCAACAAATACTAAATGCTCAAAAGTCTAAATATGGAAGTTATTTAATGCCAAATTTTTTTTTTCATGGTTTTTATTTCTAAAACACACATGCTTTAGATTTTAGATGATTTTTTAAATACTATGGAATGGGAGAAATTCACACAGCCTTCCACTTTATCGTCACCTTGATAGGGACACTTGTTAGATCCATATTGTGTACTCTACTTTTAATAATATATAGACTAGTGTTTTGCCCCATGCCGACACGCGGGCGGCACAAAATATAGCTCGTGAACACTTCTTACTTACACTGTTTCTTATAATTTGATAATGTGATATCGCATCGGTGAAATAACATCTTCTACTTGATTTGAACTACTAGTAACATGATTCTTTGCTAAGAGCTCTTCACTTTCTTGTGTACCTGAAATTATATTACAAGACCAGTAAAGTAATATATAAGTACACGACACGTTAAGGAGAGTAAAATTAGTGAGAGTAATTGACAATTTTTTCCAAGTGAAATTGAATGGTTTTGTATTATAATTTCGGTGGATATGGGGTTCCAAACTTAAATTGAATTATAATTATCACTTATACACGAAGTCAAATTGATCCTCAAGTCACCCTAAAATTTTGTAGAATTACTTTATGGAATTCATATATTCAGTTTCTAATTGTTCTTGCCAATCAAGTCATCAATAAATATTGGTTTTGTTCTTTAATGTTTTATTTTTTCATTATTCATCAAATACTAAATGGTTAATGCCCATGATATTTATACGTATTTAAAGCCATGCATACTAATTATTTTTTCAGTGTTTTTAGGTACAATAATTGATGGTCATATACAAATCATCCATACCTTTATATATTGCAGTTTTTTTTATATTTATAAAATAATGGAAAAAAATAAAACTTGAATGAGTCCTTATGGTAGCTTAATACACATTTTTAGTTCAATATTTAGTAACTAAATTTTGCGGGAATATAAAAATATACCAAGAAAACCCTCTTCCACAAAATCGACTAAAATATAAAATTGAGACAATAATTGAGTACAAAAACTTCTACAATAAATCCCATAATGAAGAAAGAACAAAACTTGTTGACACCATAGTCAATATTGAATATGACTAATCACGAATAAATGTAAAATTTATGGTACTGGGTTATTTGACTTCAAAAAGAATAGCATATCCAATCTTTGAATTATTGCCCTCCAAGAATTTATCAAGGTCAAACAGATCAATACACCATAGCCAAGTAAATAAGGATCACACCAATAGTAGACAACCCACCTCTCCCCCAACGTATCCAATGCCGAAACCAATTCTAGAGTATCCGCCCTAACCTTCATATGTTCCCTTGAAATTTCAAACAGCACAATCTAAGGGAAAAAAATTATAGATGAGCTGCATATTTATATTTGGCATATTAATCATCAAATTCACATTTTATAGAGATACTTACCATGGATTTGGTTTCCATTACTTATTTTGTGATTTGCACAGTAAAGCAATCAAACACACTTTGCATGTTTTTAATCATGCGGAATGCATTGCTATTAGGATTCTTCCTTGGTTTGAGTGTCGATGTGAGATGGCTTTTTCATAACCATTCTTCCAGATTGAGATCTTGTCACCACCATGTCTTATCATTATAAAGATAAAACATGATATGTAAGAGGGGCTTCATAAACAAACACGATAATTAATAGGTGAAACCGATCAGAGAGATGTTGGCCTCATGGTTCTCCAACCCTAGTTTTGATGATAACAAATAGCCTTGATTCTTACTGACTTGTTTTGTTCAAATGGTTATGATTAGTAACAGGTTAAACAATGCCTTTGGGTCTAGAGCAAAAGTAGTTTCCTAGTCAAAGGAACTAGTTCTAGTGGAAGTATAGAGCTGGTTCTATCCATGAAGTATAGATGCTGATAATTGAAAAGCTTGTGGACTCCTCTAAATCTGAAGCCCAGTCCATCAAGACTAGATATTGGACTTCATCAAGCAGATTGGAAGGAAGCGCAACAAAAATTCAAATTAGAGAGAAATCAGCACTTCAAAAGGAAACAAGGTCTAAACAAGGAAAGTTTTTCAAAGAGAGATATTTCCTCTAACAAATTAAATATTCTCTTAATTTCAAGTTAATGATTTACAATCAAGCTAGCAAAATTCCAGCCCATCAACAATGGTCATTTTCTACCTTCTGCTGCTATAAAAACAAAGACCCAAAGGTTTGGAAGGACAAGAAGATAATCCATCAATCAACTTGAAGAAAAAGCTTTGTTAGAAACTAGTTTTCAGTTTCTTTTACCAACTCTGTATTTCTTGTGAGAAAATTCGGTGAGAGTTGTCGTATTATGTGAGCTATATCCTTTTGGGATTTTTGTAACTGATTTCACTAGAAAATCTGATGAGTGACTTCTGTCTTCGTTTGACAACTAGAGAGAATTTTCTGCTTAAACTCTTTGTAAAACCATTGCTGTAAGAAGCTTGGAGAACTTTGGATAAATAACCTTATTGATAGTTGAACCCCAGCCTTAAAAGAGTGGACGTAGGCTTTGTTTTGACCGAACCACTATAAAAATTATAAGATCTATCTCTTCCCTTTACTCTCTTTAATATTCTATTAATTATCTAATTTAATCTTTGATCTATTTCTATATAATCAGTTTTAATGTTTTGCAATTCTTAAGCTTGTTATGATTTCCATCTCTTAAGCTATTATATTGTTCTTCATGATTAATGATCTGTTTCATTTACCTGTGATAATAATTTAATCATTTGATTATCTCTTTTGAGCATTTTTTTGGTTTATATTCTAAGATCTAAAGTTCTGGTTTTAGTTCTTTGCTTATGCTAATACTTTCTGGATTGATATATAACTAGCTTTGAAACAAGTTATTGAATATATACTGGTTATTCTAGAAATAGTTTTTTTTTTTTTTGTGATTGCGAGTTTTATTGTTTTAATCTCCTATTCACCCCCTATAGGAGCATTTCTACACTCTTAAGAGAATCATGAGTATGTTCACTCAACAACATAAAAATACAGGTTGGAAGCATATATGAAAACCCTTACCTAGATGATGTTAGAAATGCAGGATGATATTTGCTTTGTCTCCTATTTTCCTTTTGTCTGCTAGACAACTTTAATTTGTTGGTGCACTATTTATATATGTGGTCATATGCCCTAATTTGGTGGTACCCTCCTCAGAAATTTAACTCATAACCCTTGGCCCTCAAGTTTAACAATAATTGAAGCACAAATTTCGAATTCAACTTGTAATTTGAATTAAAATTGTTGATATAATTATGATTGGTACTTTAGCCTTCTAAAGTTTTAATATTCTCAATACTGAATAAGGAAATAATCATTTCCTATTAATTTAGACTTATAATTCGGTTATATTTTCCAATCATCATGCTAATATAATATATTTGAAGTAACAAATTATAAAGAAAAACTGTTTCCTTGATGATGTTAGAAACGTAAATTGAAATTTCCTTATGGTAGCTTTCCCCTAATTTGTTGGTGCTCCTTTGAAATTTCAATCATAACCCTTTGCCCTCATGTTTAGCAATATTTTTTGCTAAAACTTCAAATACATATTTTAATTAGAATTATAATAAATAAATATAATTATGATTATTACTTGTGCCTTCAAAAGGTTTTATCTTCTCAGTACTATATAAGGAAATAATTATTCCCTATTAATTTAGACACATATTTTGGTCATATTTAAGATTTATCATGCTTATGTAATATGCCCTAATTTGGTGGTACCCTCCTTAGAAATTTCAATCATAACCCTTGGCTCTCAAGTTTAGCAATAATTGAAGCACAAATTTCGAATTCAACTTGTAATTTGAATTATAATTACAAATATAATTATGATTGGTACTTTAGCCTTCTAAAGTTTTAATATTCTCACTACTGAATTTGGAAATAATATTTTACTATTAATTTAGACTTATAATTCAGTTATATTTTCCTTTCATCATGCTAATATAATACATATCAAGTAACAAATTATAAAGAAAAACCGTTTCCTTCATGATGTTAGAAACGTAAATTGAAATATCCTTATGATAGCTTTGCCCTAATTTGTTGGTGCTCTCCTTTGAAATTTCAATCATAACCCTTGGCTCTCAAGTTTAGCAATACTTTTTTGCTGAAACTTCAAATACATATTTTAATTAGAATTACAATAAATAAATATAATTATGATTAGTACTTGGGTCTTCAAAAGGTTTGATCTTCTCAGTACTATATAAGGAAATAATTCTTTCCTAATAATTTAGACACATATTTTGGTCATATTTAAGATTTGTCATGCTTATGTAATTTATTTAAGGTACCACAAATTGGGAGGTAATTTCAGTATAGGTTCATCATTGAAAGAGTTGACTATTTACCTCTATTTTGATCTGTGTTAATTATAATTTTTAAAAAATTAATAGAAGCATAAATAATAAATGGAATGTATGGAGGCATACATAATTTAGGCTCAATTTTTGCAAGTAGTGTAACCGAATATATTAAATTGTAAAATAAATTCATTACATTATTCATATTGAAATACCTAATTTCTAGCCTAGTCTAAAAGAATGACATTCTCTGCGAAAATAGTAAAGTGAAGAACTTTTTCTCCGACATGTTCAAAGAGTATCACTTCATTCTCTTCAATGTGATTGTCATCCATAAATTTACCAAGCCCTTCACACACTTGATCGTGATGAACACTTCTTGTAGTACATGTAGGATTCTAACCTTCCAAACATTCATGTTCCAACATGTGGTCATATGCCATGTTGTCTCGCCATCGGCCATGAATTCATTACGGAACGCAAATGGAATGAGCTTGCATAAAAGGAAAAAATAACAAATTATTTAAAAATAGCATAAACTATATATGAATCAATAATTTTTAACCTTGATATGATATTTACCATTTCGGGTGAGGATATCACGTGTGATTTGAACCACAAATGAGAAGTTGACAGTCTTAATATTCATAGCATCATGAAAAGCCATCGATTGAGGATAAGTGGCTTTCTCCTCCACAAATAGGATAAAGGGGAGGACAATGGTTGGTGCCTCCTCATTGTCACACTACATTATAGTCTTCACCATGATTCTAAATGTGTTGTTAATCCATGTTTAGAAAGATGAGAGAGGAGATGAATACACATGTATAAAGAACAACACAAAAGTAATACAAAAATTAGGAATAGAAGAACTAAAAAGCATTCTAGTAGAATGAAAACCAAAAAGAATCCATGAAAACTAATACCTTGCAAATGTGTAGATCACAGTTTCGATTCCAATTGTGACTCCCCTATTATTTTATGAAAAAAATGATAGATTTAAGAAAAAAAATTTAAAAACACCAAAATTGTATTGATAAATAACAAAACGGATTGCGTATGGAGATTAAGGATGTGAAAAGAATTAGAAAAAAAAAATAACAGTGCCGCATATGGAGAGAGAGAGAAACAAAAAGAAAAATAAAAAAGTTTAGAAGAGCAAACATGGGTGCAGCTAGAGTTGGAGAAATTCCTTGCAACAATCAATCAGTCAATGGTGAAACAACTCACAAAAGGTGTAATATATATAGGAATATGGAAGCAAGAAAGTGTAACCCGAATTTTGTATTCAAATTAGAAATTAAACAATTATTGGGTGACTAAAATTTAGGAGAGTATTTGACAATTTTGTCAAACCGAAATTGAATATTCTTGTATTATAATTTTGGTGATAAATTGAATCAAAATTATCACTTATATTATATACAAAGTCAAATTGCTCCTCAAGAAACCCTAAAATTTTGCTGATTTGTAAATTATTAATTAATTTTGTTCGGTTTCTGATTGGTATTGGCAATCAAGTCATCAATATTTTACTTATTTATTTCTTTAACATTTTTTTTTACTTATTCATCAAATAATAAATGGTAAAAACTCTAAATATGGAAGTAATTTAAAGCCACAAATTTTAATTCTTTTTTCAGTGTTTTTATTTCTAAAGCACATATGATTCATATTTTAGATGATTTTTTAAATACTCTAGAATTGAAGAAATTCACATAGGCAACCACTTGTCATCACGTGAATAAGGACACTTGTCAACTCCACATTGTGTTTCTTACTTTTAATATTACTAGTACTTGGCCCCGCGCTAATGCGTAGGCTTGCAACAAAGAATATGAAATCCTATTAGATCACCCATTGGAGTTAGTTTACTGATTATCAAAATTATATACCTATTAGAATTTTAGGAAAGTTATACACATGGTCTAATTTCACTCTTTTTCCAAGTGTTATAAAAAAAATCCTATTGAATCACTTGTTGAGGTTGATTTAGTGGTTATCCAAATTATAATCTTATTAGAATTTTAGGAAACTTGTACCCATGGTCTAATCCCACTATTTTTTTCTATAGAATATTTAATTTTCCCCCTATAACCATACCTAGACTTAATTATAATTTTGATTTTCATTCCTTTCTCTTTTCTCTCTCAATTATTGATTACCTAAACCCTACTCATTCCTACCCATTTTTGTTTAAATACAATAAAGAAATTATAACATAATTAGAACACCCTTGTCATCCAATTATTATTATTACTTTCTATAGATTCAAAGACAAGTTATAACAGGTATAGTCCCATGAACAATGGTAGGGCCACCTTACTAAGTTTTCAACCTTGACTAAATATATTTGCTATTTTTTGTGCCGATTATATTCCATTCAAATATCACAAGAGTATCCAATATTATAATATTTTTTATATCAAATATCAGAAAAAAGAATTCCAATTTTTTTTTTATTAAAAAGAGTTTCCTATATTGATTACCTAGATAAAGATACTAACACTTTATTGATAAAAGCTTGCCAAATGATCCATACCCAGTCTTCTATCAATGCTTGAACTTTCAGTTAATAACATGAATATATGATCACAATTCCACCTTTCAATACAGCAAGGGCTTCATTTTGATATGTATATTTTTTCTTTAATGTAGTTATCATATATTGTTACTTTTTTTATTGCATATACCTTTTTGAGACTTGAGAATTATTTGAAATGCACACTTTACATTATTTTCTCCTTCTTACTGGTCCCCGCGCCAATGAGCATGCATGACAAAGACATGCAACATATAATAATAATTCACATGTGCAATCATCATATATGATATGCCACAAATAGAAATCTAGATTAAAATACACTTGATTAGTAGAAACATATGGTTACTTCACCAATTTCAGTGGAAACTATTTGATATTTGTCAATCTCCATGGTTTTTATATTTAGTTCTTTCACATGATCTATCACTTAAACATAATCAAACTGAGCACTTCAGTACTTATATATCCTTAATAAGGCCAGACATCGGTTTTACAGTAAATAAACTCTCAAAGTTTATGCACAAGCCCTCAATACTCCATCTCCAGTCACTAAAAAGAGTCATCGGGTATCTAAAGTCTACCATTAATTTCAGCCTACATCTTAGTCCTACATCAAAACTTCATCTCTTCGCCTATTCTAATGCGGATTGGGCAGGAAATCTCATTGATAAAACCTCTACATCTACCTATCTTGTTTTTATGGGAAGGAATGCAATCTCTTGGTCATCTAAGAATCAAAGAAGTGTTGCAAGGTCATCAATAGAAGCTGAGTACCGATCTGTTGCCTCAACTACTACTAAACTCACATGGCTTCAAAATTTACTCAAGGAGCTTGGTATTTCACTCTCTTCCTATCCTACAATTTACTATGACAACATTGGTGTTACATACTTATATGCCAACCTAGTATTCCATTCCAAAATGAAACACCTCACTGGATTATCATTTTGTGCGTCAGAGAGTTGTATCAAAGAAGCTTCAAATCTGCCATGTCTCTACAACTGACAGCTTACTGACATCCTCACCAAACCATTAGCCACACCCACATTTTGTAAACTCAGATCCAAGATTGGTATCTCTAATGGAACCACTATTTTGCGGGGGCGTGATAGAGTTTCCAATTCACACAACACTGTAACCAAATCCTCAGCTAAAGGATAACACATTGTTTTGTATTTTAGTTACAGTAAATTAGGCTAAGGTTAATAGTTTGTTAGGGTTACACTATGTATAGATACAAATATATATACATGTACTACTCAATCATTATCAATACAATTAATCATTTATCCTCAAGATTAATCTTCTACATATGGTAATCCTATTACAGGTTTCTAGGGGATGTCATAGTTGAACAGGTTAGTTTTTTTTCCTACTCAGAAAACTCAAGTACCATAATCCTTGAGCTATGTACAAATTCAAGCTGATACGAAAGCCTTTTAGAGGTACAAACATAAAGTTTTCTGATTTTTATGTTAGATTGTAAACACGACTTTCAGTGATATAATTTTTTATTGAAGGAAAAGTTTGACAGAAAATGAGGTTTGCTGGCAACTTTGCCATCAAATTTCTATCTCTGGTTGGAATATGTTTATCAATATTGATACTTCATTTGTAACATTCCTATCAAAGACAGCATATGGATTCCTTAGAAAGTTAATGGAGCGGTTTACTATTCTTGAATGTAAGAACTATATATATATATGGTTTAATTTATAAATATATGCATGTCTTCTAAAATATAGAAGTTTCCTATTGGAATATACCATATCGGTCCAAGAATCGAAGAAATTTGCCAGTAGAAGAAAATACATAATCAGGTATTCCTTCATAATTGTGTAATCCTTTGGCTTATGTATATGCGTTTGTTCTACAGTGTAGATTCTAGAAGGTATATTGCACCTTTCTTTTGTTTGTAGAATGATTTTGGTACCTTTCCTCCTCTACTTGCTTGGAATAGAAACTTATTATTTGAATTTCCTTGTGGTACTTTTTTATAATCATTTGTACTTTTTTTTCTTGGTAAATGTTGAAATGTGATATTTGTTCTCTTGATTTGTTTACTTTTTTTTTTTTTTAAAGGTGCAGTGCATAAGTGGAGGTGGCATAACAAAATGAACGATTCAACAAGGAAACATTTAGCTAAGCATATTTTCCTGAAACTTGCAGAATAGATCACTAAATGACGTGGTAAATTCCCAACAGATAAATAATAACTAAACCAATTACTAGGACAAGCTAATATTTATATTTAGAGATCTAAACTATTACCATGTTGAGAGAAGCTTTAGGAAACATTTTTGCATCTATTCAATATTGTACAGAAATCATGGATTTTAATTTATGTGTTACATTTTTTTTCTTTTCTACCTCGGAGAAAGGGTAACTTTATTTTTTATTTGACTCTAAGAGCTAAAGATTCTCACCTAAGTTTTTGTAAGAATCCCAATTATATGAAGAACCTAGAAATTATTGGTTCTCAATATAGATGAACTTCTGTGCAGCTCTGATTGTCTTGACTTATGCAGCATGTATACTCATGTCTATCAGTACATTGTTCCCACAAACCAAGTTCTGTTGCAAGGAAGCAAACAAGTTTGTTGGTTTCTTTGTAGATAACAATATAACAAAGCTAAGACATCAGTAGATAGTGAAGCCACAGGACAAAAACTTCTCACCCTTCTTATAGCATCTTTTGGTTCCTTGGGAAATCCTTTGACAGAATTGGAATAAATCAAACGAAAGATCTTCAATTAAAAAAAATTAGTGAAAAAATAGTAACACCTAAAGAAACAAATCCCATCATGTTGAGTCCACTCCAACTCTCACTTACTCTTACTAGTTACCTCCTCAACCCAATTATTTCAAAGGAAAATATGCTACACCCCCCAAAATGTGACATAAGTCACATCTCATGATTTTTTTACATTACTTTGGTTTTAAACTGTATCATACCAGTTGATATAATTTAAATCTTACTAAATCAAATTTTGAGTTATATTGAAAAAAATTAAGTAATCTAGTAAAATTTAAATTATATCAACTATGTCAATATAATACAATTTAAAACAAAAATAGTGCAGAAAAAAATATGAGATATGTCACATCTAGGGTGTAGCATGGAATTGCCCTATATAAAAAATCAATACAGATATGACTTTCTCTTCATCTCAAACAGAGTTGCTCTAGCAATAGAGACCATTTGGAAAACCTGGTGATAGGATGTACCAAAATACTTATAGTTGCATCTCCCTTGATGCTGAAACTTTTGCTTTGAATCGGGCAATGGAGCTTGCAAACTCTCTAAAACTAGAGACTTCCTCTTTTGAATCAGACAACTTAGACCTTATTAGAGCTTGCAAGAATGAAGCTACTTTATGGGAAATAGAACCATTGTTATGGATATTCTTTTGCCTTTTGGGAATCAGATGCCCAGGACTAGCAATGTGGTGGTTCATGTGATAGTAGATTTATATTTGTAGATATCCCTTCTCCCAGGGCCCATAATGATCTTGGCCCATTAAGGCCCAAATGCCTAAATTACCATTATAACCCCAAGTGCCGTGTCTCCTATAAATAGCTCCCTCCAACAAGTGTAAGGACTTTTGACTCTCTTCAATTATCATCTCCTTTTTAGCTCTCCCGAATCTAACTTGACCTTCGAAGTCCGGGCATCCCAACCCGGCCCCTTAGCTCATTTCTGCTAACTGTGTGGCTCAAGTCTCTAGCCCATACCTGATCTCGAGTGCTCTACCCGACCTCCAGCACAACACAGGCATCAATCGTTGATGAGTGGATATTATATCCATGAATTATATATTTCTTGGTATTTATTTGATCTTTGAGTAATTTAGTAGTTTTTATTTATTAATCTTGGGTTTATGTTGTACGTAATGATGATTTAGCAAAGAGGTGCAAGTTTAGTGCAAGCTTGGTGAACGCCTAGGCATCTAATTGCTTGGCCTAGGTGCCCAATTGGTAGATGTTTGGAGAGGAAAGCTTCATGGACCAGAGAATAGATGGCCTAGGCCACCAAATTCATGGCCTAGGCGCTGGTTTGCTGAAGAGTGAATCTTGGACCAGCAAGGCCATGGCCTAGGCGCCCAAGGAGATGGCCTAGGCACCCCGGAGTGGTACCTACAAGTTTTGTCTATTTTCTCCTATTTCTTGTAGGATTTGAGTCCTAATCTTGGCCCTATGGTAATTAGTTTTTTTTTTAGGAACTACAAATAGGTAGACTTAGGTCTAATTAAGGGGTAGACACTTTTTGAAAACAAGGATTGAAGAGATCAATGGCAAGAAGGCAGAGACGACGATGAATCTGACTTCCCCACCAATTTTCTTCTTCTTCTTTCTTTCTCTTTTGCTTAGATTTATTATCATAATGTTTTCTGCTATAATCATGAACTAATTTCCTTCTAGGGCTACAATGTAGCCTAATTATGAACGGTTGTAGTTTCTTAAAGAATTAATCTATGATTTTATCTTTTCTATTTGAGTATTTATCTCTGTTCTTCATGCTTATAATTGCATGATCACCAATTAGTTGATAGGTTAATCACAATGAGACCGGAAGGAGATTTGTGTGTTTAGTTCTTTAGGATAAATACCATAGGTTGCATGTAGGATAAGGATATACCTTCATGGCTTGTGTAGTCAATTAAAGAGATCCATAGAATTAAATAAATTTTCTGGTTATTCGTAATTCACATGGGATATGGTGGGTTTATAACTTGAAAATATTTTCATTAGATCTTAGGTGAGGCTAATGAATAATTTAGGGAGTCTTAGCTAGCAATTAGGAAGATAAATCTAGATTAAGGAATAAAAATCGGGATTAATTATGGCGAAACTAGAAACCTCATACTTTCTCTCTATATTAATTCTTAATTTTTATCTATTTTTGCTTAATTTCATATTATTTAATTTATTCTTTCAACTTCTCTTTAATCACTTGATCAGATAAAATTGGGATTAACCTAATTTTGGTAATTAATAGCTTTAATCCTCATGGGAACAATAACTCACTTTTATTATATTACTTGTAAGATGATAGCATGCACTTGCGCTCTATTTTATCACAAGAAGTTTTTGGCGCCGTTGTCAGGGATTAATTGTTTATTAATATCGATACTCAGTAATTCCTATTTTAATCTGATCGTTTATTTTCATTGTTAGTTATTTTAATATTTCTTTTAGCCTACATTTTCAGAAAATTTTCTTTTGGTGTATGAGAAAAGCTGGAAGCAACTCTTTACTCCCATTTGACTTTGAGATAGAGAAAACTTGTATAAAGAACATAAAGGAGAATAGAGAATCAACCAAATTTTTGATTGACACAATGGCAGAAGGAAATCCTTTGAAGGCACTACATACGTGACTATGCTATTTCTCTAGTCACAAATACCACCTCTGGTATAAGGTGACCTGTAATTCAAGCCAACACCTTTAAGATAAAGCCTATTGTCATCCACATGGTACAAGCTAGTGAATTTAATGGGTTTGCCAATGAAGATCCTCATGCTCAGATTGCTAGCTTCTTGGAGTTATGTGATACATTCAAGCATAATGGTGGTTCTGATGATGATGTTCGACTTCGTCTTTTTCCATTCTCACTGAGAGATAAAGCCAAGTCTTTGCTGCAATCTTTGCCAGTGGGAATCATCACTACTAGGGATATCTTGACATAAAAATTCTTAGCCAAATTCTTTCCACCTGCTAAGACTACCAAGATGAGAAATGATATCACTACTTTCAGTCAACAAGATATGGAGTCACTTCAGGAGGCTTGGCAAAGGTATAAAGAATTACTTCGCAGATGCCCCCACCATGGACTTCCTGATTGGTTGCAACTATAGACCTTCTACAATGGGTTAATAAGTTCAACCAAGACACTAGTTGATGTAGCTGCAGGTGGGTCTTTAATGAGAAAGACATATGAAGATGCTAATGACTTGTTAGAGGAGATGGCTGCTAATGCCTATCAATGACCTACTGAGAGGTCTACACCATGCAACGTACTTAGGGTTCATGAGGTTGATATTCTTACATCTCTTATGCTAAGATGGATTTCATCTCTAAGCAGTTGACCTCTATGAATGTCAATGTCATCCATTCTCCTTTTGAAATTTGTAATCACTGCAATGAACCTCATGCTAGCACAAATTGCCAAGTTGGGAACCCATTATCTCCATATGAGACAGAGGAATCACACTTTATAGGAAACCCAAGCAGGCAGAACAATCCTTATTCCAATATGTACAATCCGGAGTGGAGAAATCACCCAAATTTTTCATGGAAAAATAATTAGAATTCTACTCAGCCACCAGTGCCCGCTCAATCACTACCACTTAATATTTCTTTGAAAGATGCTCTTACCTAGTTAACAATGAACACTAATCAGTTTATGGCAAGAACATATGCCTTCATTCGTAACCTAGAAGTACAAGTGGGTCAACTCTCTAGGATACTTAATACTAGACAAGATGGGTCTTTGCCTAGTGATACAGAGGTGAATCCTAAAGAGCATGTCATGGCCATCACTCTTCGAAGTGGTAAGACCTTGGATGAGCCATTTAAAGTTATAGAAGAAGTGCCTATTAAGAAGCTAGTTGAACCTGAGAACAAGGAAGATCTTCAGACTCCAATGGAACCACCTGTAAAAGTTGTGGAAGAGCCCTCCACCTTATGTTCCACCTCTTCCATTTCCTCAGTGGTTCCAAAAGCCACAACTAGATAAGCAATTTTCTAAATGTCTTGATGTTTTTAAGAAATTGCATATTAACATTCCTTTTGCAGTTGCTTTAGAACAAATACCTAGCTATGTTAAATTTATGAATGAGATTCTCTCCAATAAAAGAAAGCGAGAGGATTATGAGATTGTGGCACTTATTGAGGAGTGCAATGCAATCTTAGAAAAGAAACTGCCACCAAAATTAACAAATCCAAGAAATTTAATATTATTTGTTCTATTGGCAATGTATCTTTTGGTAAGGCACTTTGTGATCTGGGTGCTAGTATTAACCTTATGCCTCATTTTGTTTTTAGGATTGGGTATAGGAGAAGTTAAGCTAACCTCCATCTCCTTGAAATTGGTAGATAGATCAATCAAGTATCCAAGGGGAATTATTGAGGATGTGTTGGTGAAAGTGGACAAGTTTATCTTCCCATATGACTTCATTGTACTAGATATGGAGGATGACCAAGAAATCCCTATCATTCTTGGTCGTCCATTTTTAGCAACTGGGAAAGCTCTGATTGATGTGCTGATAAACAAAATTTTTATACATTAGTTAACCCTCATTTTTAGTCTCTTAAACCTCTTATGTGCTTAATTGATTGGGCTTGGCCACATTTTATAAGTTTGGGTTCCAATTGGACTTAATTGTATTTTTCAGCATTAGTGGAAATTTTACACTACTTCTGTATTTCGGGTATAACTTGAGTTCTGGATATTTAATAATCATTAATCTTACCTTGTAGAAAAGATAAGGGAAATCTCTACAACTGTGATTCAGAGCTCCAAGGCGGATTCAGGTTTCCAGTGGGCCATATTAAACCTGGAAGTCAGAACATAGATGTTGTTACTGGATCCTGGACTGTATAAAGAGATTGGGCCATAAATTGGACTGTGGGTGTCTCATGGACCTAAAACCAGTGCCATAGGGCAGATGAGACATAAATATTAAACTCCGTATTCAAACTCTGGCGTTTTGATGGTGTTAGCATCCCTTGAAGTCGGCTGATGAGTCCAGAGAGCTGTTAAGAGTAAATTGGGCTTAACTCTCTCATCCTAAGCCCGATTAAGGCAAATTTGGTGTCCAATTAAAGCTAAGAGAAAGAGGATTAATTCTAACCTAGGGGAAGTCTTGGAATTTAGATATTTATATGGTTACAAGGACAAAGAGCAGGAGTACGTAGTTTTTCATTCCCAATTGAGCTTTTTTGCATATTTTTTTCCTCTCCTCTTTCTGGAGGTTTTCTTTTTCTTTTCCTTTTGTGTAATGAATTTGATGTATTCTCATTACCTAGAAGGATCAGAATGGAGTGCCTAGATACCAAACAATGGGATGACCTTGGTTATCGCAATAGGGTGAACCCTTAACAAGGAAGGATCATTGGTAAGTTCAAGTTCAAGTTCTTTGTCCAAGAACAACAGGGAAGCTCTCAATCCAGAGAAACTCAATAATTCAGAAACTGAATAATATTAATCTCAAAACTGTTTTGCAAAGGCATACACAAATTTTTTATATAGGCAATTCGGCTAGGAGGCTACAAGCTATGATGGATCCTCTAAGAATGTTAATAAAACCTTAATGCCCATTTTGGCCCATAGACATAAAGGCCCAAAATATTAAAAATGAATTTAAAACTAATTAAAAGTTTTGGCCCATAAACATAAAGGCCTAAAAATAAAACTAATTAAATTAAACATAATTTTTTGCCTGCTCTAAACTTGGGCTCCAAGCTGACCCGTGTGCACCTTTTACAAGAGACAAATAAGTGATCCATCTCAACTCTGAACTTGGCCCAACTACTCTTTCCTTGGTCTGCACCTCTTGGACTAGGCCCAACAACGCCTCTCTCACTCGCTTAGCTCTGCTTCTAGTCATCGGGCATCCAACTCCAAGCAAGGGATCATGAACACTCCTAGGGTTAGGGCGTGTAGCAAGCTGATTCGCATCATTCCCTCCCTCCTCGGAAGGATTCATCCTCGAATCTAAATCGTCACCTACATCAAACAAGGTTAAGTCAGCAACATTAAAAGTAGCACTAACATCGCTATACTCACCAGGAAGATTAATTTTGTAGGCATTGTCATTAATCCGCTCAAGGACCTCAAACAACCCATCTGCTCGAGGGTGCAACTTTGATTTCCGTTGGGTAGGAAACTGTCCATTCCTAAGGTGTACCCAAACCCAATCACCTGATTTGAATATAACCCTAGTTCGGCTCTTGTTGGCTTGCCTAGCATACTGTTCATTCTTCTTCTCAATATTAGCTCGAACCTTGGAATGCAAGTCTCTAACAAAATCTGCCTTGTGCTTACCATCAAGATTAGAAAACTCATTAGTAGGCAAAGGTAAAATATCCAAGGGAGTTAAAGGATTAAATCCATAAACAATCTCAAAAGGGGAATAAGAAGTAGTAGAGTGTACAGTGCGATTATAAGCAAACTCAACATGCGGCAAAGATTGTTCCCAACGCTTAAGATTCTTTTGCATAATAGCACGCAATATAGTAGCAAGTGTTCTATTAACAACCTCAGTTTGCCCATCCATCTGAGGATGTGAAACCGTAGAAAACAGAAGCTTAGTCCCTAATCGACCCCATAGGGTTCACCAAAAGTGACTTAGGAACTTCACATCTCTATCACTCACTATTGTTCTAGGTAAACCATGCAAGTGCACTATTTCTTTAAAGAACAAGTCAGCAATGTGTGTTGCATCATTAGTTTTAGCACAAGAAATAAAGTGAGCCATCTTGCTAAACCTATCAACAACCACAAAGATACTATCTTTCCCACTTGGTGACTTTGGCAGCCCTAGTACAAAATCCATAGAAATATCAATCCAAGGCTGACTAGGTATAGACAATGGTGTATAAAGTCCATGTGGCATAACTTTGGACTTGGCCTGTTTACAAGTAATACACTTTTCACAAATAGAAAGCACATCATGTTTCATGTGAGGCCAATAAAAATGTTCATGCAAAATATCCAAAGTCTTTTTAACACCAAAGTGCCCTATTAGGCCACCACCATGCATTTCTCTAACAAGCAAATCACGTATAAAACATGCAGGCACACATAATTTATCTTTCTTAAACAAGTACCCATCATGCCTATAATAATCACCACTAGCATACTTAGCACAAGCAATCCATAGTTGACCGAAATCAGAATCAGATTCATACAAGTCTTTGATAAGCTCAAAACCTAATAGCTTAGCATGCAAAGAAGTAATTAAAGTATACCTTCTAGACAAGGCATTAGCAACGACATTCTCCTTCCTAGCTTTATATTTAATAACATAGGGAAACGTATCAATGAACTCTAACCATTTGGCATATCTCTTATTTAACTTACCTTGGGATTTCAGATACTTCAAGCTCTCATGATCCGAATGAATAATTAATTCTCGAGGCCATAGATAGTGCTGCCATGTTTGGAGAGTCCTCACTAGAGCGTAAAGCTCTTTGTCATAAGTGGAATAATTTAATGCTGCCCCATTAAGCTTTTCACTGAAATATGCAATAGGCTTGGAATCCTACATCAAAACAGCCCCTATTCCAATACTTGAAGCATCACATTCAATCTCAAAAGCCCTGTTAAAGTTAAGCAAACATAAAAGAGGAGCACTAGTTAAAGTTTCCTTTAAAGTAGTAAATGCCCTCTCTTGTTCCTCGCCCCACTTAAAGCTCACATTTTTTTTAACTAGTTCATTTAGGGGTGCGGCTATAGTGCTGAAATTCTTTACAAACCGCCTATAAAAACTAGCTAAGCCATGGAAAGATCTTACCTCATTCGTATTCTTAGGTGTAGGCCAATCTCGGATTGCCTTAACCTTCTCCTCATCCATGCTAATACCCTTAGAACTTACAACAAACCCAAGAAATATAAAAGAATCAGAACAAAATGCACACTTCTTGAAATTAGCATATAATTTATGTTCTCTCAAAGCAATAAAGACAACATGCAAGTGTGACACATGATCATCTAGGGTTTTGCTATAAACTAGGATATCATCAAAATAAACCACCACAAATTTTCCAATAAAGGCACGCAAAACATGGTTCATTAGTCTCATGAAAGTGCTAGGTGCATTAGTTAAACCGAAAGGCATTACTAACCACTCATACAAACCATATTTTGTTTTAAAGGCAGTTTTCCACTCATCTCCTTCTTTCATGCGAATTTGGTAGTATCCATTCTCTAAATCTATCTTACTAGAACCATACAACTCATCAAGCATGTCATCTAATCTAGGGATAGGATGTCTATACTTAACCATGATTTAGTTGATGGCTTGGCAATCCACACACATGTGCCATGTCCCATCTTTCTTTGGCACCAAGATAACTGGAACTGAACATGGGCTTAGACTTTCTTTCACGAATCCCTTTTGTACTAGCTCATCCACTTACCTTTGAATTTCCTTTGTCTCGTTAGGATTAGCTCGGTAGGCTAGTTTATTAGGGATAGTCGATCCAGGAACAAAGTCAATCTGGTGCTCTATGCCCCTCAAGAGAGGTAAACCATGTGGTATCTCTTCAGGAAAAATATCAGCAAATTCTTGCATCAAATAAACAACCACACTAGGCAAAGAAAGGTTAAGAGAGTTAGTAAAATAAACACCTTTGTACATAAGTACAAGAAGGTTTGGCTTAGACAACAAAACACTTTTGACCTCACTTTTTTGTGCAAAAGCACTCACTTTGTGTCTTCTCTCACTATTTTTTACCTTACTTTTCTCTCTCTCTCTCTCTCTCAGCCTCTTTTTCTTTTGCTGCTTTCTCTTTTCTCTCTTTGCATTCTTTTGTAATCTTTGCTTGATCCGCATATGCAAGAGCAGGTTTCAATGGTTTCAACAAAGTAGCCTTGTTATTCTTGTAGACAGTGTAAGTGTTGTTGTATCCGTCATACTTCACTCGCCTATCAAACTGCCATGGTCGCCCCAACAAGATGTGACAAGCATGCATGGGCACCACATCACACAACACTTCATCTTTAAAAGTACTAAAAGAAAATGCAATCTGAACCTGCTTGTTTACCCATAAATCTCCTCTATCATTCAACCACCGTAGCCTATAAGGCGTGGGGTGTGGAATAGTAGGTAAACTCAACTTCTCTACTGCTAAGGTACTAGTAACATTAGTACAAGATCCACTGTCAATAATAATGCTACATACTTTGTCTTCCACCAAGCATCGATTTTGAAAGATATGCTTTCTATGTTCTTTGATGTCATCTTCCCTTGGTTGCATGTTGAGCACACACCTAGACACCATCAAATACTGATCTGGAAGAGAGTCATCAATACCCTCCACGTCACTAGCATCTTCCAAGGGTGGCATGTCTTCACAACCAGGTGTAACAGTAGATTCCTCCTCACTATCATACTCACCAGTAGCAAGCATAACAACTTTCCTTCTATTGGGACATTCAGAAGATATATGTTCATGTCCTTGACACCTGTAGCATTTGATGTCACGTGACTTAGAAGAAGAGTTATATTCTGTTTTACCTTAGGAAATAGGAGTAGAACCCGTAGGCCTTGGTCTTGTGTCTTCTCTCAGCTTTGGAGCTGTGTGAGTATTATCCTTCCAATTTGGTTTCCAGTTTGAAGTTATGGAAGGCACACCGAATCTAGAAGCTGCTCTAGCCTTCAACTATCGCTTTACATGCTCGGCTTTATGCACTAAGTCCTCCATCTCTACATAGTGACTCATCTCCACCACTTCAGCAATCTCTCGCTTCAAGCCACTAATAAACCGTGTCATGGTTGCCTCACGGTTCTCATCAATACTAGCTCTCATCATGGCTATTTCCATCTCACTGTTGTACTCAGCCACACTCATAGATCCCTGTCTCAAATCTTGCAATTTCTTGAAACAATCTCTATAGTAATGTCTAGGTACAAACCGTTTCCTCATCACGACTCTCATATCAGCCCATGACCGAATGGGTCTCTCACCATCTCTATGCCTATTAATCACTAGTTGATCCCACCAAATATAGCATAATCAGTGAATTCAAGTACTGCCAGCTTCACTTTCTTTTCTTCAGAGTATTCATGGCACTCAAAAACATGTTCCACCTTCCTCTCCCAATCTAGGTAAAGTTCAGGATCACTTTTACCTTGAAAGGTAGGAATTCTCATTTTTATACTCCCCAGGTTATTATCATGACGAGGGGCTGCCCTCCTCTCTCTTCTGGTCTCAGTTTGAACCTCAGAATAGTCTTCTTCTTCTTCCTCAGAATACTGAAAAGGTTTAGTTATTCTTAGGTGAAACTAGGTGTTCTAACCTCTCTAATCTATCCTCGGTGCCCATTCTCAATGCAGCAATTTGGTCCTAAATTGCGTTCATATATGCATCCATATGACTTTTGGTGAATGGTTCTTCCTGTTCCATGTTGCACACACTCACCTCACGTGTTTCACTCGTGTTTACACTTAATTGGCTTTTTTCCGATAATGCGCTCACCACTCTTGCCTTTTTCTACTCAAATTTTCTTAGAAGCCTTTAAACAAGAACTTGCCAAGAGCTTATCAAGGAGAAAAGGTGATAGAAAAAAAAAATGACAAGAAAGCCAAACAAGGGTGTTGAATAAAAATAAATAAGATAAGGAAGCAAAAAAAAGATAATAAGAAAGCAAAACAAGAACTCCAAGAAGGAAAAAGAAATAAAATAAAATAAAATAAAAATGACCAAGACTTTTGAATATAAATAATGAACAAGGGTGTTGGTTTGGATAAAAAAAGAACAAATGAATATAGAAAACAACAACAAATTGAAAGAAAATCAGTAGATTACAAAAAAACAGCCCGAAACAGATGTTTTTGAAGGATTTTGAGCCCGAAAATGGCGTTTCCCCAGTTGCCATGTCGAAGGCCTCTGAACGAGCTTCGAAACGCCGGGTCACGGGTTCCATAACTCCAAACGAGCTGAAAGTTATGGCCTTTTCAAGTAAGTGAGTCCAAATGGTCTGTTTTTGATTTTCTTTTCACAAGAACAGATCTTGCTAATATTTTTTTTTTTTTTGATTCGTTTGTTTTGCAGAATCTGTCTCTCTTTGTTTTTTTTTTAAAAAAAAAAAAAAATTTGACTAGGACTCTACTAACAACTAGGATTTGCCATTGCAACCCAAACAGTCGCCGCCTCTAGGCAATTTTAACCTAGGACGTGGACTCTTAAACACAAACAACGAAAATAAGAAAAATGACCAAACAATGATCCGAACAAAAGTAATAGGGATAACTTGACCAGAAACTTAAAGAACACAACGAAGAATGAAATTGATAGGAAAAATAAAAGACAAAACTGACTCAATAGAAAGGGGGTAGAAGATGATTGACTCAAACAAATAAGATAGATAAAATAAAAATAGAATAGGGGGATTTTAGGAATACCAATTGTAACTCCAAGGAGCCAAAGCTCTGATACCAAATGATATGTTCTCGTCACCTAGAAGGATCGGAACGGAGTGCCTGGATACCAAACAATGGGATGACCTTGGTTATCGCAATAGGGTGAACCCTTAACAAGGAAGGATCCTTGCTAAGTTCAAGTTTAAGTTCAAGTTCTTTGTCCAAGAACAACAGGGAAGCTCTCAATCTAGAGAAACTCAATAATTCAGAAACTGAATAATATTAATCTCAAAACTGTTTTGCAAAAACATACACGAATTCCTTATATAGGCAATTCGGCTAGGAGGCTACAAGCTATGATGAATCCTCTAAGAATGTTAATAAAACCCTAATACCCATTTTGGCCCATAGACATAAAGGCCCAAAATATTAAAAACAAATTTAAAACTAATTAAACATTTTGGCCCATAAACATAAAGGCCCAAAAATAAAACTAATTAAATTAAACATAATTTTTTGTCTGCTCCAAACTTGGGCTCCAAGCTGGCCCATGTGCACCTTTTACAAGAGACAGATAAGTGATCCATCTCAATTTTGAACTTGGCCCAACTGCTCTTTCCTTGGTCTGCACCTCTTGGACTAGGCTCAACAGCGCCTCTCTCACTCGCTTAGCTCTGCTTCTAGTCATCAGGCCTCCAACTCCAAGCAAGGGATCATGAACACTCCTAGGGTTAGGGTGTGTAGCAAGCTGATTCGCATCAGAATTCTTCCCTCTCATTCATAGAGGGTTAGACCTTTAACCAATCCAAGTTTTGACTATCTTGATATTTAATTCTGAGATTCTGTTTTAATTGTTCTGCATTTAGTTATTAATCAAATTTATTTCCTTCTTTTTGTTTAATTCTGATTGAGTTGCTTAATTTGATTAGGATGTTCATGTGATAATTGCATAAATTTCATGTGTTAAAAGAGGATTGCAAAGATTAAATAATGTTTCGAAGGTGTTTGATGAATTGTTTAGCTTGGTTGGATTCTGGTTTTCAGGATAATATGGAATTAAATGGAGGCTTGATTTGTTTAATCTTAGTTGACCGAAATCTAGATGTTTATCCAGTAAAGGATTCATGGATCATCTTGAGGCTTCTTGATGTGATCTAAGGCCGAGAATTAGGTTGGTGATTGAATAAATCCACTGTAATCAAGGATGGATTAAAATCAATATTGGTTAATTCCCTAGATTGGTTGTTTTCTTAATTCTGTTTACTATTTCTAATTGCTTTTTGTTGATTAAATCTGCAAAACCTTCCCCCTTGTTCGTTAACCTCCTAATTTGATTCCATAATTAGAGTAATCCAAGGGCTCGACCCTGTGTTACCTTATACTGCAAGTAGTTTTGGTGAACCGGCTATAAATAGATATAATTTGATAGTCACGGCAGTTATCATGTGTAGAAAGGGCAACTTACTTTGAGAGTGCAAGGTGATTAAGTGTCTTTCAAAGTGTTCAAGGAAATGAAGCACCCAGATGAAGTAAATACGTGCTTTAAAATTGACACCATCGATGGACGTACCAAAGAAGTGACTTAAGTAACTTCCCTGAAGGACCCAATTGAAGCTCACATTATAGGGATGTCTAATAAGGAAAAGCCACCTGATTTGGAGTCGAAAGACAAGAAACTCTCAATGAATCAAGGAGCTGGTTCCTTACCTCGAATTAAGCCTCATAAGAAACAGAAGAAAAAGAAGTCATCCTTCAAAAAGATTCTTCTGAAGCACCTTGATAAATTTTCTTGCTATGGAGAAGCAAACAAGGTGTAGAGACTAAAAATGCATGGCAAACAACCCCATGAACATAGTGATGGTGGAGTAGAGTTTCAGAAGTCGTCCACCATCATTTTTTATCCCGGTTAATTTATTTCAGAGATAGTCAAATTGAGAACTATAAAACAAGCACTTTTTGGGAGGCAACCCAAATTTTCTACCCCTTTATTTTAATTTTGCTAGTGTTGTTTTCATGCTTTTTTGTTTAAATTTTATTTTCACCTAGGTTCAAAAATTGCTAATCTTTCTCTTTGGCAACATTTTTCAGGGATTTAACACAAGGTTGTGAAGGTTCCAGTGCGTCTAAGTGGAAAATAGGAAGAAAATCACACATCTCAACACTAGCACCAGCGAGGAGATGTCTTAGGCACTGCATTTCATAGCCTAGGTGCCTTCCTCTCGGATTTCCAGCATCAAGCAGCAGCAAGGGTTGCAAAGACCCAAAACGGTGTGCTTCATTAAATTTCACCAAATTAGGATTCCCACTCTCCTCCCAAACCATATGCCCCTTCATGGTCTCTTAGGATTTCAAAAGCACAACCCCTCCATCAAAGGAAACCATCTTCAACCAAAAATTCCAACTTCAAGTTCCATCTCTTTGATTCATCTTTCTTCTCAACCATCACCAATGGTCATCAAAGTCACTTTGTTCATCACCACCCTCCATCAAGCAACCAAGAACACTAACCAAGGAAGACAAAAAATGCAACCCATTCCCCTCCTCCATACCTCACCAAATTTCTCTCCAAATTCAACCCACCTCAACTAAAAAAAAAACTTATACCCATTCCTCTATTATCTACCATACTTCAAGAAACTCATCAACAATGCACAAGGCAAGGCTCCACAAGGCAAAACCACACCTGCCCTTTGCCAGCCATGGGCATGTCATCTTAACACTCCATCTTCACCATGGTAACAAATCTTAGTTACCCATGAACTTTTGGTGTTTCCTTCACTTTCCTTGTCATTGGCTTTTACTTTGGAGACTATTTGGCCAATTTGGAGGTGCTCTCTTACAAAGAATGTGCTCTAATGTTGCTTCCACTACAATGCCCACCATGTGTTTGACAAAATTCCTCAATGAATGGGTATTAGTTATAGTGACTTGTTTGAAGTACTTGCATGCTTACAAGTGGCATGGTGATTCTTGGGGAACTCTTTGCAAGCTTTACTCCAATTTTCTAGTTTAAAACAAAAAAAAAAAAATTGGAAGCAAAGAGCCAATTTGGGCAATATGAGCTCCAAGAGACGACGTGCATCATCATCCTCCTCTGTCCAGTTTGATAGCCCCCGGTTCGTAAGTCTTGATGCCGCTGCAAGATACCAAGACTCCTTGGTGAAAAAGGTCTTGGTTCCAAAGCGGGGATTCCTTCTATCTAGATGCCCCGATTGTACCCTCCAAGAGACAGTGAGCACCAGAAACTAGGAGCATTTCATCAAGCAACCGGAGGCCGTCGTTGTCCCTGTCATTCGGGATTCAATGCCAACGCCACCGAGTCCACAAACCTCACTGCTTATGTGCGCGGCAAGCATGTGACTTTTGATAGTCATACCATTAACCAGTTATTTCAATTAGATGACATAGAAAGAGGATGACTATAACACCTTTGTGCATGAGGAGTTAGATTTGGATCTGGTGATCCGTACTATCTGTAGACACCGTATTTTATCCGGGTCTTTTTCGTGGTATAAAAAAATTTTGAAAAAAAGAGAGATAAATTCTTAATTTTTAATTATTGAGTTTTATATTGTTATTTGGGTTTTTGTAATGAAGCAAACCCTAGGCCTAATCCATTGTTAGTCTAGCCAATTTTTTTTATCTAGCCCATTTTTTAATAATTAATTTTTTGCAAATAATAAATAAATCATAAAATGAGAAAATGAATTTTGTAAATGAATTTTTGTGTCACTAGATCTAGGAGCACCAATAGTAGAGCAAGGAATGGATTTCCTTCTCTTCCCATTGGTCCAAGTCTAGGCATTATTCTTATTTAGCAAATAACTAAATTTAAAAAAAAAAAAAGAGAAAACAAATTAAAAGGGGAAAATGGGAGTAGGTAGCAAGTCAAGAGGGGCAAAAGTGGAAAGAAAAATAAAAATATCTAAAAGAGGGAGTGGTACGTGAAAACCAACAAGAAGAAAGGAAAAACCGATTGGAAAAAAAAAAAAGGATACCCAACATGGTAGAGAAGAGGAGAAAGGAGAAAAAAAAAAACCAACGTGAGGAAGAGGAAGAGAAAATAGAGAAGAAGAGAGCAAAGAGAAGAAGAAAATAAAGAGGGAGAGAGCTTGGAGATTGAGAAGGAAGAGGAGTTCGAATTTGATTTCTAGAACCTAAAGCTTCATAAACGAGTTTGAGCTCCAACAAGGGTATTTGAATTTCTGAATATGAGCTTGGGTGTGAATTGATGCATCAAAGGCACTTGATTTAACCATTTTCGGGTCTTCTGTCTTGGCCCTGACAGCACTTCTTCTTGTTTCTCTAGTTTGAGCTACAGAGCTTGGAATTTAGCACTGCTTATCTTATTAGAACCATAAGACATATATATTCAATGTATGCAGTTTTTAGAATTTTTTCATATCTACCTTGCTCCCAGTTTCGATTTAAATATAGTGGTTCAATGTTGCACTGTCATTGCTAACATGTATTTGGCAGTGTTCAGTCTTTTGTCTATAATTTGAATTATAATTTTTTTTTTGTATGATTCTTGCTTTGTTAGAACCATAAGATGTGTGTCTTTGATATGTATAATTTCTATATTTTTTTTCATGTTTTCCCTGATCCCAGTTTGCATTTCAATTTAGTTGTGTTTTCTGTGCTGTCAAGTGGCCAGACAGCTCTGGCATTACTTAGTCTCTTAATTCTTCCCGGAGCTACAAAGCTCCAATTTGAGTGTTTATTATCTCATTTGAACCATAAGACATATATCTTTCATTTTTAAAATTTTAGGATTTTTTTTTTTATTTTCCCTCTACTCCCATTTTGCATTTCAAGTTAGCTATTTTTCTGTGCTGCCAAGTTGCAAGACAACGCTGGTAGTGTTTAGCCTTTTAACTCTTTTTGGAGCTATAGAGCTCATAATTTAGCATTTTTTTTTATCTCAATAGAATCGTAGGATGTGTGTAATTTTTAGAATTTTTTTATTTTTTCACTGTTTCCAGTTCTATTTTGAATGCGGCTATTTTGGATTATGCTTGAGTGACATTTTCTTAATTTTCTATTATTCCATTTTTGTGAGTTTTAGCTTGGTTCTAAGCATTGCACAAGAGCTGTTGGCAATTTAATTTGGTAATTTCTATATTTTCCTACATGAGAGCTAATTGGTAGTCTTATTTGTGGGCACTTGTCTTCAATTCATTTTGAGTTCAATCTGGAATAATTATTGGGTTATTGAATTCTACAAGTTGTAGTCATTGTTTATTGGGTGTCATTATGGATCATTCTTGTATGCTTGAGGCATGAGATATACTTGAGATGTTGACATTTAGTGGTGAATCTTTTAACTTGTATTTGGTGTTTCCTGGAGCAACTTTACATATGACGGAGGGTGATTGTGGTTGTGGGCAAGTTGGAAGGCTCTACTTGAGAAAGCTTTGCTGCAAGCTAGGAGCAAGAGATTTTTATTTATCTTACTTTAATTTTGAATGTAATTAAAGTCCCTTTCCCCGATACAAATTTTGTAATACTTAAAATTATACATTTGCACTGCATATAAAATATATATTTGTGTCGCATAGTATCCGCAGGCCTCTTCACTTATCATGGGAGGATAGATCAAGTCTAATTCCTTTATGAAATAGCTTTGTTTATCCAACCTAGGTGAAGGTAGCACCACCCTAAAGGGCGCTTTATGTGAGAAAGGAGTGGAAGGATTTAGGTCTCGGTAGAGAAATCATGCATTGCACATTTAAATTCTTTGTCCTTAATTTTGTTAGATATTCTTGTAATACATTTATTATTTTGGGATAAATAAAATTCACATTCTTGGCCATATCATGTTCACATAATAAATTTCGGGTAACCGTCTTTTAGACGGGTATTGTGAGGTGACTAACACTTTCCCCACACACAAACTTACTCCCGAACCATCTCTGGTTTGCAGACCATTTTTAAAAATTAAAAAAGGAGTTTTCCAATTGTCCCCCGTTTTCTTAATACAATTAGTGGCAACTCCATATTTTCTTTTAAAAACTAAATTTTT
Organism: Cercis canadensis; assembly: GCA_003255065.1. Classification (NCBI taxonomy): domain Eukaryota; kingdom Viridiplantae; phylum Streptophyta; class Magnoliopsida; order Fabales; family Fabaceae; genus Cercis; species Cercis canadensis. The sequence goes on from QAOA01003067.1 coordinate 115,008, forward strand.
TTTTCTAAATCCATCATTCGTGTTGCAGCGACCTTCGGATACGTTATAATACCATTTATAAACTGGGCATTGTTTAGAAAATGAAGTGTGACCAAGCCATCTCATGTAAATCTGATGCACTCGATATGTATGGTAAGGCGTGACATCACTTCATAGCCGCCCTCCTTCTACCAGTCACTCATCTAAGTAATGTCACAGCCGCTCGAGCCATTCTGATATATGTCATCACTGTCGGTTTGTCAATAGATGTTGGGCGCATAATCGAGTGCTCGATTATCAGTTACACACAGAGCACCACTGCTAGTGGTTTTGGCCACCCATCTCTCATCACCACACTATGTGGTGTCGCTGGTGTAGTTTAGCGCCCCAATGAAGAGTTGTTCCATCCAAAACTTCCGATCGATAAGCAACAGATGAAAAATTTTATATGTTGGGACCTGTATAACTCTGAGCCGGCTATTGCTAGTCCTAGTCAGATTAAGGATTGCCCTCACACTTTAAAGCCTTCACCTCTTTTGATGCTAGACTGACCAGGGTGGAGGGACATATGCATCAGATGCACTAGTTCACGCAATGGGCAGATGAGTATATGACTTATTAGATGGAGTATAACTCTACCATGGCCCAATATCAGACATCAATGACTCATTACTTCAACCAGATGAATCTCACATCTGGATCCACCTTGCCATCTTTTCCACCACCTCCTATGTTTCAACACCTCCACCCACAGATGCGACACCCCCTCCTGATGACCACGAGCGTTGACACCACCCATGATCAGGGGAGTCCTCTATCTTTTCTAATGTATTATGCCATTGAGGACAATGCCATGTTTAAGTTTGGGGGTGCTTTTGCTTTTATTTTTCTGTTTTAGGTTACTAGTTTAAGAGTATTTTCATGAGTGATAAATAGAAATTGAAAACCTAGGGCCAATGATAAAATTGATGTTAATTGTTCATAGCTCTTGGAAACTGATGCAAGCTAAGTTTGTGTGTGTGCTTTATTCTTGTGTAATAGTTACCTAGCTTGTGATTCCTTGAATTTTTTAGCACATAACCTGATTATGAAACTTTCTATGCTTGATTTAGAGAAAATTTATGCATGATTAGTACCTCATATGGCTTCATAGAATTCTAGAACTTGCTTAATTTCCACTTGAGGCAAAATCCTAGGCTATACAACATTAGGGACATGATTTAGGCCATTTTTGGACAGTTTGAGCCTTTCAAGCTAACATGTGCATATTGTATCCCTAGTTTACCCCATTAAGCTTAAATAAACTTGGTCTTGATCACCCACAAGCTTAACTAGCCCTTAATAATTTTTCCAGGAAAAATAGTTGAGAGATATAGAGGCATTTGGGAGGATGGGAGGAGTTGAGAAAAGTAGTTTGATACTTCTTTGCATTAAAAAAAAAAATTGATGAAAGAATTGAATGAAAAAGAAAAGAAAATCGAATGCTACAACCCTTGATCATTAAATAAGAAAATAAGTTTGGGGGTGTAGACATTTGAGTCAAAGCAAAGAAAGCAAAAGAAGCACAAAATAATGGAAGAAAAAGAAAGAAAACAAAAGTGAATGATAAGAAAAAGGTTGAAAATACATGTGGGAAGCTAGATTTAAATGTTAGAGCTCTTAGCCTAGATTGGTTATGTGTTACGTGTGATTTGAGATTTGTTGATCTCCATTATTCTAGCTTAGCCTTAACCTTACATTACAAGCTTAATGAAGTCCTTTTGATCCTTGGTGTTGAGTAGCCTATATTAGTGGAGAGTGGAATGAAAAGCAAGCCTATGAAAATTCTCTAACTCTTAAGTTTAGAAGTTAATTTGCATGTGCTAGTTTGTATAAATTTATCTAAATTGTAAGAGGTTAAATGAATAGGGCTAAACACACACGCACTTGGGGAGTTATGAGTGAGGTGACTAATGCACTTGGATTGAAATTCTACACATTCTTGATGAGTTGAGTTTTCTTTGAGCTATTACTATTTGTATCTTTGAGGCCTCTTTGGTTAGTAAATTTTTGTTATCACTCATGATTTTAATTGTTGTTAGTCTTGTTAGTTTAGTTCTTTGTTTGCTCCAGGACTAGCAAAATACTATGTTTTGGGGTATTTGATGAGTGGATGTTATATCCATGAATTATATATTTCTTACTTGGTATTTTGTTGATCTTTGAGTAATTTAGTAGTTTTTATTTATTAATCTTGGGTTTATGTTTTAGGTAATGATGATTTAGCAAAGAGGCGCACATTCGATGCAAGCTTGGTGAAATTTGATGATAAAAAGAGAAATTTCATATCAATCCAGGGAGTAGAGCACCTAGGCATCCAATTTCATGGCCTAGGCGCCCAATTGGCAGATGTTTGGAGAGGAATACTTCATGGACCAGAGAGTAGATGGCCTAGGCGCTAGTTTACTGAAGAGTGAATCTTGGACTAGCAAGGCCATGGCCTAGGTGCCACGGAGTGCATGTGTACGAGTTTTGCCTATTTTCTCCTATTTCTTGTAGGATTTGAGTACTAATATTGGCTCTATGGTAATTAGTTTTTTTTTTTAGGAACTATAAATAGGTAGACTTAGGACTAATTATGGGGTAGACATTTTTTGAAGACAATGATTGAAGAGAAGAGATCAGAGGCAAAAAGGCAGAGACGACAATGAATCTAACTTCCCTATTAGTTTTCTTCTTCTTTCTTTCTTTCTCTTATGCTTAGATTTATTATCATGATGATTTCTGCCACAATCATGAACTAATTTCCTTCTAGGGCTACGATGTAGCCTAATTATGAACGGTTGTAGTTTCTTAAGGAATTAATCTATGATTTTATCTTTTCTATTTGAGTGTTTATCTTTATTCTTCATGCTTATAATTGCCTGATTACCAATTAGTTGATAGGTTAATCACAATGAGACTGGAAGGAGATATGTGTGTTTAGTTTTTTGGGATAAATATCATAGGTTGCATATATGATAGGGATATACCTCTATAGCCTATGAAGTCAATTAAAGAGATCCATAGAATTAAATGAATTTTCTGATTATTCGTAATTCACATAGGGATATAATAGGTTCATAACTTGGAAATATTTTCACTAAACCTTAGGAAAGGCTAATGAATAATTTAGGGAGTCTTGGCTAGCAATTAGGAAGATAAATCTAGATTAAGGAATTAAGGAATGAAAACCATGATTAATTATGGCGAAATCGGAAACCTTAGACTTTCTCTCTGTATTAATTCTTGATTTTTATCTATTTTTGCTCACTTTCAGTTTATTTAGTTTATTCTTGCAACTTCTCCTTAATCACTTGATTAGATAAAATTAGGATTAACCAAATTTTGGTAATTAATAGCTTTAATCCTCGTGGGAACGATAACTCATTTTTATTATATTATTTGTAAGACGATATTGTGCACTTGCGCTCCATTTTATCATAATAGCCATCTATGGGAACTTTTTTCTTCCCCAAAAACAAATTACTTTGAACGATTCTGAGTTGAGCATCATGGATACAAGTAACCAATTCATACCAATAAACACATCTCCCATCCAAGAAAGCACCCCTACACCCACAAGACCTCCACATAATCCATAAACAAACTAAAGATCCTAATTCCGCCAACCTACCTTCAACTTGGAAAGTACTAGGGAAGCCCCTCCTCGGGAAATTATCCTAAATTAGATAAATGATAACATCAACTATTTGCTCTAGGAAATCCAATCTTTGAAGCAAGAGAGAATCATATACAAGGCAGAAATTGATGAGCTCAAGAGGCGAGAGCACCTTAGAGAATCCGAATCCTCGGACGAATCCCCACTCTATGCCCCCTCTGGACCAACACCGTCTACCCAATCTTGATACACAAAAGACTGACCTACTTACCAATTAGGTGACAGCAAATTCTCTTTCCATACCTGCAATCAAGGACCTTTTCAAATAATCGGCCCCTTAAAACCCTCACCCTCCAGCTCAGAAAAATAAAAATGAATGGGAAAACACCCGTTCACCCCATGACATCATGGATTTCCCATTACCAACCTATTTCAAGCAACCACAACTCGAACCGTATGACGGATCAAGCGACCCAAATGAGCACCTGAAAAACTATAACTCAATCATGCTCCTAACTGGGAAGAAGAAATCATGTGCTGAGCTTTTCCCATCACCCTTCGAAGAACAGATCTCCAATGGTTCTTCAATCTACCACCAAACAACATCTCCTATTTCAACCAATTGGCCAAACTCCTCCAAGCCCGATTTTCAACCAGCATGACCTATCAGAAATCATCCGCCATTTTAGCCACCTTGAAACAAGGTGAAACCGAGCCTTTGAAAGATTACTTGGATTGTTACACTAAGCTCTCCTTCCAAGTTCAAGACTTAACTGACGCCATAGTCATGCATGCAATTCAAGTAGGCCTCCAACCTGGCCACCTCCATGAAAACCTTACCTTAGATCCCCCCTAGTAGCTTGCCTGACTTTCTCACCCAAACCGTTATGCACAAAAATCTAGAAGAAATGCTAGGTCAAACTAAAAAAAAAAAAAAAATCAAGCAAAAGAAAAAAAGCCCTAGGAAGAAAAAAGAGGTGGCAGAAGAGAAAGATCGCCGAGCCGACCTCGCTATGAAACATACACCCCCCCTGAACTAAAACCAAGCTCGAGTATTGGAAGAGATTTGCCATACCAAGCTAGCCTAGTTGCCACCACCAAAAGAAAATGTGGGCTTAGACAAAGAAAAATATTGTCCTTTCTAGAGAGGAACAAGGCATGATACAAATAACTGACAGCACCTCCACAACCTTATCAAGGACCTTATTTAGAACGGATACTTGCAGAAATATTGAGCTAAAATCCTAGCTCCAATCCAAAGACCAAACAAAGACTACTAACCTCAAAACAGATCCCCCTAAAGAAACCAACCCCACCCCCTGGCCAAGATCGGAACCATCCTAGAAGCATATCTCCCAACAAAACCCCCCCAAACCAGCAAGAAGACCCAAGGCGAAACGCCGCAAGCACTATCCATACAATCATAGGCAGTTTCGCGGGAGAGGAAACCTCAATATTCTTTTGTAGAGACATGGGAAGGTAGTTGAAAAACACAAAAAAAAATATCCTCCATACCACTATAATTACTAGAAAAACCAAACCAAAACCAATCATATCCTTCTTTGATGTTGACTATAGGAACATCGACTAAGAGCACGACGATCCTATAGTCATAAACTGTTTTATCGCCAACTATGAAGTTTTCAAGGTCTTAGTAGACCAAGGCAGCTCCATTGACGTCCTCTTTTACTATGTCTTCACCCAGCTCAGCCTTTCAAATTTTGACCTTAAACACTACCCTGGAATCCTCATGGGCTTCTCTGGAACCCACGTTGAAGTTAAAGGAACCATCACACTGAGAACCACCGTAGGAGACTTTCCCAACCTGGCTAATACCGACATTAGGTTCTTAGTCATCTAGTGCCCTTTAGCCTACAACGTCATTCTTGGCCGACCATTCCTTAACCGAATTGATGTAATAGTTTCAAACAAACACCTATTGCTCAAATTCCCCACCACATCAAGAAATGTCGGACAAGCCAGAGGAGACCAACTCCTAGGCAGAAGATGTTATAATATCAACTTGTCCATCGACTACTCCAAACCCCAAAAAATACCAACTAACTTGAACCCATCCAGGAGCTTGGTAATAGAAGAGAGGATTATGAAAACTAACCTGAACCCAAGGGAGACCTCATCCTTGTTCAAGTTGGGAAAGACACCAACCAAATAGTCCTAGTAGGATCTCACATCCCCTTTCCAACTTCAAGAAGCTTGCCGACCTATTCATATGGACAACCTCTAACATGCTAGGTATAAAACCTAATTTCATCTGTCACAAACTTGCTATTAATATAGGTGAAAAGCCAATTAGCCAAAAGAAACAAATTTTTGGCCCAAAAAGACAAGCAGCAATCCAATAGAAGGTGTAAAAACTACTTGACATCGGGTTCATCAGGGAAGTCCTATACATGACCTGATTGTCAAACGTAGTGATGGTAAAGAATACTAACAGAAAATGGAGAATGTGTGTCGATTTCACCGACCTCAATAAAGCCTACCTGAAAGATCTATATCCTCTCCCGAGCATACACAAACTTATTGACGGAGCGTCAGGCTACAAGCTCTTAAGCTTTATGGATGCCTACTCAGGATACAATCAGATCAAGATGCACCTTGATGACGAGGAGAAAATAGCCTTCATCACCAAAAAGGCAATCTACTGCTACAAAGTAATGAATTTCAAACTGAAGAATGTAGGAGCAACCTACTAGAGGTTGGTGGACAAAGTAATGAAAAACCAAATAGGAAGAAACGTTGAGGTCTACATGGATGACATGCTGGTAAAATCTTGTTCCAAGGAGGACCAGCTCGCTGACCTCAAAGAAACCTTCACTGAGTTCAGAATGTACAACATGTGCCTAAACCCTCTAAGTGTGCATTCGGATTAGAGACCAAAAAATTTCTGAGATTCATGTTGACACACAGAGGAATTGAAGCTAATCCGAACAAATGTGAAGCCATAATGAAAATGGAACCACCAAAGACCGTAAGAAAAGTACAAAGGCTAACCAAAAGAATTGTAGCCCTCTCCTGTTTCATGTCCATATCTGCAGATCGAGTTTTACCTTTCTTCCAAACACTGAAAAAAGTCAAAAACTTTGAATAGACCTTAGAATGCCAGCTAGCCTTCGACCAATTAAAACAATACATTGCATCACCCACATCCTCTCCTGACCAAAAGAAACAAAAATATTGTACATATACATTGCCACAAGTGACCAAGCTATTAGCTCCACCTTATTCTGGGAAGAAAACAAAACACAATTTCTCATATACTACACCAGTCATGCCTTTCAAGGCTTCGAGCTTGATACCACAAAATCGAGAAGCTCGCATACACTTTACTTTTCTTAGGCAAGCACTTAAGACAGTACTTCTAAAACCACCAAATAATCAGAACATACTAGCCAATAAAACAAGTCCTACAGAAACCCAACCTCTCAGGTAGAATGTTGGGCTGGTCCGTGGAGCTCTCCGAGCACTCCCTCTCTTATGAACCTCGAGGACCGATCAAGGCCCAAACCTTAGTCGACTTTGTGGAAGAACTCATTAGACTTGAGAGACCAAAACCAAAGGAGAAAATAGTTGGACCCTATCCGTAGATGGATCCTCGAACATCATGGGAGGAGGAGTAGGGATAATTGTAAAGGGAATGGAAGCAATAACGGTTGAACAATCCCTATGCTTCGAATTCCCGACCTCTAACAATCAAGCAGAATACGAAGCTCTAATAGCTGGCCTCCACCTAGCATGGGAGTTGGGCACCAAGAAGCTCAAGGTCTTGAGTGATTCACAACTAGTAACCAGCCAAGTGAACAGAGATTACCAAGCAAAAGATCCACAGATGGCCAAATATCTTGACAAAGTTAAAAGCTTTACCTCCAACTTCGCACATTTCCAAATCCAACACATCCCAAGAAACGAAAAACTCCAGGGCTAACATCCTTTCTAAGCTCGCCTGCAGTAAAAGACCTAAAAACAACCAAACGGTGATACAATAAACGTTCCTTTACCGAAGCATTGAAATGGAAAACATACTCAACGTAGATGATGAACCTTCAACCTGGATCGACCCAATAAAGCAATACCTCAAAATCAAAATTCTACCAAATGACAAAGCGTTAGCCAAGAAGCTCCAGCAAACCTCTAGCAACTACTACTTGGAAGGAGAAATACTCCACAATTGTGGCTACTACACTTCACTCTTGAAATGCCTATCACCAAACCAATTTGAGTACATTCTCTGAGAAATCCACGAAGGCATATGTGGCTGCCACATTGGAGCACGATCATTAGTAGCTAGGACCCTCCGAGCTGGATACTACTAGCCGACCCTGATAGTTGATTCCCCCTACCTAGTGAAGAAGTGGGATAAATGCCAAAGATTTTCTCACATTCAACTGGTACCTCCATCCGACCTACACACGATGGTCGAGCCATGGTCGTTCTGTATATGGGGATTAGACCTCCTAGGTCCCTTTCCAAGGGCAGCCGGGCAAAAGAAATTCCTGATTATTGCAACTGATTACTTTTTTAAATGGATTAAAGTTGAACCTTTGGATAGCATTACAATGAAACATGCTAAAACATTTGTCCAAACTTTTATGGTATATAGGTTCAAAATTCCACACATAATAACAACTAACAACGAGACCCAATTTGTAAACTCGGGGTTCTAAAAATTTTGTACCAACCTCCACATCAAGTTGAACTTCATGTCAGTTGAACACCCCCAAGCAAATGGCTAAGTGGAAGCTGCAAATCGAGTAATGCTAGAATTAATAAAGAAAAGGCTAAACCAAACCAAGGGCAAATGGATCGAAGAACTCCCATGGGTACTATGATCTTATAGAACTACCCCCAGACCTCCACCGAAGAATCACCTTACAAACTAACTTATGGAGCTGAAGCCATGATACCAGTTGAAATCGGTGAACCGAGCTAGAGGAGAGAACATTTTGTGGCCGAGCAGAACCAAGAGTAAATGTAGATAAACCTAGACTTATTAGAAGAAGAAAGAGAAAAATCACGACTAAAAATGCTGGCATATAATAAAAAGGATCGCCACATACCACAACACTAAAGTTAAACACAAAGAATTCTAACAAGGCAACATTGTCCTCAAGAAAGCATATATCACCAGTAAGCACCTAAATTAAGGGAAGCTAGCACCAAATTGGGAGGGCCTTTACTGAGTTCAAGAAGTACTAGGAAATGGAGCTTATAAACTTGTAACCATGGAAGGAAATCAAGTCCTTAGAACTTGGAATGTAAAAAATTTAAGGATTTACAAATCTGAATAAAACACATTTTGCCACTACAGAGCTAAAGAAAAAAATCAAGCAAGGGCCAACGGCCTCAATGACCAATGTCCTTCAAGCCGGTAAATACCGAGTTGGAACAAAGGCCAATGCCCTCAAGGGCCAATGCCCTCAAGGACCAATGTCCTTCAAGTCGATAAATACCGAGCTAAAACAAAGGTAAATGCCCTCAAGAACCAATGTTCTATAAATGAGCAAATACCAAGCTAAAACAAGGGTAAATGCCCTCAAGAACCAATGTTCTATAAATGAGCAAATACCAAGCTAAAATAAGGGTAAACGCCCCTAACATTACCTTTCACTTATAACCCACTTTAAATCTTGATCTCGACTTTGTTTTAGATATACCTATATCAATCGATCTCAAGATCTTTTAGTTAACTTGCTTTAGTTCTGAGATAACCGATCTCAAATACCTATATCAATCGATCTCAAGATCCTTTAGTTAACTTGCTTAATTTTGGATTAATCGATCTCAAATCTTGGTCCTAATATTATTTATTGAACCTCTATTTACCTACCTCAAGCTCTTTTAATTAACTTATTTTAGCCTAATTAGTGAGCTCATAGACAAAAGAATCTTTAAAAAGACCAAGATACCACAGGAGTATTCCTGTCTTGAACACAAACATAATAAACAATTGAAACACAATTGAACTCAAGATAAGAATAAAAAACCTTGTGCATTAATGTAGTTAAAATTACAACTAAAAGTACTATTACATTCAAAATAACTAGTCTTGACCACCAAGTCGGCTAACCACTTCAACCTCATCATAATCAATGCTTGACTCAAGGTCTTCTCCTTAATCCTCAACCTAGAGGACAACCACATCATCTTCCTCCTCGTCATTCTCGGCATCAACAAGTTGTCCATCCTTCACTTGCTTATAATAATGAAAACCCCCATCTTGAAGATCAAGAAATTGTAACCGAGCTTGATCTAGAGCGAGATGGAACCCTTGCTTAAAAGTAGATAGGTAGTTATCACTGATTTTCTTCTTAACCCTACATTTGAGCCTCTCCTTGCTCTATCGAGCTCGCTCTTGGTGATGAGCAAGTCTATCCTTGATCTTTTTTTTCCAGAGCTTTAACAACCTCGGCAAGCTCCAAAGTCAATTTCAAATTCTCTCTCTCCTGAGCAATATCTTCTTTCATTCCCTGCAAGCATGCTTTCAGCTCTTCATTCTTAGTCCAAACGGTTGCAGCATCTCAGCGAGAGTTCTCAACCACCATCCGGGTGAGCTCCTCATCATCTTAGAGCTTTTTAGCCGCACTTTTAATCCTTTCCACCCATTATTTTAGCTTTTGAGAGATGCACAAACTTTGGGCATTGTTGGCCACCAAGTACTTAGTCAAAAGACGAGTAGAGGTGTTCTAAAGCTTTTCCCTATTTGAAGGAGAAACTAGCACCACCACCAACTCGCTCCCGAAAAACTATGTATTCCAAAAGGAAGTTGTGAGGTGGTTCCTCTCCTCTCCCACAGGAGCGGAGAAGGTACCAAGAGACCTGACATCTAAACTTGACGGACCAGTTGAAGTACTGCCAAGCCCAGGTATCGACGTAAAAGGTTCTTCCGAGCTCAGGTCAACCACCCTCGTGGTCGTCTTTTACCTCTTATGACCCAATTTCTCTTTCCCTTTCTTCCGGGTAGGCTCCTCAACAGCTTGTGCTTCCTCTGGCCTCATAACTGTCACCGACTCAACTTGGACAGTCCCCTGAACCTTAATGCTTTGAGAATCTTGAATTTTAGCAAGATGAGTTGGCCTAACCATCTCGGCAACAGAGATATTCTCGTCTGCAAAATAGCAAGTTGGTTAGAAATATCCTAAAATTATAAGAGCAAAGCTAGCAAATACGAACTAATAAGATATGTGGTTTTTCAGATTGACCAAACTAGACTTTTCATGCGTAAGCTCATAGATCAATCCTATGATTCGACGAGCTTCATTATTATATTCCCCCAAAGCACGAGCTTAGATTTTGTGCACAAGCCGACACCACCATAAAGGAAACTTCAGCCACCCATGCTCATTAAGGAAGAAAGCCTTGTTAGGCCTTACCTGACCATCCTAGGTTAGAATTGTCACGCAAAGAAACTAGTGCTTCCAGCTCTTAGCTTACTCTTCCACAAGCCTCATCAAACATAACCTAGGTCGGCCAGCCACGTACAAGAACCTTTGGCTATCGTCATGTACATCTTTTAAAGTGAAAAAATAATAGTTCACACAAAGCTTGATATCCTCGAAGAAACCCCCATCCATTACTATGAAGTTGGGTCAGAGTGGCATTTATAGCTCGGAAGAAAAACATCTTGAAGTCATTAAGAATGAGCTTGGCCCTAGCGTTATCTATATAATAAATATTAAAGGTGAAAAAGTAGTTATTTTCGCAGGTCTCACACACAAGGACACATCGAGGACAGGCTTACAGGTCAAAAGAATGATGATCCTAGTCAATCCTCTTAAAATATGACTTCAAACGTCTAACATCTTGGGAACCAAAAGAAAAAGAAACCGACTTGACTTTCTGATCTATCTACCAAGGACCTGAATAGCTAACTGTAGGAGAACTCTCGTTGGACTCTACATAATGACCTGATGCTCCAATTTCTTTAGTAGCCGAACTCATTTCCAACTAAAAAATCTGCAAAAGAAACTGATCTAAGACTCATACTAACTTCCTAAAATTCCACAAACCCAACCTACTCCACGATCTCAAACTCGAGAAAAGCCCCTATTACCCAACAATAAGTAATACTAGCCTAAATGATAGAGGATCAAGGGACTTAGGAATGAGTTGAATCAACAAGTGAATAGGAGAAAACAATGCTAATGAGTTAAATCTCAAAGACCAACCTTAGCTTTGACCACTCAGAAATTAGCAATAAAAGAACAAAATGACACTTCAGAATCCCCTATTTATAGAAAGATCATCATTGATCCAATGGCCAAGATTGAACCCATCCAATGGTCGATAACTAATTGTCACATGGCTTAGGAAGATAAAACGTCAACGGCTCAACTTTTTTACCTCGAGAAGCACAAATTGGTAGTTGTAATCATTATGCCACTCTGCGCCCCTCACAGCAGGACATGTGTCCCACTCTGTCATCAACACGTGCGGTCATTTTCAATACCATAAATAAGATCACATCAACCCCACCCTTAAGCTCAGAGATCCTGCAACCACCAATCTTTAATCTCCGAGCTATTGAGGGGGAAAGTGTAGATATCCCTTCCCCCAAGGCCCATAATGGACTTGGCCCATTATGGTCCAAATGCCTAAATTACCATTATAACCCTAAGTGCTCTGTCTCCTATAAATAGCCCCTTCCAACAAGTGTAAGGACTTTTAGCTCTCTTCAATTATCATCTCTTTTTTAGCTCGCCCCGATCTAACTTGCTCTTCCGAGTCCAAGCATCCCAACCCAGACCTTTAGCTCATTTCTGTTAATTGTGTAGCTCAAGTCTCTAGCCTGTGCCCGATCTTGAGTGCTCGACCTGACCTCTAGCTCAACACAAGCATTGTCAATATCAAAAGAAAGCTTTACCTATAAACTGATCAGCTTCTCCCGGAAGCATAATGGTTGTTGCTGTGAAAAATGGTAAGCCTTCTTGAGTTTTGTTTTTCTCTTTTTCCTAGGTCAAGCTTACTTTCTAATTATATTGATGTCTCTTGTGGCTTAGTGTTGTGCTTAGTTGTCTTTGGCCCTTTAGCTTATTATCATACCCAAAAAAAAAAAAATATCAAAGTCTTCTAGTAAGTTTCTTAGGAAAATGAGGTTAGGAATATCATTTTTTAATGTTTAATACAAGAGAAACAATCACATTCCCAGGAAAATGATTTGCCCATGAATGCTATTTTCCCACTAAAATGGCCATTTTCATTCCCATCTTAAATGGTAGGAATCTTACTTTCTCACCAAATAGGAAAGCTTTGGGTTGAGCAAAAAGATGCTTAATCCTTTATGGGCTCTCTCTTCTCTAGCACCATCATCCTCCATTTGCGTGTGTGAGCAATCACAAATGAGAGCTCGAAACCAAGAATGTGACGAGTATGATGGTGTCGCTTAGCGGAATGAACATGGTTAGCAGAGGAGCTATATCGTGAGCTCCCAAATGATACTGATAACAAGGATGAGTAAAGGGCTTGAAATAGCATTAGCCCTTCACATCCAAGACCTTCTCCCTCTATTGTAGCTTGCAGCACCACCGTTCACTATGGAAGCACGTGTATCAATTTTTTTTTCTTTTTTGGATTGTGATTAAATTTGTGTGGTTTCTAGTTCAAAATTGTTTTCAGTTTCCATTGTTCTTGTTCAATTGATGATCTTGTTTATGTTGTTGTTCGTTTTTCTAGTTCAATTTTTTATTCAATTTTGAAAGCTCATTGTTCTTTATTTTTTTGGATTGATTTTTTTTTTGTGGAATCTGTTCTTGATAATTCAGCAAAGGTATTTCGGAAGGCTAGTTTAGTTTCCTATAAATATTGTGCTTGAACCAAACTTGTTAAAAAAAATTACAAGGAATGTAACAAATTATTTTCGACCAAATTGAGTGCTAAACAAACACAGTTTGAGAAAATTCCCTAGAATCACTTTCCAAGAAAATGTCTAAAAGTGAAAAAGTTTTGTTCCTTGTACTAACCCTCTCTCCCCAAGGAAAATAATATCTCAAAGTTACTTTGCAATTGTAGAGACCCCATTTTAGCACTCTAATTTTTTTAAAAAAAAAAACTAAAACAAAAAGATTTCTAAGACAAAAATCAAGGAAAAATAGTCTAATTTGGGAAAGTTTGGACTCAACCCAAAAATCGGGTTCCAAAAATTGGCTAGCCCAAATTAAGGTTGTTCAGCCTTGGGCAAGATGGAAGAGACTTGTGCAGTTACGAAAGGACCTTCTCTGATCTGCCATTACCCATCCCATTCCAAAATTAGGGTTTTACCTTTGTGTGCACTTCAAGAATATCTAGTTTTGTGCCTACTCCGAATTTTAGTTTACCACCTCCATCCTCACTCTCCACAATATAAATATAGCTACCTTCCACCCTCTCTAATCACAAATAATCACCAACAAGAAACACCAACAAGCTGGAGAAGGTCTACACGCATGCCACCAAAAGAGAAGGAGCAAGAAGGTGTCCAAGTGTGCCTATGAAGAAGAAAGGACACACCCAATCATGCCACTGGAGAAGGAGGAGGGAGCTCGACTAAAATAGGGGCAGAGAACCAAGAATCAAGGCGAAAGAGCTACTAGTTAAGGAGGAAAAGCTTTGGACAAGGCGAGAAGGTAAGCATCATCTAGCCAAAGTCAAGCACGCAATGTCCAAGTAAGTGTTTCCAACTCTTAGGAGCATGTTCAAGGGTTTCTATTTGGAAAAGTAATGTTATGATTGCTAGATCTTTGTCTAGGATTATTGGAAGTGATTAAAGATGTAAACTTTATTAAGATTTAGCACAATTTTTTATTATTATTTAGATCCACCATAAACTATGTTCTAGGGTTATTAATTGTGCTTGTAAATTAAATTTAGATCCACAATCAGAAATAGGGCCGTTTGGAATTTTTAAAAAAAATACAAAATGACCCTAGAACTTTTAAAAATCACAAAAGGCCCTATTTTACCAAAAGTTTAGAAACAAACCCCATTTTTCTAAAAATCACCAAAGGATAATTTGTTCCTAATTTTTTTATATAATTTTTTATTAATCTAAGACATCTAGGGTTAACATCCATAACATGAACTTCCTATAGAACTACATGAGTTTTGATGCCTACAATTTCCTCCTAGGATGCATAGGCCCCTAAGAAAGCATCTTAGACCAAGTCTAAATCAAGGTAAGTTNGAACTACATAAGTTTTGATGCCTACAATTTCCTCCTAGGATGCATAGGCCCCTAAGAAAGCATCTTAGACCAAGTCTAAATCAAGGTAAGTTTTTTCCTTGTGTTTGTTTATTTAGTTTTCTATTTATTTAATTTCTTGCAATTTATATAATTGGATTATTATGTGTGAACCCTTTACTTGTTGGCTCTAGTATCACAATATGCTCACCATTTGGGACCAACCGATTGGTTGGGTGAATTAGAATGCCTAACCCCTTTGAGATAAAACTTTTCCTTGTTTTTCAGGAAAAGAATGTGGTGGATCATTTATAAAAAGAGAGCCTTCAGTACCACAAATAGGATTTTATCCCATCAATCTAAAATGGCATGCGCTTAGCAGCACATTAAACTACAACAACCAAAAGAAAGATAAGAGGAAGATGGGAGATTGGATGACCTCTTCATCTTCTAGGTTTTGAGCCCACAAGCACAAAAGAGATTATGGAAGATGGAAGATTGTGACGTCTGATGGCATCGCCATTGATAATGGTGATGAAGGTGTAGTAGCAATGACGTGCGAAGAAGATAGAGAAGGATGGGCTTTGAGCTTTATGTGTCTTTCATTTTGTGAATTTTGAGGAAGCTATTGTTGTGCCATAACTAGTATTTTAAGAGTAGAGATTTTAGTTTAGAATATAGGGTTTATGTATGCCTTTTCAGACAAAAAAAAGTAGGGCCATCGAGCGAACCATGCTAATCCATCCCATCCCAAATTGACCCACCAACCATTTAAGCAAGGCCAACTTGGCCCAACTTGATTTGGATAAAAAAAATGGGAACCAAGCCCACCTCGGGAGCAGGCTCAAATGGTCTACCCATCGGATCTAGCCAATTTTGAGAGCTATAATTTCATCTCAAAGATTAAAGATTTATTTGATGTCATTATTGCACTCAAATGTCATTTCTTAAGTGATGGATAATGGAACACCATATAATCTAGACCCTTGTAGTGATGATGAACAATTATACCATACAATAAGAAATTTAGGGGGGCATGATGATGAGTACAATGTTGAATGAGAAGGGGAAGGAGATGAATGGGTAAGGATAGGGTAAGGAGATGAAAATGGCTTTGGTGTTTACAGTGGGCGATGAGAGGACTTTAGTGATGAAGAATTTGTGAACCTAATTGTTAGGGACATGAAGGCACTAAAATTTGAATAAAGGGAAAATGTTGATGAATTTTACACAAAGTATATGATGTTGCCCAATTTTGGAGTAAGGTTATGCCATTTAGGTAACAATAGAGAAAGGAATATTACTTGGTGTGTGTTGTTCTGAAGGACAACGAGATGAGAAGTTTCTAAACAAAACATATAGGAAGAAGCAGCATAGATACATCACTCATTTTGGATGAAAAGCTAAAATGCATGTGCAGCTAAATATTCAAATAGTCTGAATATCAACCCTAACCTATTTTGCTCACCCAAAATAGTATGCTCTCAATTATATGTATTCCTTACACTATGAACCTACACTAGCTAAAAGACTGTTTAGTGTTGTGAATTCGAATATATTTTGAGAATTAAATCAAATTTGTTATCATGCCCTTGCAAAATGGTGGTTTCATCAGAAACACCAATCTTGGATCTCAAGTTGCAGAAAGATGACAGTGGTAAAGGTTTAGTTAACAAATCAGCAAGTTGATCGGGGAGAGACATGTGAAATTGTGAAGGCATTACTGGTCACTTTCTCCCTAACAAATTGATAGTCCAATGCAATATGTTTTATACGGGAGTGAAACACAAGATTGACAACATGTAAGTAACACTAATGTTGTGACAAAGAAATTTTTTGGACTTATGAAAAGTAGAATGCTAAGCTCTCTAAGAAGATTCCGTAACCAAGCCAATTCAACAGTAGTAAAGGGCTACAGATATATACTNGAAGTTAGGCCCATTTAAGTGGCAAAAGGTGTCTGGAACCGTCAGCTAACTTGCACAGCAAATAAGACCATCTTCAACATAAAATATGGCGAACCGGTATTCATATCAATTGAAGCTCTGTCTGTTAGCTTTCCAATGGTACCATTTTCAGGTCCGTATGACATCCACAACTCAAGTTATGACCCAAATACTGCATGTAGGTCAGGATCCTGCGACAGCATGTCTTCTCTGGCTTCCAGGCTGCATATGACCTTCTGAACGTCCGAATTAGCTTTGGAGCCCTGAACAAAAGTTGTAGAAAATTCTCTCAGCTTTCCAACAAGGTATGACTCGGAATTTTTCGACATCCAGAACTCAAGATATGCATGAAACACAGAGACAGCATATAATGCCCAGTATTGCTGGAAATTGCAATTAAGCATAAATGGATCCAAAGTCATGAAATGAGGTCTAAGTCTATGCAATTCAGCCCAAAAGAGGTTTAAAAGACTAAGTATGAGGGATAACTATTGTATAAAAAGTGTGTTCATCAAATTCCCCCACACTTAGCTTTTGCACGTCTCGGGCAAACTAAAATTCCAAAACTAAGAAAAGCAAGAATAAGGAAACAAAAACAAATTTTAAAAAAAAACTAAAGGATCACCTCCCAATGATATTTAAGAAATGCAGAAGTTCATACCACAAGTAAGATAAGCAATTAAAGATTCAAGGAACTCACAGCATTCATGAAATAAAATTTCTTCTCATCCAAAATCAACAAACAAGGTAACTTCAATTGGAAAGCATAAGTTAAGAATGATAGATCCTCACAAGATATACTCTCAATCCCTCAAGTGTTTAGAAATTAGGTACTACACTCAATCAAACTCATGAAGAGATGCACTACCATAAGCTTGCTTATCTTCTATTTCTCCACTACTCAAACAAATGCACACACAAATCAAGAGGACTTTATTTAAGGTTGTAATAAGGTAAAGGTAAAGGAAGGAATCAAAATGGATATCACAAGGTAAAACTCAAAGAGAATAAAAGAACATTGGAGAGGAACTCAAATGACAAGCATTAAATTCCAAGTGTGTAAAGCATATTCTCCTTCTGTGCACATATTCCTTTTCCTTTTCTTTTCCTTTTTCACAATTCTGATTTTTTTTTTTTTTTTTTTTTTTTTTTTTTTTCAGAACCAATTGGTTTTTTTTTTCTTTCTTTCTTTCTTTCACATAATACTTTGCACATTAGGATTCACAACCTCCACACTTGTACTATTAATTACCCACAAGCATAAGAGCTCCTCTAAGACAATGAACCAATGCTCTCCCATTCCCTAAGGTAAGGTAACAACATGGTATTTTGTACATAGGCATATAATGAGCTAATATCAAAGATAGGCAAATAGGCTCAATAGGGGTAATCAAAGGGAAATAATACAAGGTTGGCTATTTGGCAAAGTGGCTAAATCAAGAAAGAATGCCTCAATCATGTTCATGTATGCAAATGAAAATGTAGCCTCAAAAAGAATCAAGCAAGTTCTAGAGTTAACAAATTCCATGAGTGAAATCACACAAGAAGGAAAAAGAATGGCACAAATGCCAAATCCATTCATCAAAAGGCTCAAAACTCACAAGGCATGTATCTATCAAACTTAATCATCAATCCAACATCTAAAACCAAGCATGTGAAATTAAGGATGGAAAACAAGTTATTCAATCATGCTATGAACCTTGAAATGTAATTACTTTAAACTTACAACTTTACAAATTCTATAACATCATTGGAGGGTAATTAAAACAGAAAAATGACAACAAAAACAGAAAAAACAGCAAGAACAACAAACAGAAAAAATTAAAACAGAAAACAACAAATTTACAGAAATAGTAAAGTAATCAACTAAACTAATCAACTAACCTAATCAACTACACAGAAAACACCTAATCAACTAAACAGAAAACAATAAAGCAACTAAACTATATACAGAAATCCCTCCCCCACACTTAAATTTTACATTGTCCTCAATGTAAAAACTTCAAAAAGTATCAACAGATGACAAGTAATAACAAGCAGTCACATAAGGACAAGTAAAGTAAAAGAGAGAGAAGAAACATCCTTATCAGGGGAGGTAGATGGCATCGTGCAAGTGGACCTCCTCCACTATGTCCTCTTGATCTACCTCACAGAATGGCTGGCGGCGGTTGAAACCTACATGTCAAATAAATAACCAAACTTCCCGCACGCATGTGGGGTAAGATAAAGCAGACATCAAGAACAGAAAATTGAAAATAAAATGAACAGAAAACAGTAACAAAAACAAAATAGAATTAAAAACAAGACTAGAAAACAGAAAATTCAAAGCAAAAACAGAAAACATAAATAGAATAGAAACAGAAGCAAAAACAGAAAACATAATATAATTACAGTAATATAATCAGAAAATGTACTCCCCTGAAGCTCAAGGTATCATTTTCCGATTATGTGCAGCAAACACGACTAGATGCCGGGGTCAAAGACCACTCTCACGAAGTCTTGGGCTGCCCTTGTAGAGTTATCTTCTAAAGCCGCAAAATCAGAACCGAAACCAGAACCAGAACCAGAATCAGATTCAGATTCACCAAGATTGCCATCGCTTAAAAATGTAGAAATTTCAGCACAGATAGCATTGCTCGTATCACCATCACAAACAGCATGTGAATGGCACTGGACATAATTCTCTATACCCACAAAGTCAGGGAATTCAGAACATAGCTCTTCATACACATCCACTAACTCTGTAGGAGCATCAATGACCACAGCCTCTGGAATAGAGTCATCTTGTTCTAAAAATACTGCAATCTCAGAACAAGCAGGGCAAACAGAATCACCACAATTGCAGCACATAGAATCAGGAGTGCTCAAGAAGGCAGATATCTCAGCACATACTGCACAAGGTACATCACCATCACAGTCAGGACAGGAGGGGCACCGAAGAGGGTCATCAACACCAACAAAATTTGGGAAGTCAGCACAGAGCTCATCACACCCATCCCCAACTAGATCATCAGTCAAATCAATGTGAAAGACAGAGTGCTCATCCATGGAATGCTGCATAGGCTCAAAAATATTGAACTGCACAACAGAGTCTCCAAACTCCATGGTCTGAGAAGGAAGTGCACCAGAACCCTGGGATTGCAATTGACTCACAGATGATGCCAATTGTCCAATCTGCGTTTCCAGATTCTGCATGGTGGACTCTGCCCTCTGCTGGAACTGGATGTTGCTGGTGGCCATCTGCTTCACCAAATCTTCCAATGAAAGCTCAGGTTTGGATGTTGACGAGTGAGCTGGTGGAATGGTGGCCTAGTTTGTTGAAACTGGCTCTGTTGTTGGTATGGTCGCCTATACTGCTGCTGCTGTTGTTGGGAGGACTGTTGTTGTGGTGCTGCAGCATTGTCATATCTGAAATTTGGATGATCCCTCCAACCAGGGTTATAAGTGTTGGAGTATGGATCATATCTAGGCTGCTGGATTGGCTACATGGCTGGTTCAGGTGCTTGTTGTCCCACTGCCAATTGTCTCACCAAAGATGTCAATTCATCAAGTCTATGGTCCATCCTCTGTTTGTCAGAAAGTGATGCAACAACCTCTTTGGCTCTTTTAGTAGTAGGGGAACCTACTATGCACCATGAACAAAAAGTGATAGAACAAAAAAACACACCAAAACATATAACAAAACACAAAATCACACAAAAAGTGACAAAATTGAACTAAAACCGAAACACACCAAAAACACAAAACAAAGGTAAAAAGACACCAAAATAGGACTAGAAAATATATCTAAACATTTTTTGAAATTTTTTCTAACACCACAGGACGAAAGGTGGATGAAAATGGAAGTCAAAAATCAAACAAAAAATATTAAAAAATTGAAAAAGTGGTCTAAACGATGGAATTTGGCCAAAATAGGGTGGGGCTCACTGCAAAGCAGTGAGTTTTTCTTTCCAGGATGTTTTCCTTCAACTGACCAATTCTCAAGTTATTCTGGGCTAAAAAATTCGTACTAAATTTTCTGAAAAATTTGCCTAAAATAACCCGTTTTCACCAAAAACTACCAAGACAAAACAACAAAGGGGATTTATGAAGGGTTAGTAGTAAAGTAAACTCCTAATATGATTGACCAAAACTAGAATAATCCCCGGCAACGGCGCCAAAATTTGATGAGCTGCCGAGGCTCCTCAAATTAATTAAGTTTAAGGTCGGTTACCTAGCTATTTGCAGCATGGGGTAGCCCTAAGTCGAACCTAAGGATTGTTCTATTTGGTGAATCATATTAAGAAGCATGTAAACAGAGGGGGTTTTGTTTGGTTTAAGTACTTGACAGGAAATAATTGTAAGTGGTAACCTAAAGGAAAACAACCAATCCAAGCCTTAACTGATTCTGATTTTGATTCATCCTTGATTTCTAATGATCCATTCAATTATTAACCATGTTCTTGGCCTTTAAAACATATCAAGATACCTCTCAATGTTCTATGGATGTCCACTGGTTAAGCAACCAGAATTCGGATTCAACTAAGACTAAATGAATTAAGCAAACATTCAAGTCTAGTTTTACCTAAGTCCATGATCCAGCCAAGGTGATTAATCCATCCAAAAGCTCAGAAACATTAATCAACCATACAATCCTCTTTTATCACATGCAATTAAGCAATCACACATGAAGATCCAAATTCGAATTAAGCAATTCAAACAGAATATTTCAAAGGATTGAAAGAACTTTGATTAACAACTAAAATGAAGAACAACAACTCATAATCTCAAAACCAATAATCAGAATAGCAAAACCTGGATTGATATGTTGGATTAGCCCTCCATGAACAAGAGGAGCTGAAGTTCTTACAAAATATCTAAAAGAAAACTTAAGAACTAAGGAAAGCTCAAAAATCTGTCTAAAATATCTAATGAGGTGATTATGAATTTCGGCTGCCTCCTTCTTCTGATATAGACCTCCAATTTTACATGCACACCTAAATTGCCCTTAGGGCACACTTGTTCCCATGGGCCTTAGCTTCAATTGGGCTTTGGTTTGGGCCCATTTGGACTTGTCATGAGGAAGTTAGGCCCATTTAAGTGGCAAAAGGTGTCTGGAACCATCAGCTAACTTGCACAGCAAATAAGACCATCTTCAACATAAAATATGGCGAACCGGTATTCATATTAATTGAAGCTCTGTCTGTTAGCTTTCCAATGGTACCATTTTCAGGTCCGTATGACATCCACAACTCAAGTTATGACCCAAATACTGCATGTAGGTCAGGATCCTGCGACAGCATGTCTTCTCTGGCTTCCAGGCTGCATATGACCTTCTGAACGTCCGAATTAGCTTTGGAGCCCTGAACGAAAGTTGTAGAAAATTCTCTCAGCTTTCCAAAAAGGTATGACTCGGAATTTTTCGACATCTAGAACTCAAGATATGCATGAAACACAGAGACAACATATAATGCCCAGTATTGCTGGAAATTGCAATTAAGCATAAATGGATCCAAAGTCATGAAATGAGGTCTAAGTCTATGCAATTCAGCCCAAAAGAGGTTTAAAAGACTAAGTATGAGGGATAACTATTGTATAAAAAGTGTGTTCATCAATGATGAACAATTATACCATACAATAAGGAATTTAGGGGGGCATGATGATGAGTACAATGTTGAATGAGAAGGGGAAGGAGATGAATGGGTAAGGATAGGGTAAGGAGATGAAAATGGCTTTGGTGTTTACAGTGGGCGATGAGAGGACTTTAGTGATGAAGAATTTGTGAACCTAATTGTTAGGGACATGAAGGCACTAAAATTTGAATAAAAGGAAAATGTTGATGAATTTTACACAAAGTATATGATGTTGCCCAATTTTGGAGTAAGGTTATGCCATTTAGGTAACAATAGAGAAAGGAATATTACTTGGTGTGTGTTGTTCTGAAGGACAACGAGATGAGAAGTTTCTAAACAAAACATATAGGAAGAAGCAGCATAGATACATCACTCATTTTGGATGAAAAGCTAAAATGCATGTGCAGCTAAATATTCAAATAGTCTGAATATCAACCCTAACCTATTTTGCTCACCCAAAATAGTATGCTCTCAATTATATGTATTCCTTACACTATGAACCTACACTAGCTAAAAGACTGTTTAGTGTTGTGAATTCGAATATATTTTGAGAATTAAATCAAATTTGTTATCATGCCCTTGCAAAATGGTGGTTTCATCAGAAACACCAATCTTGGATCTCAAGTTGCAGAAAGATGACAGTGGTAAAGGTTTAGTTAACAAATCAGCAAGTTGATCGGGGAGAGACATGTGAAATTGTGAAGGCATTACTGGTCACTTTCTCCCTAACAAATTGATAGTCCAATGCAATATGTTTTATACGGGAGTGAAACACAAGATTGAGAACATGTAAGTAACACTAATGTTGTGACAAAGAAATTTTTTGGACTTATGAAAAGTAGAATGCTAAGCTCTCTAAGAAGATTCCGTAACCAAGCCAATTCAACAGTAGTAAAGGGCTACAGATATATACTCAACCTCTGTAGATGAATGGGCAATAGTTCTTTGTTTCTTAGAAGACCATGAGATGAGATTGCCACTAAGAAAAACAATGTAAGTCAAAGTTGATGTTTTGTGAGAGACATCACCCGTCCAATTTGCATCACAATATGTAACAAGTTTGAATAGAAAGAAGGGCCACAACTGAAGACAAAGTGGGTGGTGTGTTTAAGATAACACACATTTTAGTGACTAAAGATGACGAGTTGTAGGTTCATGCATAAATTAAGATAAATTATTTATTGCAAAATCAACATTTGGTCTAGTGAGAGATAAATATTGTAGAGGACCTATGATTTTTTTATACTTAGTGGCATCAATGGGAGAGGAGACATCATTGAGATGAAGAGAAATAGAACTTAGGATAGGCATATAGATACCTTTTGCACCTGCCGTATTGAATTTCTCAAGATGATGAGAATCTAGGAAGCACTCATAGGACCCGAACGATCCATTGCGAGCAATGAAGATGCAAGTGACTTTGAGTGGACTTATTGAGAGGATTTGGGTTCAAATCACACATCAAGGAGCAAGGAATGAAGAATAGGGGATCGTGTTCTTGATTCGGGTGTTAGAAGACACGAGTGTTAAAAATGGACAACATTAAGGTGCCCCAGTGCCTAGAGACAGGAGCTTAGTGCCCCAATGCTTCATGGCAAGCGCCCCAGTGCATGGTCAATTTCTTCTCCGTGCATTTTTGGCTCTTCTTGCTTATTTGGGCTCCAAACTTAATTCCTTTTGATGCGAACCTATATGGGTTTGTCCCAAATAGTAAAGATTCAATCTCCTAAGAATCATCCAATCGTGTTCGAGAATTTCAGAAAATGGAATTTAGAGAAACAAATTAAAAAGGAATGGATAAGGCGCCACACTCTAGTCGGGAAAGGGGGAAAGCCTCCCTTCAATACCAAAGACTAACCTAATTTACCCTAACTCCTTAGGAAAAAGGTAGTGCTGCCAAGTCTTTAACACCCTCTCCAATGCATACATATCATTGTCATACTTATGGTCATTCAGGGCATCTCCACTTAACTCCTTAATGACGCATGCAAGATGTCATCCTTCTTGCTTTGACTCGACTCTAATGAAGTCAACTTGTTGTTGGGACGTATCTCTAAAGTCTTGCAAAGGATGTATAACAACACTAGACAAAGAAAGATCAAGTTTGTTAGTGCTAAGAGAAATAAGATCACTAGCTCCACTTAACTCCTTAATGAAGCATGCTAGAGGTCATCCTTCTTGCTTCAACTCGGCTCCAAGGAAATCAATTTGATACTAGGAAGCATCTCTAAAATCTTGAAAAAAAGATATAACAACATTAGGCAAAGACAAATCAAGTTTGTTACTGCTAAGAGAAATAAACTCACTCTCTTTTGCATATTCACTCAATTGTAGATTCTCTTCTCTTTCAATGCTCTATTCTTTTTTGCCTTTCTCACTCTTTTTCTCAACATTTGGGCTCTCGGCCTCTTTTGCACTCTTTTCCTTCAAGCTCTCAACCATGTTGTCCTTTGAGCTCTCATTCTCTTTTCTTGCTTCACTCCTCTTTTGAAGTTTCTCTTGATCATCAAGCACTTGCTTAGGAGTCATAAGCATAAGAGTAATGGACCGTTGTTTAAGGTGAAAGAGAATCTATTTGTGGACTCGACATGGGTAGAGGTGTCAATTTGGGTTGGGCCCATTGGGTTGGCCCAGCCTGCCATGCAAATGGGGTGGGTTGGGTTCATATATTTGTAACCCGTTTAAAAGTGGGTTTCTGAGCCCACCCTATTTGGGTTGCGGGTTGAGGGCGGGCCGGGGTGGGTTAACCCATCAAATAATTTATTTTTTTTCTTAAAAAAAAAACATTTTAAGTCAAAAATCAAAATCCATAACCCCTAAATTTCCATTTCTATTTCTCACTTTCTGAGTTTTTTGACTCTCTTCCTTTCCTCTCTACTCTCTTGCAAGCACTAGCCATCATCGTCAGCCATCACCTCACCGCACCCATTTCTTTCCTACTTCCCCACATCTTCCTCCTACTTGCATTCTTCTCTATATAGCACTAGCAAGATTGATGAACACACTTTTTTATACAATAGTTATCCCTCATATTTAGTCTTTTAAACCTCTTTTGGGCTTAATTGAGTAGACTTCGACCTTATTTGATGATTTTGGATCCATTTGTGCCTAATTGCAATTTTCAGCAATACTGAGCATTTTATGCTATCTCTGTGTTTTGTGCATATCTTGAGTACTGGATGTCTAAAAATTTCGAGTCTTACCTTGTAGGAAAGCTGAGAGAATTATCTAAAACTTTCATTCAGGGATCCAAAGCCAATTCGGACGTGCAGAAGGTCATATGCAGCCTGGAAACTAGAGAAGACATGTTGTCGCAGGATCCTGACCTACATGCAGTGTTTGGGCCATAACTTGAGCTTCATATGTCATATGGACTTGAAACTGGTCCCATTGGAAAGCTAAGACGCAGAGCTTCAATGTTTATGAAGACCAGTTAACCAGATTATATAGTTTAGATGGTCTTATTTCCAGTCGAAGTTAGCTGATGGTTCCAGAGACCTGTTGGCACTTAAATGGGCCTAACTTCTTCATCACAAGTCCAATTGAGCCCAAACCAAAGCCCAATGAAAGCTAAGACCCATAGGAATAAGTGTGACCTAAGGGAAATTTGGGTGTGTATGTAATTTTGGAGGTCTATATGTTCAAGAGGAGGCAGCCGAAAATCATAATTAGGGCATTAGGATATTTTAGACAGCTTTCTAGTTTTTCTTAGTCCTTAANTCCAATTGAGCCCAAACCAAAGTCCAATGAAAGCTAAGACCCATAGGAATAAGTGTGACCTAAGGGAAATTTGGGTGTGTATGTAATTTTGGAGGTCTATATGTTCAAGAGGAGGCAGCCGAAAATCATAATTAGGGCATTAGGATATTTTAGACAGCTTTCTAGTTTTTCTTAGTCCTTAAGTTTTCTCTCTAGATATTTTGTAAAAACTTGACTTCTCTTGTTCATGGAGGGCTAAATCATCAAATCAATCCAGGTTTTAACTATTCTAATTATTGATTCTGAGATTATGTGTTGTTGTTATTCATTTAGTTGTTAATCAAGTTCTTTAAATCCTCTGAAATATTTTGTTTGAATTGTTAAATTCAGATTTGGATTATTCATCTGTTCATTGCTTAATTGCATGTGATAAAAGAGGATTGTATGGTTAATTAATGTTTCTGAGCTTTTGGATGGATTAATTACCTTGGCTGGACATGGACTTAGGTAAAACTAGACTTAAATGTTTGCTTAATTCATTTAGTCTTAGTTAATTCCGAATTCTGGTTGCTTAACCAGTGGACATTCATAGAGAACTGAGAGGCTTCTTGATGTTTTCTAAGGCCAAGAACATGGTTAATAATTGAATGAATCATTGGAAATCAAGGATGGATTAAAATCAGAATCAGTTGGACTTGGATTGGTTGTTTTCCTTTAGGTTTACCACTTATAATTAATTTCTGTCAATCACTTGAACAAATCAAACCCCCCTGTTTCTATGTTTCTTAATATGATTCACTACTCAGAATAATCCTTAGGTTCGACTTAGGGCTGCCTTATGCTACAAGTAGCTTAGGTAAACTGACCTTAAACTTTAATTAATTTGAGGAGCCTTGACAACTCATCAAAGATACGTTCTTCTTCTTCTTATTCTTCTTTCTCTCTGCAATACTCTGTTTCTTGGTCCAATCTCATGCCTCTAATACTCGAATGGCTCATACTTCAGCTTCAAGTTTTCAGCTTTCTTCTATATTTCTCACTGCCCACGTATAATTATTGTGTGCTTATGAAATATTTATACTTCTTATAGTACTGTTGAAGGAATTCGTATCTAGGTTGGAACTTGGAGCTGGATTTGTGAGCTAAAGATTGTTTCTTTTGCGATTTTGTGATATGAGTTTCATTCTTGTTCCTCTGAATGCTCCTTTGATTTGTTTGCTCAATCAGATTGGAGATCTTTATTTGGTTCTTCCATCTGAGTGTTTGGTTCTATAAATTGGATGTGTCATGTGATTATTTTTCTCTAGTATCTGAACTTCTGCAAAGACATTTTGGCATGTGATTTCCATCATTGCATGAAGATAAATAGAATCAATGATAATTTGGTCTTTAATCACTACTACTAACTTATCTGAGATTAGCATTTGTATTTTCTATGGCAGTTGATGTAAAAATCTAATTATATTGATTGGGGGTAAAAACAAATTAGTTTCTTGTCACATGTGGCCTTTATCTAATTTTGGCTATGGCATATAAGTTGACATTGCATTAAGGAGCATAAATGGGTAATTGGAAAGTACATAATATGAAGGACTAAAATTGTTGGGTTTTTTTTTTTTTTTTTTTTTTTTTTTTTTTTTNATTTTTGGTGGGCTGGCCCGCCTAACCCACAACCCACAATGGGTTGGGTTGAGGTTTTCTCAGCCCGCCCCGCCCCGTTTAGTGGCGGGTCAGGGCAAGCCGGCCCCCGTCTTGACAGCTCTAGACATGGGTCACACATCTATCATATTGCCATGACCTACCCAAAAGAATATGTCCCACCTGCATGGGAACTAAATCACAAAGGACTTCATCCTTGTATCTCCCAATAGCAAATGATAACTATCATAATGTACCCGAAAGTCACTATGAGGCGAATGACAGAACTTAAAAAAAAGATTAATTTTGGAAAGAAAATTTGGAATCACCACCAATTGTATTAATAAAATGGGGAACAATTGAAAATTTCTTTTTTAATTAAAAAAAATGGTTAAGGTTCGGAAGTCAATTTGTGTATGGGGAAAATGTTAGGCACCTTACAACAGCCATCTATAAGATGGTTACCCGATATTAGTTATGTGAACATAAGATGGCAAAAAGATGTATTTTATTCATCCCTCAAATAAACTACATAAATGAAATAAAAATCAAAATATTGGTAACAAATTTAAACGTGAAATGCATGCAACTAATGTGTCCTAAATCCTTCCACCCGTTCCTCGCATATGGCGCCCTCTGGGGTGATGCTTATCTTTACCTAGGAACAATAGAGTTGGCCACCTGATATGCAGATGGATCGCCCTATCCCTCAATGATAGGT
Organism: Cercis canadensis; assembly: GCA_003255065.1. Classification (NCBI taxonomy): domain Eukaryota; kingdom Viridiplantae; phylum Streptophyta; class Magnoliopsida; order Fabales; family Fabaceae; genus Cercis; species Cercis canadensis. The sequence continues at coordinate 143,413 of QAOA01003067.1, forward strand.
AAAGGGCCTATGGATACTAAACGAACAATCACATTCCTAAATGCTATGCAAAGGTATGAATATAATTATTGCAACAATTGTCTCAGAGAAGGTAATTTTCATTACATTCAATAAATAAATAAAAAGGAAAGAAATTGTATCCTCGCTTAGGGACTCAGATCGGCCTCATATCGTTCTAGCTTGGGACAAAGGAGTCCATTCTTGTCACATAAGTTCACCGGCACCTGTAAAGAAAAATGTATACACTCATAGAAACAATGGTTAGTGAAACTAAGAAAAACATTATTCAATAAAAGAATTGAATTACCAAGTGATCGGAGTTATCGCTATCCAATTAAATTAAACCAAATCCCCTATAAAGAATGCAATACAAGGATGATCCAGGAAGTCTCTAAAGAAATGCAATGACTAATTGACAACTTCAAAATTACTAACTGCGGATTTTTGAACACAAATTATATTACCAAATTGTAAATTGCAGAATTAAACAGGGATTAAATCAGTTGATAAAAATGTAACATAGCTAGACATTCATCAAGAATTGATTTGATTCATCCTAGATTGAACATGATTAATCAAGTCTTAAGGCAGCACTGCTAATTGAATTTAGTTATAACCGAAATCTCTAATTATAACTAAGTGTTTCTACTGAATTATCATTCAGAATTCGATTTAACCACATACATCACTAATCTTTGCAATCACACAGAATTAGTAATTAGTTGTTTAACCTAAAACCGAACATCAATTAGCACAAAGCTTCTCTGGATTCATGCAACATATTAAAGATCAATCAATCTAAATTCTATTTCATACCTCAACATTCATAAGAATAATAGAAATCTCCATAATCCATACAAAAACCAAGGTAAGGCAGAAATCCATAGAAGAACAAAATTGCATTAAACTTGAATCAAATAAATACATAATCTTAAAATCAAACCGAATTCAATTAGGAGTCTATGTTGGTTATAGAAGTTCTACTCCTCCATGGCCATCAAATCTGAGCTCCAATGGAAGAAACAGGCAATAGAACAATGAGTCTCTAAAATGAACAAAAGAGGAAAAGAAAACTGTCTAGTATGGAATATCAAAAGTGTCTGCCTCTTTAACCTACTTGTAACCCTCTAAATTAATTGCACACCCAGATTACCCCAAGGTTAGAATTAATCTTCTGGGGCTTAACTTTAATTGGGCCCCGATTTTGGGCTTGATTGGGCCTAGGATGAGAAAGTTAGCCCATTTAACTCTAAACAGCTCTCTGGAACCATCAATTGACTTCAAGGGGTAATAGTACCATTCAAATGCCACAGTTTGGAGAAGTGGTCTTCACAAGAGTTGAAGCTTTGTGTCTTAGGTATCCAATGGTATCCATTTCAAGTCCGTAAGACACCCACAACACAAGTTATGGTTCAATCTCTTCATATGGGTCAGGGTCCAGTGACAGCATCTTTGCTCTGACTTCCAAGCCAAAAATGACATTCTGGACATTCGAATTAGCTTTGGAGCTCTGAATCAATCTTGTAGAGAATTCTCTCAGCTTTTCTACAATGTAAGATTCAAGATTATCATATGTATAGAACTCAAGTTATGCCCAAAATACAGAGACGGTATAAAGTTCTCAATAATGCTGAAAAATACAATTAAGCGCAATTGGAAGCCAACTACTGAAATGCGGTGCAAGCCCAATCAAATCAACCCAAAAGAGGTTTAAGAGACTAAATATGAGGGTTAATTACTGTATAAAAATACTATTTATCACATAGCCACCACAACTAAAACCATATAATAGCATGACAAATAGACCCAAAAAGTGTCAAAACAACATGCGGATAGACCTGGAACATCCACAAATCAAGATGCCGAAGTCTCAAGAAAACCAAATATTTTAAATGCTAATTAGCCACTCAAAACAGCCAATGTTCGAATTAGAACTGGAAGCAGTGGAAAATGAAATTTTTTGAAAATTTCACACATTGAAGATATATGTCTTATGGTTCTAACAAAATAAACGATGCTAAAATCCGAGCTCTGTAGCTCCAGAAAGAAGTAAAAGACTAAGTGCTATCAGAGAAAATCAACAAGCCTGACAATGAACAAAAACAACCAATTTAAAAATCAAACTAGGAATGGGAGATAAATAATTTTACCCTGAAAATTTATGCATGAAAGGTATGCATCTCCTAGTTCAAATGGGACAAGAAACACTCGAATCGGAAAACTGTAGCTCCGTTTAGAAAAAAAAAAAGATCGAGTGCTTCTAGAGTTGTTTGACATCATCCGAGAACGGCATGCAAACATTCTTTTCCATGCTAAAGCCATGACAAATATGTTTTAAAACAACTCCACAATAAGGCAAGCAACCAAATCCCAGTTAAAAAAACATCTCAACACAAGGCATCAAGATTAGCTATAAAACAAACTAATTTGGGTATCAAATGACCTATAGATCAATTAAAAGAACAGCAAATTAACCAATATCCAAGCAACAATGGAAACATGGCAGGACAATAATGAAATCAACTCAAAATGACAACAGCAAACATGCTAAAATAGTGACTAAAAAAGGCACAGGAATAAGCTGAAACGTAAGTCATATTCACAACAATCACAAGATATCCTTGAAGTAGGGAAGAAAATAAACCTAGGCAACTCCTAATTCAATACCCATTCCACAAGCAAATCAACTCCAAATGGTAACCAAATTGTCATGCTAACAGTGAATAAATTTACTAAAAAAAAGAACACGTCCCACACAGTACCCATACAATCTCTTTGATTCGGAGTCACTTGCCATAACAAAAAAAAAAAATCACAGCAGCAACAATCATAATCTAATCACAAATTGAAATTCCCCCATTTAAAAGAAATAATCTCAGTATGCTCATCTAATGCTTATCAACACAAAATACTTGCACAAAAGACCTATATATCCAAAATGCTCATCAGCAACTAAAGATCTAGAATAAATTTACTAGACACTTAACCCTACCTCATGCGAAATAGCAACAAGACTATGAAAGAAGACTAGATATATGAGCAGAAAGAATGAGCATAACTAAATAGAATGTAAACATTCAAGCAGTGAAGAGCACAAATTTATTTACCAAATTAGAACAAACTTAAAGCATAAAAACAAACCAAACATAAATAATAACAAAGCTTCAGGGGACAACCAGATTTGAATCCTAACAAGTTATTATGAACATATTAAAATGATAAGAAATCAAACATATACTGTAATCCGAGGAAGAATGAGTTTCCTTCCTCTAATTCCTTGCTCTAGCTCTATTTTGAAACGTTATTTTCTCCCTTCTTCCTGATTCTATCTTCCCTATAGCTCGTTCCCTCAGTTCTTGCTCTCTCCCTCTTCACCTAAAGCTCTCTTGATAGATATTTCTTCATCTGCTTTTACGTTTATGATCCCTTGCTCTTCCTTCTCCCTTGGGTTCTTCTTCTTTCTTCCTTGCTCTCTATCTCTCCCTATTCCGTCTCCTCTCCTCTTCTATCTCATACACACACTTGCTCTCTCTCTTTAGATATTTTTTCTTTTTCACATCTTGCACTTTAATCTCCACTGCCCATCTCTACTTTTTTTTCCTTTTAATTTTTTTTCCTTTTTTTTTAATTTAGTTATTTGCTAAATAAGGATAATGTATGGACTTTGACCAATGGGAAGAGGAGGAAATCTATTCGTTGCTCTCCTATTCGTGTTCTTAGATCTAGTGACACAAAACACTATTTACATAAAAAAATTCTCCTTTTTTTATTTATTCACTACTTACAAAAATTTAAATATTAAAGAGTGGGTCAAATGGGCTAGACTAACAATGGATTAGGCCTAGGATTACAAAGGCCCAAATATAAAAAGCAAAAATAAAAGATTAAGGACTTACATATTCTTTTCTTTTTGAAAAATTATTTTTTTTATACTACGAAAAACACCTGAACAAAATACAGTGTCTACAATTCCAACACTTGTCTAGTCACCCTAATCTCTTCACATTCATCTAACCATTGAAATTTATAGGGTCTAAGATGCTTTAAAGTAGGTAAATGCAGCTTATCAACTAAGGTAGTGCTAGCAACATTGATAGGACTACCACCATCAATGATCATACTACATACATTCTCATTGACTTGGCACATAGTGTGGAAGTCTTGAAAAGATAGACTCTTCATTTTGATGCCACTTACGTCACGGTCCACATGAGCATGGCTTGCCATCCTTCCTCCTCCATCAAGTCTAGCAAACTGATCTTGGCCTTCGGAGTTGCTTTGCTCACTATATTCCTCATCCTCCACCACAACTCTCATACTTCTCCTCCTTACTTCGGGTGCTCTAGATGGTTGCCTTTGTAAATGTTCCTCACATCTACCCATTGTGTCATGCATCTCATCAAACTTCAAATTGATGTGCTAAGAGTGTTGCTGCATAGCAAGGAGAATGAATGCTTGGTCTCTTGCCTCACTTTCTCTATCGATGGTGCTTTAATCCTGAAAATATGTTAGCAAGATAACCTCACCACTCCCTCACGTGTTTGCTCTCTAACCATGTCACTCATACTCGTGTTTGACTCACTAGTGGCTCTTACCCTCTAATGATCTCACACTTTTGCCTTTTTCCACTCTTAATATCTTTCCTTTAGTTCTTATGGAACTAAATAAACAAACTAAGAGCCTAGCCTTTGTGACAAACTTCTAGCAAATCACTTACCACAAGAAAGAATAATGTGTCACAAACACAAAGAAATTCAAGAATAGACAAAATGAATTCAAGCACAAAATAAACAATAGCAAGGAAATCAAAATCAATGACAAGAACAAAGGAACTCAATACCAAATTAGGATTCACAAACAATAAGAAATTCGGCTCACAAAACACTTGAGAATTAAATCAATAGGCAACTGAAATTTTTTTCAAATTCAAGTTAATGCAACAAAATTAAACACAATTTGAGCAAAATTGAAGCTAACTTAACTCAATACTATGTTATGAAGCATGAAACAACTTAAAGAGCACTTAATTCCACTCTTTTTGCACTACTCCAAAAATTTATTTTTTTCTATGAATTTCTTGGGAATTTTCTCAAGAACACTTTGAATGTTCATACCTTTTCCCATAAATTTTTTTTTTATACTATTATTTTAATCATGCTCCATACAAGTTCAATTGACGATCTAGAGAGTTCAATTAGCCTAGAATTGCATTTAGCATGGAAAAACCATAAAAATTGAAAATGGAAAACATCCAAACGCTACCTTAAAGGCAATTACTAGGACACAAATGGAAATACCAAAAACGTTGCCCAAAAAATTTTCAAAAATTCAAAGAAAATAAAGAAAAAGATGAACAAGCAAGAACAAAGGAAAAATCAAAAAAAAAATAGCAAGAGAAAATGGAAAATGAAAATGGATAATCGAACCTCGATTAGAACCACGAGCTCTGATACCAAATGATGTGAACCTCTATGGGTCTGTCCCGAATGGTAGAGATTCAATCGCTCGAGAATCTTCCAATCATGTTCGACAATTTCAAAAAATAAAATTTAGAGAAACAAATTAAAAATGAGTGGATAAGGCACCACATCTAGTCGAGAAAGTGGGAGAGTGATAAGTCGGGGAATGCCACAAGAACCTTAGGGTTCTGGATAAATTCAATCAGTTCTTCAAAGAACCAAAGTAGGATATGACTCTCAACTTTACTCAAAATGCATATTTTGACTTCATAAAGGGGAAAGCATCCCTTTAATACCAAAGACTAACCTAATTTACCCTAATTGGTAAAAGGGCTATCCCAAGTCCAAAACCTAAAAACCTAATATAAGTCCATTACCAAATAAGAAAAATAATATGGATTTTAATTAGGAAGAAAATGAGCTTAAAAATGCTAAATTCGGAGTCCAAATAGGAGAAAAACACAAAAATGCACTAAGCTGAAAAAGGCCTTGCGTTGGGGCACTCCGACTCTGCCCATATGCCCTGTTTGACCCTTTTGACTCCCGAATCACACATATAGCCCTCCTTTCTTCAATCTTCACTTCTTGGCTTGAAGTTTGGGTCCAAAACTCCTCAATCTACCCTCCCAAAGCTCCTTGCATCTTCTTTGTTTGTCTTGGCGCATTTGGAGCTTGATGGTGCTTACACTATTCTCAACACCTTTTGGGCCCATTTTTTAATGTAATTCATTTATGTTGTTTACCTCTTTTAGTATTGAATTTTGTAGGGTTTTGGGCCTTTTTTTTTGGGCTTAAGCCTTTTTACCCATTTAGGTTAATTAGGTTTTGTTTAGTTTAAAGGGAGGCCATGCCCCTTGTGATGGTNTTACACTATTCTCATCACCTTTTGGGCCCATTTTTTAATGTAATTCATTTATGTTGTTTACCTCTTTTAGTATTGAATTTTGTAGGGTTTTGGGCCTTTTTTTTTGGGCTTAAGCCTTTTTACCCATTTAGGTTAATTAGGTTTTGTTTAGTTTAAAGGGAGGCCATGCCCCTTGTGATGGTCAGAATTGATGTTATTCAGAATTCGGAATAGAGAACTCTCTTCCTTGGTTCTTTTGAAGAACTCTTAGAACTTATCAAGAACCCTAGGTTCTTATGGCATTGTTTCAGGCTTATCTCTCCTATTTCCTTTCCCCGACTCTGGAGAGTGGCACCTTATCCTTCATTTTGATACCTTTGGTTCTCACCTCCTTATAGGTGATGGGTTTAGGTTTTATTTAATTTATGTTTTCTGAATCTTCTAACTTGAATGGACGATCTTTCGGCTATTGAATCACTACCATTCGGGAAAAACCCTTAGAGGTTCGCATCAGAAGATCTCTGATATATTTGTGTTGAGAAAGAATAAGACCATTCTTGTAGGAATAAACTCAATACCCAGAAAGTATGATGGAGAACCTAAGTCTTTAAGAGAGAACTTGCTTGCAAGATGAGAACAAAACATTGACAAAAAGTTTGAATTGCTTCTAGTGAGTAATAATTCATCAACACAAACCAAGAAATAAGCTATTATGCCAATCTCATTGTACACAAACAAAGAGCCATTAGATCTTGAATTTTTGAACCCATACAAGAGTAAAAATTTAAACAACTGAGTGTACCATGCATAGTGAGCTTGTTCATACATACATACTCAAGAAGATTTTTTATCGAAATAACTAGGGGATGTTGCATAGGGTTGGGCAAAAAGCCGATATTCAATGAACTGTTACCAAACAAAGAAAATTGGTCGGCTCAGTTCAAGTGATTGGTTAAGGGTGAAATTGGTTTTTAGTTAAAACAAGTTTATCGATCGGTTTCGGTTTGAAGAATTTCAAACCATCGATAACTAAAACCGACTAGCCATGTAATAAGAAGTATGCATTTTTATCTATATGCTGTCTTTTTTCCTTATGATTCAAATTAAAACTTATTTCAAAATTCTAGTTTCCCTTTTTTGCATTTCATTATCTCCCTCACTTGTCTCCCTCTCCCCGCTGATATTCTTCCCTGTCGGACTCTCTTTGTTCTTCATCATCTTCAACCAAAAGGTCAAAAACCTTCATCGATTCACATTTGCATACACATTACTTTTCCTTTACTTTAGGGATGCAAAATATGCGATCAAAGAGAGAAACAGGGGTAAATTTCAACTTTTTAAGAGTTAGGGTTTTGAATTGTTTTGTGTGATTGAAGAGGGTTTTTTGTCTAAAGGTATTGAGGTTTTCATTTCAGTGATTCTCTCTAGTTTTTTTTGATATATTTCTAAGTGTATTGAATCACAAACCCTTGTAGAGTATCATGATATCAACTAAGTTACTTTGCAAGTGGGTTGGGGAGTTACTTTGCCTCAAGATCAATCCTAGAGGTCAACTATCAATTAGAAGTGCAATGGCAGGTAAATAGTCTATCCATCAAGTTGATTTGGCCATTGCTAGGTTCTTCTTTGATAGTTGTATCCATATAAATGCTATAAATTCAGTTTACTTTTAAGTCCATGCTAGATGCTATAGCAACAATTGGTCTAACTTATAAAGGACTAAATTATGAAGCAATGAGATGCAAGCTATGGCATGATTTAAAAAAGGAGAATAATTATTGGTTTAAACTCATATAAGTACTATGTCTGAAATTGGTTGTACTATGATGGGTAATGGTTGGCAGGATCAAAACAATAGGTAATTAATTAATTTCCTCATCTATTGTCCAATAGGGGTGTCTTTTGTTTGATTTATTGATGCTTCTGAAGTTGTCAAAGATGCTCAAACTCTTTGTAATTTGTTTGAGGAGTTGGTTGATTTTGTTGGGCATAGTCATGTTGTACATTTGGTCATTGATAATGCAACCAATTATAAAACCAATTATAAAAAAGTAGGGAGATTATTGAATGATGAGTATCCTGCTATCTTTTAGTCTCCTTGTGCTACACATTGCTTAAATTTTATATCAGGTAATATTGGCAAGTTAGAACATGTGAGTAAGGTAGCCTACCATGTATCTTTGATTTCAAAATTTTTATATAATCATGCATTTTTGTTGGCTTGGCTAAGAAAAAGAGAAGGATGAAGTGATATCATATGTCAAGGGCTAACATGTTTTGGAACAACTTTCATTGCATTGAAAATCATTGTTGAGCAGAAGCATGATTTACAAGTTCTGGAGACTAATAAAACTTTTAGAGAGTCTAGATGCTACAAAGACAAAAGGCTAAAGATGTTGTGGAAGTTGTTTTAGATTAAAAAAAAATGGATAATTTGTGAGTATATTGTTAAAGTTGTGGCACCACTTATTCTCAAGCTAAAAATTGTTGATGGTGATGAGAAGACTTCACTTGGCTACGTGTATGCATATATAGGGGTAGAAAAACTATCAAGAATATGTTCATGAATAAGAAGTCTTTGTACAAGACATGTACAATTATTATCAGGGAGAGTTGGGATAAGCAACTCAATCAAAGTGTGCATGTTGCTGCCTACTACTTGAATCCCGTGTTCTTTTATGATAAACAAAATTGTTCAACCAAAATGGAAGTTATGAAAGCTTCTAAAAATGATTAAGACATTGTAGAAGAGCTATATGGTGAAGGAGGAAAATCACAACTTGGCGGTGAAATTGGAGGGATTGACTTAGATTTAATTGGTCTAGGAGATGATAGTTATGAAAGTGGCTATGAGATTGACTTAAGTGAGACATATGCTTGGTTCAACCAAGATCCTCCTCAATTTGAGAAGAATACATGAAGTGATTTTTGTGTTTGATGACTTAAGTTTGTGTTCTGTATTTGGTTTTGAGACTATGAATATGAGATTATGGTTATGGGTGATGATTTGAGACTTTGTGTTTGAATAGTAAGTTTCAGACTTGGGTTTGACTATAAGTTATGATTATGTTAAATGTTTATGTCTTTCTGAATTAGTTTGAATAAGTTTTAAATCCTTTTCTTTGCTTTCTATTCATTTTTGGTTATTTTATGAGCAATATGTGATGAGAATTATGACAAGAAGCCAAGTGATCCTTTGCAAGGTCCAATCACAAGAGCTCAAGCCAAGAGGCTGCAAAAGAGCTAAAATGATATCATAGAGAAGATTTGGACTCAAATCTCAAGCCAAGAAGCAAGGAATGAAGAATAGGGGATTGTGTGCTTGATTTGGGCTTTGGAAGGCACAAATGTTGAAATATGGCAAATTTTTGGCGCCTAGGTGCCCAAGCATCAGCATTGGAGACTTGCAAGCAGAGCGCCGCAGCGCCCTCGTAGGTAGAGAGCAAGCACCATAGCACCTGTGCCTATTTCCCATTCCACGCATTTTTGCTAGTAATCTAAATTGGGCTCCGTAATTTGGCCATTTTGGGCCCATTTTAGTACTATTAAACCTATGTTATTTTTCCTTTTTAGTATTGAACTTATGTTAGGAGTTTGGGCATTTTATTTGGGATAGGCCCTTTTACCCAATTAGGATAATTAGGTTTTATTTTGCTTTAAAGGGAGGCCAACCCCTTTGTGGTGGCCATAACTCAAAATTGGTAAATTAAAGGTTTATTTCTTAGTTTTTTTGAAGAACTCTTGAACTTATCAAGAGCCCTAGGTTCTTGTGGCATTCTCTCAGGCTTATCACTCTCCCTCTCATCCCCGTCTTGAGTGTGGCGCCTCGATTTCTATACCTTCAATTCTTACCTCTATTGTTTTCGGAATTTATGAACTCTATTGGACTTTCTTTGGGCATTTGAATCTCTATCAATCGTGTTGGGTCTTGGCCAAATTCTAGAGGTTCACATCAATATGCTATGTTATACTTGTATTATAAATTTTTAAAAATATGTTTTTAGTAAGACCAGTTGGACCAAACAACCCAATTGGTGTCCAATGGCTAGAACGGTGGCTCTTTGACAGAAATATTATAGTTCAGAAATTTATTTTCCAATTTATTAAACTTTCAAAACTATTTACCCCATTATTACACTTAAAAAAAAAAAAAAAAACTGAAATGGCAATGTGTGGGTGCCACAGAATACGCCGCATTCCATGTAGTGTGTCCCCATTAATGCGCCACATTGGATACGGTGTGTCCTAATTTGTCGGCACATGGCCTGGCATGGCTGGCTGAGGTGATAGGAGAGGGGAACATGCCTTATCCCATGTGGTGTGTCCCCAATGGACTCGCCGTTTAGCTTATGGTATGTTGCCACATCACTAGAATTCAAATGCCGAGAGCAACCCATTCTCCTCTTTTTCTTCTTCTTGTGATATTTTTGTTAAGCATTTTTAATATATGAAAGAATTTATTTTTTGTAAAAGGTTAGTATTTTTTNTGGTGTGTCCCCACTGGACTCGCCGTTTAGCTTATGGTATGTTGCCACATCACTAGAATTCAAATGCCGAGAGCAACCCATTCTCCTCTTTTTCTTCTTCTTGTGATATTTTTGTTAAGCATTTTTAATATATGAAAGAATTTACTTTTTGTAAAAGGTTAGTATTTTTTTTAGTATATTATTGTAATTTGTTTTAGTAATAATAGGAATAGGTTGATATAGTAGTGTGGCCCCGAAGCCATGGAAGAATATGTAGACCAAATGATCGAGTTATGGAATATATTAGAATGTTGAATTTTGGTGGGGTTGCAGATGATGAGGATTAAGGAAGCCCCCATATTGAAGACCCAAGCATAGCCGAGACTAAGGAGGAGCCTGTAGGACCTATGAGTAGGTCTAGGGTAAAACACCTTCAAATGCATATGGGATTGCTGATGAAGCAAGTATGTAAGGAAAGTGACCTGGCTCCGGAGGACACCAAGAAAGACCAAGTGAGGTGGCTCACTTGCATATCTTCAAAGGATGAGGCACACGACCATGTCAAGCTGGGACACAGCCATGTCTTGTTGACCGAGAGGCAACACGAGCTTGATAGAGGAGGAACACGAGACATGTCAAGTATACAGAGACAAGCTGAGATAGGAACACGGCATGATGAGGGAGGAACATAGGCGTGTCACGGCCATGTTCCTATGCCGTGTCACGCTAGTGTAGGCTTACGAGTTATAAGTTCTTTTTGGGTATTTTGTTTTAAGCCTTGCTGAATACTCTCTTTAGCTATTTAAGGAGCTGAGGCCTTTGTCCTCAGTAACGAATTAAGAATTTGAATCAATTGAATTTGGGAGTTTTTCTCTCTTGTTCTCTCCATGGAGAGCTCAAGCCATCTATGAGGACCTAGCATGGTGCTTCTGAACCTTATCACTCTTTCTTCTCCTCTAATTTAGAGTGTGGCGGTTACCTCACTTCTTCATCAATGTTCATGTTGATTGTTGATTATTACGGGTTAAGGAGGGTCAGTTAAGCCTTGCTGAAACTGGGTTGCCTAGCTTGTTAATCAAAGGTCTTCACATTTACCATTCAATCTTTATTTTCCTCTTATTGAACAACCTACTTTGGATCCTAGGAAACTTTGTTGTTGTTGCTAGATTGGGTTTGATTTGAGTCCAATCGGATCCACATCAATTTGGTATTAGAGCTTTGGCTCCAAGAAGGTTAGCATTTATCTTAAATTTTGTTGTTAATCCTTGTTTTCATCTCTAAAAACAAATTTGGAAAATCACAAAAAAAAAAATTCATCTCAATATGTACCATCAATTAGTATCAATAGAGTTTTTGAACTTGATATGTGTTAGATTTTGTTAGATCTAAGCTCTTTGAACTTGGATTCATCGAATTCAACTTGTTTGATTCAAATCTGGGCAGAATTGTCATTTTTGGGTTTTTGCTTTGTTTCTGGTTTTCTACCATTGTTGTTTATCTTCTATTTCTTGTGAACTGAAAGCTATCTTGAATTGTGTCTAAATTCAATTTCATGGTTGGCTTAGTTGATGGATTTCTGGAATTTTAATTTGAGTTAGATGAATGAGCATTATCTTGATTTTAATTGATTCCTTGTTAGAGTTCTTTTAAAATCTGGTTGTATGCTTTAGAATTTGGCTTGAATGAATGAGTTCTTCAAGAACATCCATGGCTAAATGCTTCCAAATCTGAGTTAATTATTCTTTTCAGTTATTTTCCCTTGTGTCCTTTTTAACTGTCACTAAGGCTTAGTTTGGCATTTTGCAATTTCAGTTATTTTTGGATTATCTGTTAATTCCAATTTTTGTCCTAAAGAAAATTGCTCTAGTTGCTTTGGAAAACACCCTAAAGTGTGGCTAAATTCTTAATCTTGGGGTAATTAGCACTTTTCTTAGCTTGGACTTTTAATTCTAGTTAGCTAAAATTCTAGCTTAGCATTTGTTGCAATTCAAAAAAAAAAAATTATGCCAGAGCATTCAATGCAAAGCTAGAGAAAAAAAATTCTGGGCAAAGTTAAAAAGAGTGAAAAGATAGTACACGACCATGTCCAGTAAGTTGAGGGCCATGTCTTGAAGATAGAGAAGGTTGAGTGTTGAACACAGGCCGTGTTGCATTTGAACCAAGCCGTGTCTTGGCTGTGTTAGAGAAATAGAGAGAGTTAGACACAACCAACTCAATTGAAAATTAAAGTACCTTCAAGAAAAACAAGTCATAGTAGAAAGAAAAATGTGCAAATGGTCAAATGGACTAAGCTAAAGTATGCTAGAATTTTCCAAATTGACTAAGTTTAGGTAAAAGGCTAGCAGCCCTATTTTTTACCACCAAGATGTATTTCTTAGTAACTTAGCTTATTTTCTAATTGGTTTGCAAATTAGGACTTTGTCTTTCATACTCTTGTTTCAAAATTCTGTTTGAACATTGTCTCTTAGTTTCTCATTATTCTAGTTGTGATCTCCTTTTGTTTGAGTGTTGTTCTTACTTGATTAATTTGTGCACCCCACACTATTTGTGCATTCTTGTTCTCCTTGAACATTCTAGCATTTATGGTTGATTGATTTGGTTTAAATCATTTGTGTTAGTGGCTATCCAGCTGTGCTGATTGGTGTTGTCGCTTAACCAATTAAATTAAACCGAATCCCCTAATTAGAATGCAATAGAGGGCATAATCCGGGTTTGTCTCACAAGGAATGCAATGTGTAATCAATAATTTCAAGTTAAAAACAGGGGATTTTTGAAACAAGATTATAATAGTAAATTGCAGAATTAAACAAAGATTAATGTAGTTGATTAAAGGCGTAACCTAGCTAGACATCCATCAAAAACCGGTTTGATTCATCCTAGATTAACATGAGTGATTAAGTCTTAATGTAGCAATGCTAATTGAGTTTAATCACAACCAAAATCTCTAATTGTGACTAATTGTTCCTACTAAGTTATCACTTAGAATTCGATTAATCACATACAATCACTAATCTTGTAATCACAAAGACTAAGCAATTAGTGATTAATCTAAAAACCGAACATCAATTAACATAGCATAGCTTCTTTGAATTCTAACCACAGATTAAAGATTGATCAATCTAAATTCTATTTCTTACTTCAATATCCATATAAATCACAAAGATCTCCATGAATTCATACAGAGATTAAAGCAAGACAGAAATTCAAAGAAGAAGAAATTGCATTAAGTTTAATCCAATTAAGAACATAATCTCAAAATCAAAACTGAATTTAATCAGGAGTCTAACTTGGTTACAAGGATTCTACTCCTCCATGGTCATGAAATCCAAGCTCCAATGGAGAAGTGCAGTCATAAATCAAAGAGCTCCAAACTTTTCAAGAGAGAAAACAAAAACTGCCTAGTCTAGAAATGATCAACTCGTCTGCCTCCTTTCTCTGCTTATAACTTCCTAACTTTCATGCACACCTAATTTACCCCTAACCTAATTTAAACCTCTGGACCTTAGCTTCAAATGGGCTCTGGTTTGGGCCTAATTGGGCCTGAATTGAGGAAGTTAAGCCCATTTAAGTCCATCTAGGTCCATATAGGTCTCTGGACTAATCAGCCATTTTCTACAGGCAATAAGACCATCTTAACTTCATAATTTGTTGAACTGGCCTTCATAACAATTGAAGCCCTATGCCTTAGCTTTCCAATGGGATGGTTTCAAGTCCATACAACATGTACAACACAAGTTATGATCCAAATACTGCATGTGGGTCAAGATCCTGTGGCAGCAACTATACTATGACTTCCGGATTAAATTTGACCCATTGAACGTCTAAATTGGCCTTCGAGGTCTGAATGAAAGTTGTAGATAATCCTCTTAGCTTTCCTACAAGGTAAGAATCAAAATTTTTAGACATACAGAACTAAAGATATAACCCAAATACAGAATAGTGTCAAAACCCTAATAATGCTGAAAAACACACTTATGCCCAATTTGAACCTAATTAATGAAATATGACCCAAGCCCAATCAAATAAGCCTAAAATAGGATTAGGAAGTTAAAAATAGAGATTAATTAATATATAAAAATACTGTTCATCATGTGCCTTTGCTCACTGTTGAGAGTCTCAAGAGAGAAATAAAGTGGTAAAAGGCAAGAGAGGGTAAGATTACTTTTGGTAAAAGCCATTAAGAGAGTCATACACGAGTGAAAAGAGTGATAAACACCTGAGTGTCATACATGTGAGAAGTTTGGTGAGGATTCTTTTATTCTAACCAATTTTGTGCATGTTTTATTCTTAATCATGGAAAAATGTGATGAAGCACCAGATTTGAGATTTACTTTGCAAGCTATGCAACAACACTTTGCTAGAGTGGATTTGAGGCATGAAGAGATGATGAAAAGACTACAAAGATTGGAGAATAGACAGCCAAGGGAGCCCATCCCTAATCTTAGAAGAAGAGAAAGATAGGATCATTATTCTAGTGATAACTTTGTTGAAATCATTCTCCCAAGAAGACCACATCGTGAAAGAGAAGAGATGAGGGAAAGGAGAATAAATTATGACTATGGCTCTATTAAAATGAGCATTCATTCCTTCCAAGGAAAGAATGATCTAGAGGTATACTTAGAATGGGAGAAGAAAGTGGAGCTTGTGTTCAACTATCATAACCATTCCGAAGACAAGAAGATTAAGTTGGCTATCTAGAGTTTGTAGGCTATGCCTTAACATGGTGGGATCAACTAATGACAAATGTGAGAAGGAATAGAGAAAAACCAGTTACCTCTTGGGAAGACATGAAGATTTTGATAAAGAAGAGGTTTGTTCCAAGCTACTATCAAAGAGAATTGTACTAAAAACTTCAAGCTTTGGTGCAAGGCTCTAAGAGTGTAGAAGAATACTATAAGGAAATGGAGGTGGCAATGATCCGGGCTAACATTGAAGAAGACAATGAAGCAACCATGGATAGGTTTCTTCATAGGCTGAATAGAAAAATAGCCAATGTGGTTTAGCTCCATCATTTTAGTGACAAAGAAGACCTTGTTCATAAAGCCACTCAAGTAGAGATGCAACTTAAAAGGAGGGATTCCTCAAGGTTTAGGTCAAGTACTACTTCAACATGAAAGTTTACATAGAAGAAGGATAAGGAAGTGGTGACTCCTAAACTAAAACCCGAGCTACCTAAATCTCAAGCCAAAGAGCCTACATTTGCCTCCAAAGGCAAACCTGAGACCTCACAACCTCAAATATTCAAAGATGTTAAGTATTTTAGGTGTCATGGAGTATGACACATTGCCTCTCAATGCTCTAACAAGAGAGCAATGATCCTTAAGGGAAATGAGTATGTGACTGAAAGTGAACATGAAGAAGAAGAAGAAAATGTTGAATCTAGTGAGAAAGAGTATGATAAGGGTATGACAGCTGAGAAATGTGACTACTTAACGGTAGTTAGGAGAGCTTTGAGTGCTCAAATGGAAGAAATTGATGAAGCACAAAGGGAAAGTATTTTTCATACTAGGTGCCTAGTCAAAGGGAAGGTGTGTGGAGTTATCATAGATGGAGGAAGTTGCACTAATGTAGCTAGCAAGTCTCTAGTTGACAAGCTGAACTTACCCACTTCAAACTACCTTAAACCTTATATTCTCCAATGGTTGAATGAAGGTAGTGAAGTGAAAGTGACAAAGCAAGTGCTGGTTGCATTTTTTATTAGGAAGTATGAAGACATGAT
The DNA here is from genome assembly GCA_003255065.1 of Cercis canadensis. Lineage (NCBI taxonomy): Eukaryota > Viridiplantae > Streptophyta > Magnoliopsida > Fabales > Fabaceae > Cercis > Cercis canadensis. The sequence goes on from QAOA01003067.1 coordinate 159,901, forward strand.
ATTATGTGATGTTGTCCCAATGCAAGCTAGTCACTTACTTTTTGGGAGACCTTGATAATTTGATCGCAAGGTGACTCATGAGGGCTTTTTAAACAAGTACTCATTTGTTTTCAACAAGAAGTCTATCACTTTGATTCTCATGACTCCAAGATAGGTCCTTGAAGATCAAAGGAGGTTTAAGAAAGCTAGTGAACTTGAGAAACAAAAGATAAAGAGTGGAGATGGAAAAAGTGTAAAGAAGAGCAAAAAGAAAGAAGAGGCCGAGAGCCAAGGAAGAGAAAAAGAGGTGAGCACAAGTAAAGGGAATGAAACAGTGAGTGGAGGGAAGAAAATGAACTTCTTTGCAAGTGCTAGTGAGATTAAAAATGCACTATTTACTCATACTCATATGATTTTGCTTGTAGCTAAGAATGCTTACTTAAATTTATCTAATGTTAAAAACTCTCTTCCTAGTGTTGTGATTTCTTTGCTTAGGGAGTTTGAAAAGGTGTTTCCAGAAGAGACTTCTATAGCGTTACCACTTATTAGGGGAATCGAACACCATATGGAATTCATTCTGGGTTTGGTGCTGCCTAATAGACCCGTTTATAGAGCAAATCCAGATGAGACAAAGGAACTCCAAAAACAAGTTGAAGAGTTGCTATCCAAAGGTCACATTAGAGAAAGCATGAGCCCATGTATCGTTCCAGTCTTGTTAGTGCCAAAGAAAGATGGAAGTTGGCACATGTGTGTAAATTATTGCGCCATCAACAAGATAACGGTAAAATATCGTCATCCTATCCCTAGGTTAGATGATATGTTTGATGAGTTGTTTAGGTCATGTGTATTTTCTAAACTGGATTTAAAGAGTGGTTACCACCAAATTCGAATTCGTGAAGGGGATGTGTGGAAAATAACTTTCAAAATGAAGTTTGGTTTGTATGAGTGGTTGGTTATGTCATTCAATCTAACCAATGCACCAAGCATTTTTATGCGCCTTATGAACCATGTCCTTCGTGAATTCATTGGTAGATTTGTTATAGTTTACTTTGATGACATACTTATGTATAGTAAGCCAATTGATGAGCATGTTGTCCATCTAAAATGTGTGATTCAAGTGTTAAAAGAACAAAAATTGTATGTCAATTTAAAGAAATGTATCTTTTGTACTGATCACTTGATCTTCTTAGGGTTTGTTGTAACATCTAGAGGGGTAGAAGTAAATAGAGAGAATGTGAAGGCTATTGAGAAATGGCCAACACCCAAGACTTTGAGTGAGGTAAAGAGCTTCCACAGTTTAGCAAGTTTTTACTGTCGATTTGTTTCAAATTTTAACTCTATTGTTGCTCCCTTAACTGAAATTGTGAAAAAGAGTGTTGGTTTTAAGTGGGATAGTGCACAAGAGAAAGCTTTTCAAACACTAAAAGATAGGTTGTGCAATGCTCTTTTACTTCAATTACCTAACTTTGAGAATTCATTTGAAATTGAATGTGATGCATCTGGGGTAAGTATTGGGACTGTTTTAATGCAGCAAGAGCATCCTATTGCATACTTAGTGAAAAGTTAAATGGTGTTTCTCTTAATTATTCTATTTATGATAAAGAGTTGTATGCTTTAGTTAAAGCTTTGAAAACATGGCAGCACTATCTAATGCCTAAGGAATTTGTGATTCATTTGGATCATGAAACCTTTAAGCATTTGTAAGGGCAATTGAGGCTTAACAAGAGGCATGCACGTTGGCTTGAATTTATAGAATCATTCCCCTATGTAATCAAGTATAAGAAAGGGGCTGATAATGTGGTGATTGACGCACTCTCAATGAGATATGCACTTATCTTTATGCTTTCTTGCAAATTACTTGGATTTGATCAAGTTAAGGATATGTATGCTAGTGATGTTGACTTTGCTTCTTACTTCCATGCTTGTCATAAGGGGCTATTGAGGGAATGTATAAGCATGAGGGGTATTTGTTTAAGGGAAATAAACTATGTGTGCCTAGAGGGTCTTTGCGCGAATTACTCATTAAGGAAGCACATGAAGGGAGTCTTATGGGGCATTTTAGCAAACATAAGACGCATGACACATTACATGAACATTTCTTTTGGCTGAATATGAGGAAAAATGTGGAGAATTTTTGCATTAGGTGCACTACTTGTAGGCAAACTAAGTCTATCATTAAACCCCATGGTCTCTATACCCCAATGTTTGTCCCCGAAACTCCTTGGATAGACCTTTCAATGGACTTTATGCTAGGGCTGCTAAGGACTAAACATGACAATGATTCCATCTGATCAATCTAGGTTTGGCATTTGGTTTCTTCAGGAGGAACTTGAGTGCTGCATGGTCAGAAAAAATCACCACATGAGAACAAAGCAAGTAATATCTAAATTTATCTAAAGCAAAGATAATTGCTAAAAGCTCTTTTTCGATTATGGTGTAGTTCGCTTGGGCAGAATCAAGTGTCCTTGAGGCATAGTAAATCACATGATGGGCCTTACAATCCCTCTGGGCAAGGACTGCTCCCACTGCGTAGTTGGATGCATCATACATCAACTCAAATGGCAGCGTCCAATCGGGAGGTCGGATGATGGGAGTAGAAGTGAGAGCCTTCTTGAGGTGATCAAATGCATTCTTGCAAGGCTGGTTGAAAATGAAATCCACATCCTTTTGCAGCAGGTTGGACATTGGGACGGCAATCTTGCTGAAATCACGAATGAAGCGCCGGTAGAATCCTACATGACCGAGAAATGAATGAACTTCCCGCACGCATGCGGGGTAAGGCAAAGAAGAAATAACATCAATCTTAGCAGGATCTACCTCTAGGCCTTTGCTAGAGACTACATGTCTTAGAACTATATATTGTTCTACCATAAAATGACACTTTTCAAAATTTAGAACAAGATTAGTCTCTATACACCTATGCAAAACTCTATACAAGCTATATAGGCAGTCATCAAAGGAAGAGTCATATACAGTAAAATAATTCATGCATACCTCCATATAATGCTCTATAAAATTAGAAAATATACTAATCATGCAACATTGGAAGGTAACTGGGGTATTGCAAAGATCAAATGGCATCCACCGGTATGCAAAGGTGCCGAAGGGGCAGGTAAATGTGGTCTTTTCCTGATCCTCCGGTGCAATGTGAATCTGAAAATAACCAGTGAATCCATCCAGAAAGCAATAGTGGGACTTTCCTACCTGCCGCTCCAACATCTGATCAATAAATGGAAGTGGGTAATGATCCTTGCGGGTAGCCTGATTAAGCCTCCTGTAATCAATATAGACCCTCCAGCTATTTTGAACTCGAGTGGGAATGAGCTCATCATGCTGGTTCTTCACCACTGTCACTTCCGACTTCTTTGGAACAACTTGCACTGGGCTCACCCACTTGCTATCTGAGATTGGGTAAATAATTTCAGCTTAAAGAAGCTTGGTTATCTCCTTTTTTACCACATCCAGAATCAGTGAATTGAGTCTCCTTTGTGGCTGTCTCACTACTTTAGCATCTTCCTCAAGTAGAATTCTGTGCATGCAGGTAGAAGGACTGATGCCAGGTATATCTGCCAGTGTCCACCCAATTGCCTTCTTGTTCACTCTCAGAATGTGCAACAACCTTGCCTCTTGCTCAGGTTGAAGGTTCTTGGCAATAATAACTGGCAGCTGCTCATTCTCCTCAAAAAATGCATAAGTCAAATGCTCAGGGAGGGGTTTAAGCTCCAGTTTAGGTGGCTGCTCTATGGAAGGAAGTAAGGTCTTGGCTGCAGCCTCTAGTGCATAAATCTCCCCCTCACACTTGGCATCAATCAACTACTCCATCAACTACTTTAATAGCCTCTATGATATAATCATTGCTCTCTAAAAATTCAGTAATTCCTAAGCAAACATAGCAAACAAAATCACTATCACAGTCACAACAAATTGAATCATCCAAGAATAGCAACTCAAGGGGTTCAGAGGGAAGACTATCATCAGCCTCATCAACTAACTCATCAATAATATCAATGCAGTAAACAGAATGGTCTTCCATGGGATATCTCATGGCATCAAGGATATTAAACTGCACTATACTATAACCAAACTCCATTGAAAGAGTTCCAGAATGGACATCTATCTTGGTTTTAGCAGTCTTGAGGAATGGTCTCCCAAGAATGATTGGATTCTTACTGTTTGTTGATTCCACCTCCATGCCTAGGATGTAGAAGTCAGCAGGAAAAAATAACTCATTAACCCGAACTAGTACATCCTCAATCATGCCTGCAGGGTATGCATTGCTTCTATTTACTAGTTGGATCACCACTCCTGTTGGCTGCAAGGGTCCCAGTCCAAGTGACTATAAAATTGACTTGGGCATGACATTGATAGAAGCTCCAAGGTCCAATATAGCATCTTCAAACTTACAGTTTCCAATAACACAAGGTATGGTAAAAGTTCCAGGATCTTGGCACTTCTTAGGCATAGGTTGAATGAGGGCAGAAACATTCTGGCCCATACTGACCCGTTCATTGCCCTTTAACTTCCTCTTGTGAGTGCACAACTCCTTCAGGAACCTTGCATACTTTGGAATCTGCTTGATTACCTCTAACAGTGGAATGTTAATCTCAACTCTCCTAAATGCCTCCAGAAGTTCCCTCTATTTCTCTGTCTCATCCAACTTTTTGAATTGAATGGCTCTTTATGGGAAAGACAGAGGAACAGAATGAGTGTTCTTATGCTGCTGTGGCATCTCTGGAGTGCTAGAGTTAGAACTGCTAGGGTCAACAACAGGCTTATCTTCCACATTTGGCTTGCTCTGACCACTGCTGGAATGGTTGGCTGCAGGTGCAGGGGTAGGGTCAGGAATTTCCTTGCCACTCCTAAATGTGATTGCACTCACATTTTTCCCATTTGGATTAGGAACTGTTTGAGAGGGAAGGTTACCAGAACCTTGAGCTTGTAGTTGACTAATGGATGAAGCCAATTGGCCAATTTGAGTCTCCAAATTTTGAATGATAGCTCCAGTGCTTTGCTGGAATTGGAGGTTATTGACTGCTAATTGTTTCATAAGCTCTTCTAGGTTAGGTGTAGATTGGTTAGAAGTGGAAGTTTGCTAGTTGGCAAGATGGAAGGGTTGTCTGTTTTGAAAGCCTGGTGGTCTATTTTGGTATGACTGGTAAGGCTGAAGATTAGGTTGCTGTTGTGGTTACATTTTATTGTCATATCTCAGGTTTGGATGGTCTTGATGAACACACTTTTTATATAATAGTTATCCCTCATACTTAGTCTTTTAAACCTCTTTTGGGCTGAATTGCATAGACTTAGACCTTATTTCATGACTTTGGATCCATTTATGCTTAATTGCAATTTCCAGCAATACTGGGCATTATATGCTGTCTCTGTGTTTCATGCATATCTTGAGTTCTGGATGTCTAAAAATTCCGAGTCATACCTTGTTGGAAAGCTGAGAGAATTTTCTACAACTTTCTTTCAGGGCTCCAAAGCTAATTCGGACGTTCAGAAGGTCATATGCAGCCTGGAAGCCAGAGAAGACATGCTGTCGCAGGATCCTGACCTACATGCAGTATTTGGGTCATAACTTGAGTTGTGGATGTCATATGGACCTGAAACGGGTACCATTGGAAAGCTAACAGACAGCTCTTAAATTGATATGAAGACTGGTTCACCATATTTTATGTTGAAGATGGTCTTATTTGCTGTGCAATTTAGCTGACGGTTCCAGACACCTTTTGCCACTTAAATGGGCCTAACTTCCACATGACAAGTCCAAATGGACCCAAACCAAAGCCCAATTGAAGCTAAGGCCCATGGGAACAAGTGTGCCCTAAGGACAATTTGGATGTGCATGTAAATTTGGAGGTCTATATCAGCAAGAGGGGGGCAGTCGAAATTGAGAATCAAGTCATTAGATATTTTAGACAGCTTTCTAGTCTTTCCTTAGTCTCTAAGTTTTCTCTTAGATATTTTGTAAGAACTCAGCTCTTCTTGTTCATGGAGGGCTAAATCATCNGTGTGCATGTAAATTTGGAGGTCTATATCAGCAAGAGGGGGGCAGCCGAAATTGAGAATCAAGTCATTAGATATTTTAGAGAGCTTTCTAGTCTTTCCTTAGTCTCTAAGTTTTCTCTTAGATATTTTGTAAGAACTCAGCTCTTCTTGTTCATGGAGGGCTAAATCATCCTATCAATCAAGGTTTTGCTATTCTGATTATTGATTTTGAGATTATGTGTTGTTGTTCTTCATTTTAGTTGTTAATCAAGTTCTTTCAATCCTCTGAAATATTCTGTTTGAATTGCTTAATTCGGATTGGATTATTCATGTGTTCATATTCTGTTTGCATGTGATAAAAGAGGATTGTATGGTTAATTAATGGTTCTAAGCTTGGACGGATTAATTACCTTGGCTGGATTCAGGACTTAGGTTAAACTGGACTTGAATGTTTGCTTAATTCATTTAGTCCCTTGTTGAACCGAATTCTGGTTGCTTAACCAGTAGACATCCATAGAACATTGAGAGGCTTCTTGATATGTTTTAAAGGCCAAGAACATGATTAATAATTAAATGGATCCTTGGAAATCAAGGATGAATCAAAATCAGAATTAGTTAAGACTTGGATTGGTTGCTTTCTCTCAAACTCTACCACTTTCAATTAATTTTTGTTAATCACAGAAACAAACACAACCCCCCTGTCTATATGCTTCTCAATATGATTCACCAAATAGAACAATCCTTAGGTTCGACTTAGGGCTGCCTTTTTCTGCAAATAGCTTAGGAACCGACCTTAAACTTTAAGTAATTTGAGGAGCCTCGGCAGCTCATCAGGTCTCTCCAACCAGGGTTATATGTGGTAGAGAAAGGGTCATGTCTTGGTTGGTGAGACTGGTAGTACTGAGATTGGGAATACTGAGGCTTGTTGGGAAAAATATTAGCTGCATCTGCTGTTTGGTTAGGGAAGGCAAAGATATCCTCTTGAAGGGTAGGACAAGCATCGGTGCAATGGGAAGAACAAAAACATATGCCACAAACTCGGATTGGTTGCACTGGTTGCACTAGTGGCATGGCTGGTTGTTGATGTTGCCCCATGAGTAATTGTCTTACCAATGAGGTTAACTCATCAAGTCTATGTTCCATCCTCTGTTGGTCAGCAGGGTGCACATTAACCTCATTGACCCCTCTATTGGCAGAATGCATCCTAGTGCCAAACTGTTGGGAATTGGCAGCCATATTAGAAATCAAATCCCTAGCTGCAGCAGGTGTCTTATCCCCCAATGCTCCTCCACTAGCATAATCAATATTGCTCCTCTCCATAGGCATTAGACCCTCATAAAAATATTAAATTAAAAGTTGGTCACTAATCTGATGGTGGGGACAACTTGAGCACAACCTATTGAACATTTCTCAGTATTCATGCAAGGTCTCTCCTGGAAGCTACCTTATACCACAAATGTCCTTTCTAATTGCAGCAGTCCTAGAGGCAGGGTAAAACTTCTCTAAAAATAGTCTCTTCATCCCTTTCCAATTTGTCACTCAGCCTTGTGAGAGATAGTAGAGCCAATCCTTTGCAGCATCAGAAAGAGAAAAAGGAAATGCCCTCAATTTAATGTCCTCCCCAGAAACTCCTTATGGCTTCATTGTTGAACAAACCACATGGAATTCCTTCAAGTGCTTATGGGGATCCTCACCTGCAAGACCATGAAATCTAGGCAACAAGTGTATCAATCCGGACTTGAGTTCAAAAGAAGCATCTAACTCAGGGTATTGGATGCCTAAAGGTTGGTATGTCACATCTGGGGCAGCAAGCTCCTTAAGGGTCCTAGGTCTAACATGCATATCATTATGTCCAGCCCTATTGGCAGCATCATTAACATTAGAATCTATGTTATGCTCAGTCATGTTATTAACAGAATTAATCACAGGATTAGTAACAGGATTAATGACTACTCTTCTCCTAGATTGTCTATTTCGGCTATGAAATGTTTGATCAATCTCACAATCAAAATCACCTAAATCACTGCAAGAAGACCAAGTCATAAACCATGCATATCTAGTGACAAAATGCTAAAACACACTAAAACAGAATTACCACACACAGGGTGACAGAATTGTACTAAAATGGAAACACACAAAATACACTAAACAAAGGCAAAAAAAGACCAAAATAATAATAGTTGACTTATCTAAACATTTTTTAAAATTTTTCTACCACCACAGGGTTAAAGCTGAGACTAAATGGAACTAAAAAATCAAATAAAAATCTTTAAAAAATAGAAAAGTTGTCAAAACAGTAGAATTTGGCTTAAAAATGCAGACCTCACAGCTAATAGCTGTAACTATTGATTGTTGACCCATTTTCCTTCAACTGACCAAGTTTCAAGTCAATCAGAGCAAAATATTTTGGCCAGAACAATACACGCGAAAATTAGTGAATCAAGCCAAAATGCAAGGAAAACAATGGGGAAATGGGAGCAAATCACCAAAACTCACACAATAACAACCTAAAACATCAAGAAAAACAATAGCCACAGGGCTCACACAGAACAAAAACTTAGCCAAAAAATAATGCAAATGTGGCCTAAACCGTAAAAGAAAAGAACACAAAAATAAACACAAAGCAGAGGAGGAATGGAAGCAAATGACTAGAATTTACACAATGAACTTAAAATCATCAACTAACATTAACATTCCCCGGCAACGGAGCCAAAATTTGATTGAAAATGTCGCTTAACCAATTAAATTCAACTGAATCCCCTAATTAGAATGCAATAGAGGGCATAATCCGGGTTTGTCTCACAAGGAATGCAATGTGTAATAAATAATTTCAAGTTAAGAATAGGGAATTGTAAAATAGAATTGTATTTCTAGATTATAAAAAGCAGAATTCAAATAGGATTAATTAAGTTGATTAAAACGTAATCTAGCTAGACATTTATCCATAAACCGGTTTGATTCATCCTAGATTAACATGAGTGATTAAGTCCTAATGCAGCAATGCTAATTGAGTTTAATCATAACCAAAATCTCTAATTATGACTAATTATTCCTATTAAGTTATCACTTAGAATTCGATTAACCACATTCAATTACTAATCTAGTAATCACAATGATTAAGCAATTAGTGGATAATCTGAAAACCGAACCTCAATTAGCAATTCTTCAAAGGATTCATGCACAGAATTAAAGATTAATTAATCTAAATTCTATTTCACACCTAAACATCCATATAAATCACAAAGATCTCTATGATCCATATAAAATATCCAGACAATCAGAATCCAATGAAAAATGAAATTGCATTAAGCTTAATCAAATTAAGTACATAATCTCAAGAACAAAACCGAATTTAATCAGAAGTCTAACTTAGTTACAAGAGTTCTACTCCTCCATGGTCTCCAATGAGGGAAGAAAACCATAGTTCAATAAGTTCCAGCAAATACAAGAGAGAAAACTAAAACTGTCTAGTCTAGAATTGATAACTTGTCTGCCTCCTTTCTCTGATTATAACTTCCTAACCTTCATGCACACCTAATTTACCCCTAACCTAGTTTAAACCTCTGGACCTCAACTTCAAATGGGCTCCGGTTTAGGCCTAATTGGGCCTGAATTGAGGAAGTTAAGTCCATTTAAGTTCATCTAGGTCCATATAGGTCTCTGGACTAATCAGCCATTTTCGACAGGAAATAATACCATCTTAAATTCATAATTTGTTGAATCAGCCTTCATAACAATTGAATCCCTACATCTTAGCTTTCCAATGGGACCAGTTTCAAGTCCATACGACATGTACAGCACAAGTTATAGTCCAAACACTGCATGCGGGTCAGGATCCAACGGCAGTAACTATACTCTAACTTCCGGGTTAAATTTGACCTACTTAACGTCTAAATTGGCCTTGGAGTTCTGAATAAAAGTTGTAGATAATCCTCTTAGATTTCCTACAAGGTAAGAATCACAATTTTTAGATATACAAAACTAAAGATATACGCGAAATACAGAATAGTGTCAAAAACCTAATAATGCTGAAAAACACACTTAAGCCCAATTTTAACCTAATTAATGAAATATGACCCAAGCCCAATCAAATAGGCCCAAAATAGGATTAGGAGGTTAAAAATGGGGATTAATTAATATATAAAAATATTATTCATCAACACTACCACTAGAGTGCNATCACAATTTTTAGATATACAGAACTAAAGATATACCCGAAATACAGAATAGTGTCAAAAACCTAATAATGCTGAAAAACACACTTAAGCCCAATTTTAACCTAATCAATGAAATATGACCCAAGTCCAATCAAATAGGCCCAAAATAGGATTAGGAGGTTAAAAATGGGGATTAATTAATATATAAAAATATTATTCATCAACACTACCACTAGAGTGCCTCCATTTGAATGTGCTTATGGTTTTAATCTTTTAACTCCTCTTGATTTGCTCGTCTTACCTATGCATCAAAGAGTTCATTTAGATGAAAAAAAAAAAAAAAAAGCTGAATATGTTAAGCATTTGCATGCTAAGGTTAGAGCACATATTGAAAAGATGAAAGAGATTTATGCATTTAGGGTTAATAGAAACTGAAAGAAAATGATTTTTCAACTTGGAGATATGGTTTAGGTTCATATGTGTAAGGAGAGGTTTCCTACACAAAGAAAATCTAAGCTCTTACCTAGAGGTGATGGCTCATTTAAAGTTTTGCAAAGACTTGGTGACAATGCTTACAAAATAGAGCTCCCAGATAATCTTTCTATTCATTCTACTTTTAATGTGGTTGACTTGTCTCCTTATCTTGATGTAGGTACTTCGGATTTTAGGTCAAATCCTTTTGAAGAGGGAGGGAATGATGAGGATCAAGGAAGCCTCCATATTGAAGACTCAAGCATAGCCAAGACTAAAGAGGAGCTTGTAGGACCTATGACTAGGTCTAGGGCAAAGTACCGTCAAATGCATATGGGATTGTTGATGAAGCAAGTATGCAAAGAAAGTGACCTAGCTCCGGAGGACACCAAGAAAGACCAAGTGAGGTGGCTCACTTGCATATCTTTAAAGGATGAGGCACACGACCATGTCAAGCTAGGACACGGCCGTGTCTTGCTGATCGAGAGGCAACACGGGCTTGATAGAGGAGAAACACAGGACGTGTCAAGTATACAAAGACAAGTTGGGATGGGAACACGGGTGTGTTAAGAGCCGTGTCCAGTCAACCGAGACGTGTTGGAATAAGGACACGGGCTAGAGCAGGAAGGAACATGGCCATGTTCCTAGGCCGTGTCACACTAGTGTAGGCTTACGAGTTTTAAGTTCTTTTTGGGTATTTTGTTTTAAGCCTTGCTAAATACTCTCTTTAGCTATTTAAGGAGCTGAGGCATTTATCCTTAGTAACAAATTAAGAATTCGAATCAATTGAATTTGGGATTTTTTCTCTCTTGTTCTCTCCATGGAGAGCTCAAGTCATCTATGAGGTCTTAGCATGGTGCTTCTGAACCTTATCACTCTTTCTTCTCCTCTAATCTAGAGTGTGGCGGTTCCCTCACTTCTTCATCAATGTTCATGTTGATTGTTGATTATTACGGGTTAAGGAGGGTCAGTTAAGCCTTGGTGAAACTGGGTTGTCTAGCTTGTTAATCAAAGGTCTTCACGTTTACCATTCAATCTTTATTTTCATCTTACTGACCAACCTACTTGGGATCCTAGAAAACTTTGTTGTTGTTGCTGGATTGGGTTTGGTTTGAGTCCAATCGGATCCACATCAGCAAAGATAAAACCTCTCCAAATAAATGTCTCATTAATATCTGCATTAGTTGAATGGTGGGGGCCAGAGACATACATATTTCACATGTCTAACGGCGAATGCACTATCACCCTCCAAGATGTGGAGGTGTTGCTTGGTCTACCTGTTGACAGGAATATAGTAACATAATATACTGGTTATAAGTGGAATGAGCTTTGTAAGCAACTACTGGGCAAAGTACGAAATGAAGGGGCTGAGGGAGGTTGAGATTAAGCTGGCTTATGTAGACATTTGATCAATGCCCAATGATGTTACAGATGATATAGTGCAGCAATATGTCAGAGCACATATATTTCGTATGATTGGAATGTGGCTTATGTTTAATAGGACTAAAATTATGTCATGTTATGTGCTTAAAGTTACTCGAGAATTAGGATGAAGTTGGGGGATACAGCTAGAGATCTACAATTCTTGCATATCTTTATAGGAGTCTCTGCTTGGCTTTTATTGAGCAAGTTGATAACTTCACAAGTTGGTGTGTCTTACTTCAGTGTTAGGCTTAGGAGAGATTTCCTTCCATAGCTCTAAGACAATTGGATCGTGATTTAACTAGGCCACTTGTGACTAAGTTAGTATATTAACTTTGAGTTTATTTATAATTAAGCTACATTCTATTATGATGGTATAAGTAGGTACAAGTAAATTGAAAAATTACAGCCATTAAGAAATGTCATTTATTGTATGAAAAAATAGTTTATCATAAATTATTTTGTCAAATTTTAGAAATATGGGATTGGAGTGAAATAATTTTTGTAGTATAATGGACCTAATTAGTTGTACATAATTCAAAAAAATTGTGAAATAATTAAGTTACATTATATTATGAGGTTTTGTTTGTGTAAAGATAATTATTGTAATCCAAATACATGACACATGCATATCAAGATTGTCAGTTTGAGAAACATAATTAATGTTTGTCCAATGTGGATAATATGTAATGAGTTTTGGGAACATTTTAGATGGAGATTTCTTTTAGATTGAATGAGTATTGCTTGTGGGTCCGACCAGAGGGAGTATCGACAGGGCTTTGATCTACTTGGAGATGATGATGTAAGAATACTTATTAGTAATAAATACTCTATGTCATTTATTAGTTGAATTTTTTGTACAAAATATTAATTATATTATTGATGTTTAATGTGAACAAATTGTGACAATCATATAGCATTGCATTGATGGCTCAGCTCTTAGATTATTGTGCTAGTGACATGCAATTTGGGCTGCTAATGTAACCATGAGAGGAAAATATATTACATTGTGGACTTTGCATAACATTGAGCATGTCTTGTAGTGGGATGATCAACGTGTATTGCTATTAATTTGAATAAGCCTTTTGGTTTAGATCCAAATTATATGTCATGGTATCTATGGATAACACGCTAATGGATGAGTCACGAAAATGTGATTGCTACAAAAGATGTTAGTGCATTACTACAATGTTGTTTGTAATTTATATTTTATTTGTTTTAAATTACTATTTTGTAAATAACTGTCGATTGTTAACGACTGAAATTGCAAGCTAGCGTCCTCCTATAGCAGGCCCTTACTCATCAGCCCCCACCTCAGTAGGGTATGGCTCCTCAAGCTAGTTAGGGATCTCAGCAGGCCCTTCTTAACAAGGTTAGGGACCGTAGTAGGGTTAGGGACCTCAACATGCCCTTCCTCAGTTAGGGTGGCTTTTTCAGCCTGCTCAGCTTTTGAACGAGCAATATCATGCATTTGTGGCGAGCTTAGCTGGGGTCTTTGTTTAGTTTAAGGTGTTTCCACCGATGATACAACCATATGAGTAGCCATAAAAGACTCCTACCCTGGCTAGAGATTTTTCAGCACATTCTGATGTTGCATCGGTGCATTCTGTCTCATGAGCTATGTTATCACGACGGTAGTCTACCTCATGATCTAGCTCATCACGACAACATTCCAGTTCAATAGCTGAGAGCTTTACACATTCCAGTCGTCATGATGGTGGTGCTAGTTTGTTGCGGCACATGATGGACTAGCCCAGTCAGACACATGTGAATCAGGACCATAGGTCTATTGATATCATGACTCATGCATATGATGTGGCTCTTTCATTTATATATAACTTTTTTGCTATTAATTCTCATGTTCTCCCATCGGCATGTGACATATACACAACCCCTTTTCACAACCAGTGTTACTACATGAGTGGATAGATCTTATGATTAGTCATCTGACAGAACAACTGTCAAATGATCCGGCCATGACTAGGATGAAACTATTTGTTTAGGAGACATGTATGATTACATGAGCCCACCAGCTCCCCAACTTGATCAAGAAGACTTGCCACCACATGCAAGGAATACCCCTAAGTGTGGGACTGGCGTTCATTTAGATCGGCATCGTAGGTAGTGTTATTTTCTCTGTTGTACATGTATACTTATGTAGTATGACTTTTGCATTTAATGGACTATAATGTAAATTTCATTTATCTTATGTCAATAATTAAAGGCTTTAAATTCAAGTTTAATACCATCAAATATTATGCGCATAAAAGTATCATACATAGTTAACAAAAACACAATTTTAAATTATTTTCAAAGTACAAATATTCAAACATAAAAATAAGAACATATCATGGATTATCATCTCTTCTATATGGACAATTTTGCCTATTATGTCTTTCCATACGAAAAATACTGCATTTTGTTCGGGTTATAGTTGAATCATGTCAATTCATCTCGTTCCATATACAAGTAGTAACAAGATGTCATTTCTTTCGAGCATCACAGGGTTAGGGCTAATCTTTATTCCCTTAATCTCTGGCCAATATTCTTATCCACCAATAGGATTAAATTTCCCACGATAAGCATTCACTAATTTTAGGTCAAATACACTAGATTCACATAAGTTTAGTCATTGACTGCAGGAGACACACAAGCAGTTATTGCTTGTGAGCATGGCAATTGAGGGCTTTAAACTTACTGCAACTACACTTTCTCTTACTTAGATTCACAACAAATATTTGGCCAGTCGTCCTGGTTCTTATATTATACCTCTCCCCCACCTTAAATAAATTGGCATCTCTATTGAACATTTTAGGCTTATGTGCTGAAGTTTTTCATGTATTATCATGCATCTTCTCAATTGCATACTTAGTCAACCGTTGTCTACTAGCCATCATTGTCCCAACATTATCCATCTTCTTATTGAAAATAACGTTCATCTTGTAATATGTCGCTTTTACTAAGGCAATAATAGGCATGTTGCAAATGCCCTTCAATGTGTCATTAATATTCTTAACCAAATTAGTTGTCATCATATTGTAACACCTCCCCTCAGTATCCCCTTGTAAAGTCCATAAATACTTCCATGCCTAGTCATCATAGCATCGACTTTGTATAGCCTTTATAAACTTTTTAAATTTAAGGGTCTTAAATTGACTCACTATCATAGTCAAATCAAGATCAAATATTTGGAAAAAGGTAAAAATTGGATATGCTAATATAATGAGTACTAAGAAGTACTAATTACAATATTGATACATACATGCCGCATATATTTTTGTCTTTAGGGCTTTGTTTTTGAAGCGTGTATTCCAATCGCTAACGACCTGCCGCAAGCAAAATAAATTGTATGTCAGTACTGGACTCTAACCCACGCACTCATTTGCAATACAATATACTTACATAACAATCTGAAATAATAGCCAAATTTTGTTGATCTCGAACAACATGTCAACGAACTAAGGTCAAAAATCATGTCTATGTATCTTTAACTTCTCATTCCACAATAGCAAATGTAAGAGACAATAGTGACCTATTGATGTCCTATGTGGAAGCTATCAACAATGTGCCACGATATTTGCCCTTTAAGAAAGTCTCATCTACTTGAATTACAGACTTGCACAAATGAAATGTATCAACACATGCCTGGAATGTCCAAAATACATGGCGAAAAATCTTCTCTTGAACATTTAAATGATTGTTAATCCAATTATTATCCAACAACCATTCGACGACAGTTTCAGGATTAGACACTTGCATTGCAGCAATCCATCTAAGCAATAGGTTGCAACTCTCATTCCAATCGATGAACAATTTTTTGATGCATTTTTGTTTTGCCAACCATGTTTTACTGTATGATGGTTGATAGAAAAATTCATTTAATATTCATTATTGTATCAACTTTATTAACACATCAAGACTCTGGTCAACCATCCCATGAACGCTCGATGCTATCACATAAACATCTAACTTGTTGTGATCTTGTGTTATCATGGCATTTGTGCAAGTATGGGGACTGTTGTACTTTCTAATCTTTTATACTTTGTTCTTCCTCCGTAGGCAAGCTTGAAGTCTCCAATTACAACTACTAGCCTTATTCAAACAAATCACACTCCATATTGTTAGGTGCGACTCCTTCACTATGAATGAATGATGCATTTATAGTGAGTATTCATTGATGGCAAGTTAGAAATCGTCTTTTGTAGAGAATTGTTGTTCAATTGACAACTCTCCACCTCTTTGCCACCATTTATTTGTATATGATCCCTGTATGTCATCATTAATCTGCATGGCATCTCAGTTAATGTATGAATAATATGGCGAAAGATCATTGTATTGCAATGGTTGCACAATTTGCAGTGTTAGACAACCAGATTCATAGCCCAACAATTGCACATTTAGATCCAAATTCTGTTCACTTTCTTCACCATTGCTTGATTCATCTCCCTATGGTATGTAACCCCCCATCATCACTGGAAATAATTAAAGGATCAATGAGAGAATTACCACCACTTAGTTGTTGGTCTTCATGTCCTTATCTATCCAATTTAGCTTCATATTCTTCAATGTTCCTTATGTGTCCCATATATGAATTGAACCACGGGTCATTATAACTATAGTCATGGTTCTCTGGTGGCTAAAACATTTGACTCAAACTAGGCATGCCAAAATGGAATCCAGATGAGCCAACATGTGGTCGATAATAGTGTTTTGTTTCAAATTTTGTTTTACTATACCCCTGAAATGAACAATATATTTAGCTTAGCCCACTTGCATCGGCTTCTTCAGCTTGGAAACCACTAACATCATTCTCTACAGTTTCAGTCTCTACAAAAACATTTATTGTTTCCATATTGGCATGTTGTGCATGACTTTTATACATGCATTTTACATCGTCATTAGCCATGATGTCAAGTGCCGAATAATATAATAGTTGAACGGATATAGGAAATCTATATTTGATATTGTTGATCACTTCATTGGGATAATGATGTGGATCCACTTGAAGAAACCAAGCCAAATCCAATCTAAAATAGCCAAAGATCCCAAGAATGGTTAAATGACAGAAAATCAAGCAAAGTTGGATGAAAAATATGTGAAGACCTTTGAAAATCAAGTAAGGCAACCTAGTTTCAACAATGCTTAATTAACCCTCCTTAACCAGAATAATCAACAATCAACATGAACAAGATGTAAAAGTGAATAAACTGTCACACTCTAGATTAGGGAAGAAGGAGAGTGATAAAGTTCAGAAACACCATGTTAGGAATCCACCTAGATGGCTTAAGCTCTCCATGGAGAGAACAAGAGAGAAAACTTCTCAATTCTATTATCAAAATGTTAATTGGTTGAATCCTGAAAACAAAGGCTTCAGCTCCTTAAATAGTTTAGGAGAAAATTCTACAAGACTTAACACAAAATAACCCAAAAGGAATTAAAACTCGTAGGACTAGAAACATGTGACACGGCCAGGACACGACCCGTGTTCTCCAGGGTTCATGCCCATGTTCTGCTTCCAAGAGCTCAATTGCCTTCTGTTGCTGAGACATTGTCAAGACATGACCCGTGTTCATGCCCGTGTTCTACATCCAGAATGCCAATTACCTCTAACACGGCCCGTGTGCAGCCCGTGTTCTACCTCCAGTGACCAACATGTCTCAAGAGTCATAACACGACCAGTGACACATCCCGTGTTCCCTCTGGTCATGCCCGTGTTGTCTCTCGTACAACATGACACGACCCGTGTTTTGGTGTGACGCGGCCGTGTTCCTCATCCCTTGAAGCTATGCATGAGAACTACCTCATTTGGTCTGTCTTGGCGTCCTCCAGAGTCAAGTCTTTCTCCTTGCATACTTGTTTCAACAGCAACCCCACATGCATTTGGAGGTGCTTTGCCCTAGACCTAGTGATAGGTCCAACAAGCTCCTCATTGCTCTCGGTTATGCTTTATTGATCTCCATCATTCCCTCCCTCTTCAAAAGGATTTGACCTCAAATCCGAAGTACCTACATTAAAATAAGGAGACAAGTTAGCAACATTAAAAGTAGAATGAATAGAAGGATTACCTGAAAGCTTTATCTTGTAAGCATTATCACCAAGTCTTTGCAAGACTTGAAATGGACCATCACATCTAGGTAAGAGCTTAGATTTCCTTTGTGTAGGAAACCTCTCTTTACGCATATGAATCCAAACCATGTCACCGAGTTAAAAAATCATTTTCTTTCGATTTCTATTAACCATAGATGCATAGGTTTCGTTCATCTTTTCAATTTGTGCTCTAACCTTAGTATGCAAATCCTTAACATATTCAGCTCTCTTTTTCCTATCTAAATGAACTCTTTGATGCATGGGTAAAGCAAGTAAATCTAGAGGAGTCAAAGGATTAAAATCATAAGCGCATTCAAAAGGAGACACTCTAGTGGTAGTGTGGACAGCTCTATTATAGGCAAACTCTACATGAGGAAGGCACTCCTCCCAAGCCCTTAAATTCTTGTTAAGAATGGCTCTTAAGAGACTAGTGAGAGTCCTATTAGTCACCTCAGTTTCTCTATCCGTTTGAGGATGACAAGTAGTAGAATGCAAAAGTTTAGTACCTAATCTAGCCCAAAGTGTCCTCCAAAAATGGCTTAAAAACTTAGTATCCCTATCGGACACTATACTCTTAGGCATGCCATGCAACCTAACAATGTTTTGGAAAAACAAACTAGCTATGTAGGAAGCATCATCAGTTTTCTTGCATGCTACAAAATGAGCCATCTTAGAAAATCTATCTACTATAACAAAGATGGAGTCATGACCATGTTTAGTCCTCGGCAATCCTAGAATAAAGTCCATAGAAATGTCTATCCAAGGAGAATCGGGGACATGCAATGGTGTGTAAAGACCATGGAGTTTAGTGATAGACTTAGCTTGTCTACATGTTGTGCACCTAATGCAGAAATTGTCAACATCTTTTCTCATATTCGGCCAAAAGAAATGTTCATGCAATGTGTCATGCGTTTTATGCTTACCAAAATACCCCATGAGACCCCCCTCATGTCTTTCTCTAATGAGCAACTCTCTTAAAGATCCTCTAGGCACACATAATTTGTTACCCTTAAACAAATACCCCTCATGCTTATACATTCCCTCAGCAGCCCCTTTATCACAAGCATGGAAGTAAGAAGCAAAATCATCATCATTGGCATACATATCCTTAACTTGATCAAATCCAAGTAATTTGTAAGAAAGCATAGAGATAAGTGCATACCTTCTTGAGAGTGCATTAGCCACCACATTCTCAGCCAATTTCTTGTACTTGATCACATAAGGAAAATATTCAATAAATTCCAACCAACGTGCATGCCTTTTGTTAAGCCTCAATTGCCCTTTCAAATGCTTAAGAGTTTCATGATCCGAATGAATCACAAATTCCTTAGGCATTAGATAATGCTGCCAAGTTTTCAAAGCTTTAACCAAAGCATACATAAGTATAATAATTAAGAGAAACATCATCTAACTTTTCACTAAAGTATGCAATAAGATGCCCTTGTTGCATTAAAACAGCCCCAATACTTACCCCCGATGCATCACACTCAATTTCAAAAGAACTCTCAAAATTAGGTAATTGAAGCAAAGGAGCATTGCACAACCTATCCTTTAGTGTTTAAAAGGCTTTTCTCTTGTGCACTTTCCCACTTAAACCCAACACTTTTCTTCACAATTTCAGTCAATGGAGCAACAATAGAGCTAAAATTGGGAATAAACCGATGGTAAAATTCGGCTAAACCGTGAAAGCTCTTCACCTCATTCAAAGTCTTGGGTGTTGGTTATTCCTCAATAGCCTTCACCTTCTCTCTATCTACTTCTACCCCTCTAGAGCTTACAACAAATCCTAGGAATATCAAGTGATCGGTGCAAAAAATACATTTCTTTAAATTGGCATATAATTCTTGTTCTTTTAACACTTGCATCATACATCTTAAATGGACAGCATGCTCATCAATTGATTTGTTATATACAAGTATGTCATCAAAGTAAACTACAACAAATTTACCAATGAATTCACGAAGGACATAGTTCATAAGACGCATAAAGGTGCTTGGTGCATTGGTTAAGCCAAATGGCATAACCAACCACTCATACAAACCAAACTTGGTTTTAAAAGCCGTTTTTCACTGATTCCCTTCACGAATTCTAATTTGGTGATAACCACTTTTTAAATCTAATTTAGAAAACAAACATGACCCAAACAATTCATCAAGTATATCATCTAACTTAGGAATAGAATGACGATATTTTACCATTATCTTGTTAATGGAGCGACAATCAACACATGCGCCAAGTTCCATCTTTCTTTGGCACCAACAAGACCGGTACAACAGATGGGCTCATGCTCTCTCTAATGTGGCCTTTGGACAGCAGCTCTTCAACTTGCTTTTAGAGCTCCTTTGTCTTATCCGGATTTGCTCTATAGGCGAGTCTATTGAGAAGCACCGAACCTGGAATGAAACCCATGTGGTGTTCGATTCCTCTCATAGGTGGCAGCCCTATAGGAGTATCCTCTGGGAACACCTCTTCAAACTCTTTAAGTAAAGAAATCACAACACTAGGAAGAGAATTGTTAGCATTAGATAAATTCAAGTAAGCATTCTTAGCCACAAACAAAATCATAGGAGTATGAGAAAAGAGTGTATTTTTAATCTCACTCGCACTAGCAAAAAAAAAAAATTTCTTTTCTCCACTCACTTTTTCACTCTCTTTACTTACTATCAAATACTTTTCTCTCCTTTGGCTCTCGGCCTCCTCTCTCTTTTTACTCTTCTCTCCCCTTTTTCCCTCTCCATTCTTCATCTTTTGTCTCTCAAGCTCATTAGTTCTCTTGATTTTCTTTTGATCTTCAAGAACCTGTTTTAGAGTCATGGGAATCAAAGTGATAGGCTTCTTGTGGAACACAAATGAATATTTGTTCTAAAAACCATCATGAGTCACCTTGCAATCAAATTGCCGAGGTCTTCCAAAAAGTAAGTGGCTAGCTTGCATGGGGACAAAATCACACAGCACTTGGTCCTCATATTTCCCAATAGAAAATGCAACTAGCAATTGCCTTGTCACTTTCACTTCACTACCTTCATTCAGTCATTGAAGGAGATAGGGTGGCTTGAAGTGGATAGGTCCAACTTGTCCACTAAAGTCTTGCTAACAACATTGGTACAACTCCCCCCATTAATGATAACTCCACACACATTCCCTTTGACTGAGCACGTAGTATGGAAAATGTTTTCCCTTTATGCTTAATCAATTTCCTCCATTTGAGCACTCAAAGATCTCCTAACTACCATTAAATAATCACCCTCTTCAGCTGTCATACCCTCATCATGCTCTCCCTCACTAGATTATTCCTTTTCTTCCTCTTCATGCTCACTTTCAGTTACATATTCCTCTCCTCTAAGGATCATTGCTATCTTGTTAGAGCATTGAGAAACAATGTGCCCTACTCCATGACACCTAAAACACTTGACACCTCTAAATCTTTGAGGTTGTGAGGATTCAGGTTTACTTTTGAAGGCAAATGTAGACTCTTTGGTATGAAACTTTGGTAATTCTGTTTTGGGTTTAGAAGTCACCACTTCCTTGTCTTTCTTCCATGTAAATTTCCATGTTAAAGTAGTGCTTGGCCCAAACCTTAAAGAACTCCTTCTTTTAAGTTGTCTTTCTACTTTAGTAGCTTTATGAAAAAGGTCTTCCATATCACTAAAATGATAAAGCTTCACCACATGGTTATTTCCCTATTCAATCCATGAAGAAATCTAGTCATGGTTGCTTCAACATCCTCTTCAATGTTAGCTTGGATCATTGCCATCTTCATCTCCTTATGGTATTCTTCTACACTCTTAGAGCCTTGCACCAAACCTTGAAGTTTTTGGTACAATTCTCTTTGATAGTAGCCTGGAACAAATCTTTTTCTCATCAAGATCTTCATATCTTCCTAAGAGGTGACTAATCTTTCTCTATTCCTTCTCACATTTTTCATTAGTTGATCCCACCATGTCAAGAAATAGCCTACAAACTCTATGGTAGCCAACTTAATCTTCTTGTCTTCGGAATAGTTGTGGCAGCTGAACACAAGCTCCACCTTCTTCTCCCATTCTAGATACACTTCCGGATCATTCTTTCCTTGGAAGGAAGGAAGGCTCATTTTAATGGAGTTGAAGTCATCATTCATCCTCCTTTCCCTTCTTTATTCTCTTTTTCTATGTGGTCTTCTTGAAGGAATGATCTCAACTGAGATATCACTAGAATAATGGTTCTCTCTTTCTCTTCTTCTTCTGTTATCAATTGGCTCTCTTGGCTGTTCATTCTCCAACATTTGCAACCTTTTCATCATCTCCTTATGTCTCAAGTCCATTCTAGCAAAGTGCTGATGTATGGCTTGCAAAGTGAGTCTCAAATCTGGTGTCTCGTGTTCCTTTTCCATGATTAAGAATTTCACCTGCACAAAATGGTTAGAAAAACAAGAAACCTCACCACACTTTTCCCGTGTATGACACTTAAGTGTTTATCCCTTTATTCACTTGTGTATGACTCTCTTTGGGTGGCTTTTTGTCAAAATAATCTCACCCTCTCTTGCCTTTTACCACTAAATTCTCTCTTGACAATCTCAATAGTGAGCAAAGGCATAGTTGGGCAGCCACTAACACAAGTGGTTCAAACCAAATCAATCACCCAAAATGCTAGATTATGCAAGAAGAACAATAATGCACAAGATAGATTAAGAACAAGTATGGAGAACAAATCCCAATTTCAATCCAAATAAAAAATAAACCAAATTACTAAGAAATACACCTTGGTGGCCAAAAACAGGGTAGCTAGCCTTTTACCTAAACTTAGTTAGTTTTTGATAAATTCTAGCATGATTTAAATTAGGTCATTTAACCATTAGTACATTTCTTCCTTCTAAGGTTTCTTTTCTTGAAGGTTCTTTTAATTTAACTAAATATTTTTTTTTTTATACTTCCAGTAGGCACAACACGGTGGGGACACGGCCTGTGTTCAACCCTCATTCTTCTCTATCTGCCTAACACGGTCACGACACGGCCTGGTCAAATATGACACGGCCCTGTGTCTGCACTCAACCCTCTCTGCCTTCTCAACACGATCACGACACGGCCATCACGTTTAATGAACACGGCCGTGTTCTCTTATCCAGTTTTTGACCTTTGCCCAAAATTTTGATCTAAGCTTAAGAAAATGCTAGTTTACCCCAAGATACAGAATTTAGCCACACTTCTAGGTATTTAACAAAACAACTAAAGCAATTTTCACTAGTTTTCCATTAGGACATATTAAGAAATAACAGATAATCCAAAATAATTGATTTAGCAAGGTGTCAAACTAAGCCTTAGTGGCAGTTATAGGGACACAAGGGAAAATATCATAAAAGAATAACTAACTTCAGATTTGGCAGTATGCAGCCATGGAAGTCCATGAAGGATTCATTCATTCAAGCTAAATTCAAGAGCATACAATTAGATTTTTAAAGAACTACCAACATGAATTCATTCTAAAATCAAGATAATGCTCATTCATCTAACTCAAATTAAAATTCATGAAATCCATCAAGTGCTTAAATCCATGAAACCAAATGATGCACAAACAAAAACAGATCAGCTTTCAAGAACTTGAAGATGAATAACAATGGCAGAAATCGAAAATCAGAGCAGAAAACCCAGAAATTTCAAAACTGCCCAGATTTGATTCAAACAAAGGAATCAATTAATCCAAGCTCAAAGAGCTTAGATCTAACAAGATTCAATGCAAATCAAACTCAAAAACTCCATTGATGAATTTTTAGATATGAGATTTTTTTTGTGATTTTCCAGATTTGTTTTAAGGATGAAAACAAAGATGAACAACAGAAATTAAGATAGATGCCAACCTTTCTTGGAGCCAAAGCTCTGATACCAATTGATGTGGATCCACTTGAAGAAACCAAGCCAAATCCAATCCAAAATAGCCAAGGATCCCAAGAATGGTTGAATGACATAAAATCAAGCAAAGTTGGATAGAAAATATGTGAAGACCTTTGAAAATCAAGTAAGGCAACCTGGTTTCAGCAATGCTTAACTAACTCTTCTTAACCCGAATAATCAACAATCAACATAAATAAGATGTAGAAGTGAATAAATTGCCACAATCTAGATTAGGGAAGAAGGAGAGTGATAAAGTTCAGAAACACCATGCTAGGAATCCACCTAGATGGCTTGAGCTCTTCATGAAAAGAACAAGATAGAAAACTTCTCAATTCTATTATCAAAATGTTAATTGGTTTTCCTGAAGACAAAGGCTTCAACTCCTTAAATAGGTCAGGAGAAAATTCTACAAGACTTAACACAAAATAACCCAAAAAGAATTAAAACTTGTAGGACTAGAAACACATGACACGGCCAGGACACGACCCGTGTTCTCCAGGGTTCATGCCCGTGTTCTACTTCCTGGAGCTCAATTGCCTTCTGTTGCTGAGACACGGTCAGGACACGGCCCGTGTTCTACCTCCAGAATGCTAGTTGCCTCTGACACGGCCATAGACACGGCCCGTGTGCAACTCGTGTTCTACCTCTAGTGACCAACATGTCTTGGGAGTCATAACACGGCCAGTGACAGGTCCCGTGTTCCCTCTAGTCATGCTCGTGTTGTCTCTCGGGCAACATGACATGACTTGTGTTCTAGTGTGACACGGCCGTGTTCCTCATCCTTTGCAGCTATGCATGAGAACCACCTCATTTGGTCTGTCTTGGCGTCCTCCGGAGCCAAGTCTTCCCCCTTGCATACTTGTTTCAACAACAACCCCACATGCATTTGGAGGTGCTTTGCCCTAGACCTAGTGATAGGTCCAACAAGCTCCTCCTTGGTCTCGGTTATGCTTCCTTGATCCCCATCAGATAAAGACCCAATTTTTCTTGTATCTCCTCCTTAAGACTATATAGTCTATACCTATGCTTCAACTTCATGCATACAGGATTCACACTTTCATATGTAAGTCATTGCTCTCCGTTATACACTCATCCATTGTAATAAATAAATAGAAGTATTTATATACTTAATATAAACCAAACATATCACATTTCATGTACAATTAGCATATAAATATTATCATAATACCTATTATGTGTACAAATTTATTTATACTAATATTTTAACAAAAATTATATATTACTAAAAATTACCAAAAAAATAAAAGTAATTACTAAGTTTATGCAATAATTAAATGTTAACGCACCTTAAGAAGTTTCAAGAAATGAAAATTCTTTATCACACTAATAAAAAGTCGAACATAACCTCTCCACTAATATGCAACATCAACAAATTTTCTCTTCTACAAATGATGAGCTTCTCACTCTGCAAGAATGTGTATTTATAGGACTCGAACATGCCATTTCCAAACAACGTCAAGCAACTTCCCATCACTTTTGAGAGATTCCCTGCGTTTTTTAGAGATTCTAGAATCTCTGCAATTTTTGAACACTCCAACACAGAAAATGGGATCCACTGCATGCCATGTGGCATGTCCAATTGAGACACGCCATATGGCATAAGGCGTGTCCCTAGTGGACTTGCCACATGCCATGTGGTGGGTCCATCAGTCACATCTATGCAGTCTGCCACGTTGCAAAAGCTTGTTGCTACCGGACAAATTGGGACACGCCGTATCCCATAGCGTGTTTCATGGGGCCCATGCACTACCATTTCATTTTTTTGTAATAATAGGATAAATAATTTTGAAAGTGTAATAAATTGGTAAATAAGTTTTTTAAGTATAATATTGAGGTCAAAGAACTTAGAACGGTTCTTCTCCCGATTCAATTTTTGAAACACTGATTATGGTAGATAACCCTAATAGCACTCATGATTATCGGTCTTAGATACTTGAAAAGATGGGCCGCTTGAGCTTCCCAATTACTATAGAGAACCCAAGTGACTCACGGTCTTACTTATTTAAAAGGACGTGCTCCTTAGACTTCTCAATTACTATAAATAACCAAGGTAGTGGTCATGACTCTATAGCTATTACACTTATATTATTTCAATAAAAAATTCTTCTATCTTGAAGTATATTTCAACTAAGAGTTATATTTTGTTGGTATTTTTAGTTATAATCTTAGATGTGAACATAGAACCTATAAGTTTTGAGGATGACTTTAGTACCATTTAGGGGGTGTTTGGTAGATAGATTCTTTTTAGTTTCCTGAAAATCTTAACTTGAGAAATTAATATTCTCATATTTGGTATAAGATTTCTGAAAAACATTCTCAGGAAAGTAGGATTCCCATGAATAATTTTGGGACAAGTTTCTCACCAAAACTTTCCCTTAGGGAGGTGGTGAGAATCTTAGATTCTTATGCCATGGAAAAAAAATTTTAGATATAAAAAGTCAAATATACCATTCATTAATGACATAATCGTAATAATGCCAAAATTATTTTATTTTTGTTTATACCTTATTTTTATTATATAATTTTTAGTGCTACTTTTTACTTATTCTTAATTTTAAATAAGGAATCATTTTAAATAAATATTCATTAATTATAAGAAGTAATTTAATTGTTTGCTTTGACTTAAAATATATAGGGGTATTTTTGAAAAAAAATACTAAGATTCTTAGGAAACATTGTTTAACATTCCCAAGAATGTTTAAGGCCAACTAAACACATTTGTAACATTCCTTGGAATTATTTTTCTCAGAAAACATGATTCCCAAAAATTATTCTTTCTAAGAAACATGATTCCCAAAAACGAAAAAAGAATCCATCTACCAAACGTCCCCTTAACTACAAGCTATTTAGTACAACTAAAAGAGAGTTTTAGTATTATCCAAATATTCACTCTTCGGCTTAAAAGCTTGCTCATAATTAAAAAAAAAAAAAAACTTGTAAAACATATTGCCTCGTCCCATGAGCAAAGTGGTGTTGTCATCTCAACAAAATTGGCCAGATATAAACTATCTTTTTATTATTATTATTTTTTGTTCTTTAACATAATCCTTACAGGGAAAAATAAAATTAAAAAAAAAAAACTGAGCATTTGTTTATCACCCAAACAACAAGGCCTAGTGGTTCTCGACCTAGCCCAAGCCCTAAACCCCCAAGTAAAAACCCAACCCACTCTCACAGTTTTCTTTCTTTTATTTGATTTTTCGCGACTTCAATAAATCTCAGTCGTTTTACAATTTCAGCGTCTCTCGTCCCTTCCCAGAAGTGCCACTCTCTTTCTCAGAGGCAAAAAAACACAAACACCTCGAATGCATAGGCAGTGGCAAAATTTGAAATTTAGAAAACCCTAATTTCCCAATTGTATCTGTAAACATTGCCATGGACAGGTTACAAGCTACTTACAAGGACGAAGAGGAAGAAGGAGAGGATTCAGCTGCCACCGCTTCCGCCGCCGCTGTTACCACCGGCACTGGCACTGAATCATTGGATGTTCCACCTGCTACAACCAACACTGCCTCTGACACCCCAACTGAAGCCCAGAATGACATCAAATGGGAGCCTGACCGCTCCGATGATTTCTCCGACGACGAGGCCGGTTCCGACGGCTCTGGAGACGCTAAGAAATCGCCCAAACCTAATGGTGAAGGAGACAACGAGGAAGAAGATGAAGAACCTCCTCCTAAGAAGCAGAAGCAGCTTTCCTCTCTGACGGTCCAAAAAGCAAAGGAGGAATCACCCGCATTGCCCGATAACGTTGAGGGGAATAATGGGTCAAGCAATGCCACCACAACGCCGGCTACCGGAACCGGGACGAATTCGAAGAAATCGAAGAAGAAGAGTAACAATGTTTGGGTAACGAAATCCACTCGGAAAGGGAAAAAGAAGAGTAAAAACAACAACAACCATGGTGAGGACACTGTTCTTATAACTCCTGTTCCGAGATTTCCTGATAAAAGCGACGATACCACAGACATGAAAATTTGCTTGTCGAAGGTGTACAAAGCAGAGAAGGTGGAATTGAGCGAGGATAGGATGAGTGCAGGGAGTTCAAAAGGTTATAGAATGGTAAGGGCAACGAGAGGAGTTGTAGAAGGGGCATGGTATTTTGAAGTAAAGGTTGTGAAGTTGGGTGAGACAGGGCATACTCGCCTAGGATGGTCAACTGAGAAGGGAGACTTGCAGGCTCCAGTTGGATACGATGGGAATAGTTTCGGGTACAGGGATATTGATGGGAGTAAGATACATAAAGCATTGAGAGAGAAGTATGGGGAGGAGGGGTACAAGGAAGGTGATGTTATTGGTTTCTATATCAATTTACCAGATGGAGAGAAGTATGCACCCAAAGCACCACATTTGGTTTGGTATAAAGGGCAACGATATTTTTCTGCACCGGATTCAAAGGAAGATCCACCCAATGTAGTGCCTGGTGAGTGTTTATTTTTACTTTCTTATGGGAATCCTGTTAAGTACTTTTTATCTGGCATACACATATGTTATCTACCATAATTTGTGTGATGTTAGTTGTACAACCAGTAGAACATGTTGAATGAGAGGAAAGGATTGTCTTCTTTATTGGTTAAGGACAGTCATTGCCGTATGCTTGGACTGTATGTAGGTGTTGTAATTATCTTTTGCTGGTTTAGCAGCTTGGTGGGTTTTACATTATCAAGTTTTGTATGTAAATATATAGCAAATTCAGTTAAGAGTAAATTCTAGCATGACGGCATGTATGAAATCAAGTCTGAAGTCTGATTTTGTGACAGCTAAACAAGCACATAATATTCGTTTAAATGCTTATTTGAAGATTGCATGTGTTGCAATGCCATTGCATTATTCTTGGACTTGTGGACATTCAGGAAAAGTACCGAGTTTGGAGATCTCGTAGGAAATCTTGATCTCTGCTTGCTGTCATATACGTCATAGAGCTTTATAAAGGTTATGAATGGTATTAATATATCGGCTTTAAGATAAAAGGGAAAAAGAAATAACATTGTTGTGTGAAGTTTTTTAGTTTTACTATCTTATATACGATGACATTCTTTCAAAAATTATGAATTCTTGGTTGTTGAGATTATGTTAGGAGAAATACTTACATATGTCTAAATGAGTAAACGGTGTTTTTGTCCTTGAAAGTCAATTTGATTGTTAGTTTCATTCCTTATAAATTTTTTTCTTTCTGAACCAAGAATCTAAAGCATTTAATTGGTACCTGCAACTCCCTCCATTAGAAAGCTGAACATTGGATTGATGGACTTGCTGATATAGCAATTAATATTTGACTTGTAAGTTGACATGTTGCATCCTATGCTAGTTCAGCATTAGCATAATATTGAGTCAGCCAGTTATATGAAATTTGCTAAGTAGGAACTGAGTATTGAATTTTCTTTTCTTTTTCCCTTGGTTTTTAGCCATATATTAGAAGAAATGTCTCCTCAATGCCTTTGAAACAATGTTGCAAGCTTTGGAAATGATGAGGGCTACATATGATGGTCTCCCTCGTTGTCCTTGCCCAATAATTGATAGCAATGTTCACCAAAAAAAAAAATTTCACCTAAAAAACAATTGATAACAATGTCATGAATCCTGTGATTGGCACCGCCACCATTGATTATGTTGCAATATAATGGAAAGGTTGTCATGCAGGGCCAAGAATATTTCAAAGCTGGTGATTGGTCCCTGATTATACAACGGGCATGTTGAGTTATCCCTTGATATTCAGGCTTTAAATGGTGGCTTTCCACATTCTGGGACTATGGTGGTCTTCTCTTGTTTATTTNCTGTGATTGGCACCGCCACCATTGATTATGTTGCGATATAATGGAAAGGTTGTCATGCAGGGCCAAGAATATTTCAAAGCTGGTGATTGGTCCCTGATTATACAACGGGCATGTTGAGTTATCCCTTGATATTCAGGCTTTAAATGGTGGCTTTCCACATTCTGGGACTATGGTGGTCTTCTCTTGTTTATTTATATGATGTTGGAGGTGGATGGCCATGCATTATCACCTGCCCTTTCTGTCTGTAAAGCTGGGAAGCTTCTTCTCTCTCTCTATCTCCCTACCCCTCTAGCCCCTCCTCTGTCTTTCTCTCTATGTCTCTGTGCCTTGGATGATTCTGGTGACTTAGACCTTTTAAGTGAACTAAAATGTATTGGTGGATTTTCAACTTTTCAGAAAGGGGATTTTTTTTTTCAGCAAAAGTTATTGTGTTAGAGAAATATTGGAAGTGTTGGGATAAGGAATAAGAATGAATATGAAGGATTTTGGTATAGACACAAGGAAACTAGATTGTACTTGACATCAAGTGATAAGGGACTAACTCAAGCAATTAGCTACTGATACCGTGTCCAAGTAAGCAAATAACCTGGTGGGTCAGTTACTCTGTCAACCCATGATTGAGGCCCTGCATGAGGCAAGTGATTAATTTTGATTAAAAATTATAGATACTTGATTCATAAAAGTTTTAATTGTGAGGTTATTATTTGAGGGCCAAAATAATAGTGTAGTCTTTAATGACTTTCTCATTCTGGTTCTTATGATTGTCAGTAGTTTATAAATTTGGGAATGCAAAGTTTGTGAAAATAAATTGTGCTAAGCTTTTCATTACTTTCTTTTAAGTATAAGACTTTTGCAGTCCCAGAAACTTTTTGGTTTTCAAATGCATTCTCCAGTGTTCCATTCTGATTGATTGGCCATGTCATGAATATGCCATATTTGGATAAAGACATGTTTATGGATTCTCAAGTGGCATGTTCAGCGTCACTTGTATTGCTGGTGTTTGATTTCAATTATACCTCCAAAAGAAGATATCATAGGTGCAACCTTCCTAAACTTGAAATTTTTTGCTTATTCTTGAGTTATAAAACTGATTCTTTCTCTAGCTTCTTAGTCCATGATACTTTGTTCCAATTCTACAAAATTTTAATGGCCAATCATGGTTCTAACTACCTAAGGTTATATTAGTACACCCACAAGACATATATGCTTATAATTTGGTATATAAATGATATAAACAAAAGTAGCTTCTATTGTAAATCTAGGAGAACAGTTTCTTACAAGTTACTAAAAGAGACAACATTTTTGAACAATTCAGAAAAATCAGCAATAGAAGAGGAAGCTGGTTAAAAAAATTCTGCTTAGCTAGACTTGTCAGATACTGAAAACTGCAGAAATCGGGGTCTCATGGCAACAAGGAAAAACCTCAGTCTCCAAGATATATAAAAACATAATTTTAAAGATTAAATTGGTGAGTTATGGTTCCTACATTTTCCCGCTGTTTGCATTAGAATGTTGACATCTGCGACTGGGTTTCGTACTGTTTGTACTCTTGAACAACATGGTCTGTCATGTACTGAGAAACATATGCAGGGAATTAAGATAGTTTTATGCAAGTTTAGTTGATGTTGATGTTAGTGATGGAAAACATAAGCTGAGATAGAACTTGAAGGGAGTATATATGCTTTGCTAAGAGACTGTGATCATGGGTGAGCAGAAGTTGAGTGAATTCATAGTGTGCAGAGATTATCATAGAAAATTTTTACACAGAAAATATTGATCGACGTTTGATATGACCAGTGAAATTTTTTGTAGTTTGGTCTTGATTTGATTTTGTGGACAGACCTTACTCTTCTTTGTCTTAATATAATATTTAAGTCCTTTAACCTCTAGCGATAGGTTGGAAATTGGGATGCTTGCCAATCAAAACCTTGAAAGCAAGTCAATCTGTCAGATCTCATTGTCTTGTACCTTATAATTACTTTGCATCATGAGCATTTGTTTGACATTGTTTCACCATATCAATGGTTTGTTCTCTTGCTGTAAGTTGTAATCAATGATCACTTTGTGTTCAAATATTGTATTCTCTGTGCAGGAAGTGAGATATCTTTCTTCAAAAATGGTGTATGTCAAGGGGTAGCTTTCAAAGATCTTTATGGTGGTCGTTACTACCCTGCTGCTTCGATGTTTACTCTACCCAATGAACCAAATTGCACGGTCAAGTTCAATTTTGGTCCAGACTTTGAATTCTTTCCTGAGGACTTAAATGGACGGCCAATTCCCAGTCCCATGGTTGAAGTTCCTTATCATGGTTTTGACAACAGAGTTGAAAATGGAGAGTCCAATGAGAAAAAAAGTCCTAGGAAGTGTTGTGTAGGTTGAATTTATCATTATATGCTGTGCATATATGGATATGAGTTCATATTCTGTTGTAATTCTAATTGCTCTAAATACATTGACTTGTTAGCAAACGAAAAAAAAAAATTGATTTGAAAATGAATAGATTACATGATTAGGGAAATTGTCCATGTGAAATACATGGTTTTTTCATGGGTTGAGTCTAATACTTAGTTGTGTCTTTTACCTTGTCTTTAATGTAGCTTGTAGTTCTCCATGTTTATGACATCTTTTATGTTATATTACATCCAGTGTTAGTATGCATATATCCTTCTATGTTGATATCCTTGATAAACTTCCAAAGTCTCTCACATCTCAAGCAGTTTCAGAAGTGAGGCACATCCATGATTGGAGTATCTTCTTTGCTTGGGATTTGGAAGTTAAATTTTCTTGTGATTTGTTGTGCCTTCTGGCTAAGATGATTGATGCAATCTTTCTGAAAAATGTCATTTGCTTCTAGTTGATGTAGCTAGATTGAACAATTAAACATACATACGACACTGCAAATAGACTTGATTTTTACCCACTTTCCTCAAAAACCAGAAAATGCAAACATTGTTTGCGCATTGTTGATCTTGATTTTGGACTTTCCTGCAGTAGGTGGGATGAAAAAAGTGAGGCCTATAACTCCTTGTGCACTTTGGGGACATATTCGCATTCAATGAAGTAAGCGTCATCTTCCATACAATTTTAACCTACATTACTATTGCTTCCTTTCCTTCTATATGTGCACACGACAAAGCACATTTGGATGTCTTTCTTTTGAACAGGATTGTTTGATGGTTGGCTTATCTAATTGAATCATGGCTTCTGTTGACAGGGTAGTTTGATCTCAATGAACATATTATAGGAAGTTGGTAAGGTGCAATTGGCATGGCATAGCCAAGAAAACCATTGATCTAGAATAAAAACAGTTTCAGTGTTGAAACTTTGCCTTTATGCTTTAGTGTGGTAGGTAGACAATTTTTTTTTAGTTTGGCTAACTCTGGATTCAAACATAGAATCTATAAGGCCTGAGATCGATGACCTTAGTATCACTCAGCTATAGGCCGTTTGGTTAGATAGTAGTTTTTATTTTTGTCATTTTTAGCTAAGGACATGTTATAGCCTTCATGCTACTCTGAGGCCTTATTGTATGCCAGCTATGGGGCACTCAGTTGAGGCTGTAGGTCTATTGTGCATTAAATGTTCATCAGCAGTCCCTCTGCTGCAATAGAGAAGCCCAATGGCTCTTTGCTTTCCTCCCTATAAATAACCCTTAGGGTGTGTTTGGATGTGATATTTGTAGAGTGTAATGTATTTGTAGAGTATATTTAAAATATTTATTTTGAATTACTCTGTTTGTGTAATTTTTTGAGGTATTTTTAAAATTCTAATGTATTTTTTTAGTGACTTTCAAAATTTCAATTAAGTGTATTTCAAACTCACTTAAAATAGAGTGTATTTCAAATTACTTGTTTTTTTTCACTGAGCCCCGATACCATCCCTCTTTCACTCTTGAACTTCAAAATCAAATTCCTCTGTTTCCAAACTCCATTGTCGACTCTAGAATTCGACTCCACACACGACGACTCAGACACCTCCACTTCGCTTTCAATTTGCTTGTCAGATCTCCGATTTCTCCAGAATCTAGCGTATTCATCCAAACATAATGTTAAGACACAACATCAATCAAAGAACAGAGAGGTGCCTTTGTTCCTGTTAGGAGATTCTTTGTGAGTTCTCCTGGGGTTAAGCTTCGGATTCATTCTCCAAGAATTGGAATTGGAAGCAAAAAATTTCAAGGACATGGCTGCAAAATGGGGATTCATTAATGAGCTGCAAGAGGTAGTTTTGGTATTTCCAAACCTAGAACGTGAGAAATGGGTTCTTGTTTGTCTTACACAAACCCGAGATGGTCCATTTTTTTGTTGTTGTATAAACAGAAAGACAAACAAAATAATAAAATATATTCAAACAAGGTATTTTATAAATGCATATATTTAAAATATTGCATTTCAATTACATGTATTTAAAATTCACAAGAATTTGTCAAATACTTCATCCAAACACAACCTTAGTTCTCCATTTATTTAGATTTTCAGACCCTTTAGCACTTTTCAAGACCTTCAAATTTTCTAGAACTCCATTCTCTTCTTCTTCTTCTTCTTCTTCCTCAGACACCTTCCTCCTCCATGAATGGAGTTAACTAAGCTGAAGTTGTCACTCCAGCTTCCCATGAACCTAGCAAATTCAACTGATTGATCATTCTAAGAACTTAACCTCCACTCCATTTATTTTCCATTCAACTCCCACTCAATTGGATTTTCTAGAACTCTTTGAAAACCAAGAACACTCAAGAACCAGAAAACTTAGAGATAATCTTCCATTAAACACTCTTCAACAGCCTTAAAACAATATTCTTATTGTCTTTCAAATTATTTCCTCATTTACTTCTCATTTAACGCTCTATTTTTTCACTTTCATCCACTTTCTCTTACAAAAGACCATCACCAACCTCCATTGAAAACACCTTCAAATACCAGCAGACATCTTTAGCCCCAGCTTCAAACCACGATGTAGCTGTGCCTATGCTACCACAGCCTCCTCCAGAAGGTCCTCCATTAATGCACCTCCAAACACCTTTGAATATCCTCAGCCTTAACTGCAAACTACTCTCTTAGATGTGCAAGTGCTGCTATAGCTTCCTCTAGAAGGTCATCCTTAGTCACGTTGGACGCAAAGGCTTAAGGTCTCCTTCCCTTGACTTTGAGTTTCGGTTGTCTCAATTGTCCCACTAACTTGCCTAAGGAGCCTTAGTTGTTCAACCATCAGTCCCACCAAAGCTAAGTTCCCGTTAGCTGTATTGTTACCTCTTAAGCATTAATGAACCAAATTCAACAAAAATAGTTTTCATCTAATAACCTGTTTTTGGACTTTAATTATTTGTTTTGTTTGATCTTATCCTACTTTTCTATTCACCGGAATCCATACTTCAAACTCATTCATATCTCTCCGTGAAAGTAGAAATATTTTCTTCCTTTCAAATAACTCCATATTCCTCTCATATTTCAATGGTAGAATGAAGAGCTTTTTTATCACAATGCACATGTGCTTTGTTAAAGGGTATTAAGAAATAGTTGTTATGAAATATAAACCCTACAATTCTAACGAAATTGTGTAATTCTCTTTCTCCCAACTAATGAAATGGTGAAATGACCTATCTACTCTTAAAGGCAATTCCACTATTATCTATAAATGGCCCAATCCTCATAAAGTACGAGACTTTTGGCTCTTATTCCCACCTTTTATTTCCGTTCAGTTAAACTGTTGATTGTCTTTGGCCTTAAAGTTTAGACTGTCATCAAGTATGTGTATCTTGGACACGTGGCATTTTGCTTAATAATCATGAGTGGTCATGCTTATACGAAGTTCACCCTTTTATCTACTGAATTCTAGGCACTATTTCCAAGTGACTTTATTATATAGTTCAACATGCCACTAGCTTTTGTGTTGTACGATTGGGGAGAGCTATGATACACCCCCTGAAAGTGACATTGCTGAGTCTTGCAGGTTTTGCAGGGAATTTTGTTTTTTTTTAATGGGTTGCTGACCCGTTTAGGTGAGAATAAGGAAGTAATTTGGCTGGAAGTTTAGGTGAAAAATTTGGTTGAAAGTTTTTCAAATCTGCAAAGGCTGTCCAATCTCATTAAACAAAATGACGTTGTTTTGTGGGAACCAAAATATTAAGGAAAAAGTTTAAAAAATTCTACTGAACTAGACACCTTATGCGCTTTATTCCACATGCTTTAAAAATGTAAAGAATATCTCTTTCAACTACTAAAATGTGTGTTTTACCCCCAAGACCCAAACGAGTGTCCAAAAATAGACGAAAATAGTCACGTGCCTGGCACGTGGAGTGTTTAAATGCCTAATCCCACTAAAATATTAGATTAAGTGCTCACGTGAGAGGCACGTGATCACTTAAACACCCAAAATCATTCTCTCTCCTCGATTATGCTTTTGATTTGGGGATTTTTGGTAAAATCCCTAGAAACTGAAATCTTGCATTTTTCAATTGAACTCCATAGAAACTAATTGTGGGTGGGTTATGAGTTGCGCTTATCAGGAATTAGCGATACGTTGGATTTGAGGTCATAGCTTGGTTTGTAGCTTAATTGTTTTGAGAGTCAGTTCTTTCTCTGTTGAACTCGTGGCCCCAAAGTTTTGATACTAGGTAATCCAAAAGAAAATTGACCTTTGCAATGTCTTGTTGTTTTTATTTTTGTTTCTAGATGCAAAATGTTTATTCCTTCTCGCCCAAAATAAATGGAGATAGAGTAAGAACTTGATAAATTAACAGTAGTTGAATAGTGTGAAATTTTGTTCAATCGTGTTATCAGTGAATACTTATTTGTTGAACCCTGTTTGTTACCATATGAATGGAAGTTTGATTTGCTGCAAGAGAGAAAAATTGACATATACCATAGAAAGAAATTTCCTAGAACTGGTTAGTAGGCACCAGTGGGTATATTGAGGAATTTATGATGCATTTGTGCAGATGTACTGGATTCCTATGATGCATTGATATTGACGTGTTATTTTGCATATGGTTTAGGCATTTTGCACATGAACGACAACTGTTGTACATTGAGGAACATGGTTTAGGCTATGGGCTTATTTGTTTTTGTTTTGTAATGTGGTCTTGAAGCTTTTGTGCTGTAATGTGGTCCTAACATGTTTTCATTTTTATTACAACATGAATTATATTGGGTTTGAGTTGTATTATGGAGGGGCACTTAGGTATTTTCCCTCTGAGATATGAAGGTGGGGTTAAGGAAACAATAGATGAATTTGATATTGATTATTTGTCTATAACACATTTGAGTAAACATATAATTGAAGAAGGCTATGGAAATGCTGAGTTTGTGTGGTATAAGTTCGAGGATGAGAGTTTTGAGGATGGGATTAAGCCTTTTTTGAGTGACAAGGATGTGAGGTCCATTTTGAATACAATAGGGAACATAACTAATAGGGTGTTACAATTATTTGTTGAGCACTATGTGGACAAAGCTGAAGTCAGTAAGGAGCCATGAAGACTAACAACTGAACCTCACATGGACATGGCTAATGAGAGGGGGAGTGAAAGGGCTAAAGCATTGGGGAATGACGAGAGGGGAAATGAAAATGCCAGTGTAGGAGAGAATGTTGAAATACCAATGGCAGAAGACTTTGGTGAAGGTGAGGGTGAGGGTGAGGGTGAGGAAGTGAATTTAGATGGCTGTGATTTTGATGACAATGATTACGTTGAGTATGTAGATTTATTTTGTGAAGGTGACAATGAGGAAGAGTTCATGGGCATGTTTACTGATATGGGAGATACTGGACCTTGTAATTAAGCTAGCCTAAGTGGTTAGGCAGAGGCAGAGGTAGAGGTAGAGATAGAGGCAGAGGCAAAGGCCGAGGGCCAAGGCCCAAGTGCTAAGGAAGTGGGAGAAGTGCCAAGGCCTAATGTTGTGCTAGATCATGATGGTGAGGCCCAGAGTGATTATGATGCCTCTGATGCTTTATCTAACCCATATGAGGAAGACAGTAATCAACCCAAGAAAGACAGATACCCAGAGTTTAACCACCATAATGATATGAAGAAAAAATTAGGCTCCAAGTTGGTATGAAGTTTACCAACTTTAGGGATTTTAAGGATACCTTGAAATAGTACTGCATCGAGAATGGAATTGACTTCATATATAAGAAAAATGAGGCAGCAAGAATAACTGTTGAGTCCAAGAGGAAGTGTGGTTGGAACATGCATGCGTCAAAGAACCAAGAAGGCAATACTTTTCAAATCAAGTCTTGGGGAAATCAAGAGCATAATGATTGTGGTTAGGAAAACAACAATAGAAAGGCAAATTCTGCTTAGCTGGCCATAAAATACCAAGATCATATTCGAGATAACAAGGGAAAATTGGAGAATGAGGCTTTCATAAATCAAGTGGCATGAGATTACTCAACTTTTGTGTCAAGGTTTCAAGTGTACAGAGCCAAGAAATCTATAAAGAAGAAAATAGAAGGCATACACAAGGAGCAATATGCTTTGTTATGGAGCTAGTGTGCAACAATCTTGCTTTATAACCCAAGTTCTACAATGAAGGTGAAGGTGGAAAATAGGCATTTTCAGAGATTGTATGTGTGTTTAGATGCTGCCAAGAGAGAGTTTACGTTCTGCAGGTCTCTCATACATCTAGATGGGTGCTTCCTTAAAGCAAGGCTGAGTGGCATGTTGTTGGCAGCTATGGGAAAGGATGCAAATGACAACATGTTTCCCATTGCATATGCAACATGTGAAGCAGAAGTGAAGGAGACATGAGAGTGGTTCTTAGAGCTCTTGATAACTGATATTGGACCTTGTAATGACCATGGATGGATCTTCATGTCTGAATAACAAAAGGTAATGACTTATCCATATTTTCTTTGGTTTACTAGTTCTGATATCTCTGCTTTGTTTTAAGTTCACATTATAACTGTATATATGTTTCACTGTTTAACTATATAGGGCTTGAAAGAGGTTTTGGCTGAGATAGGGGTTGAGCATAGGTTATGTGTTAGGCATCTATATGCCAATTTTAAGGTGAACTATAAAGGACAAGCATTGAAAACCTGTCTTTGGAATGCTACGAGGGCAACAACTGTGGCTGAGTTCAGGTTTCATATGGGAGAGCTTCGCCAGCTAAATGACCAAGCTGCTAATTTCCTAGCAAATAAACATCCAAGAACTTGGTCAAGGCATGCCTTCAGTTCAAGAGCAAGATCAGCAGCATTGCAGAACAATCTTTCAGAAACCTTTAATTCTTGGGTGCTGCCTGCAAGGGACAAGCCTATCATAACAATGATGGAGACCATTAGAAGAATGTTGATGAAAATATTTGCAACAAAGCAAGTAGGGATGTTGAGCTACACTGGTACAATTTGTCCAAGAATAGCAGCACATGGGAGAGTCTAGAGGAAAGGGTAAAAGAAGAGCAGGACAAGCACATGGGAGAGTCTAGAGGGTGATGAACACACTTTTTATACAGTAGTTATCCCTCATATTTAGTCTTTTAAACCTCTTTTAAGCTGAATTGAGTAGGCTTGTGCCACATTTCATGAGTTTGGATCCAATTGTGCCTAATTGCATTTTTCAGCAATATTGAGCATTTTATGCTGTCTCTGTGTTTCATGCATATCTTTAGTTCTAGATGTCTAAAAATTTTGAGTCATACCTTGTAGGAAAGCTGAGAGAATTATATACAACTTTCATTCAGGGCTCCAAAGCCAATTCGAACGTCTAGAAGATCATATGTAGCCTGGAAGCCAGAGAAGACATGCTGTCATAGGATCCTGACCCACATGCAGTGTTTGGACCATAACTTGAGATTTAGGTGTCTTATGGACTTGAAAATGGTCCCATTGGAAAGCTAATAGACAGAGCTTCAATTGTTATGAATACCGGTTCACCATATTGTATACTTTAGATGGTCTTATTTGCTGCCGAAGTTGGCTGATGGTTCCAGAAACCTGTTGGCACTTAAATGGGCCTAACTTCTTCATCACAAGTCCAATTGAGCTCAAACCAAAGCCCAATGAAAGCTAAGGCCCATGGGAATAAGTGTGACCTAAGGGCAATTTGGGTGTGCATGTAATTTTGGAGGTCTATATGTTCAGAACGAGGCAGCCGAAATCAGTATTAAGGCATTAGGATATTTTAGACAGCTTTTCAAGTTTTCTTAGTTTTTAAGTTTTCTCTCTAGATATTTTGTAAGAACTTGGCTTCTCCTGTTCATGGAGGGCTAAATCATCAAATCAATCCAGGTTTGGCTGTTCTGATTATTGATTCTGAGATTATGCTTTGATTGCTATTCATTCAATGGTTAATCTACTTCTTTGCTTCCTCTGAACTATTCTGTTTTAATTATTTAAATTTGAATTTGGATCTTCATGTGTTGATTGCTTAATTGCATGTGATAAAAGAGGAACTTAAAGGTTAATTAATATTTCTAAGCTTTTGGACGGATTAATTACCTTGGCTGGATCATGGACTTAGGTAAAACTGGAATTGAACGAGTGCTTAATTCATTTAGTCTTAGTTAATCTGAATTCTGGTTGCTTAACCAGTGGATATCCATAAAGGATAGAGAGGCTTCTTAATATTTTCTAAGGCCAAGAACAAGGTTAATAATTGAATAGATTCTTGGAAATCAATGATGGATTAAAATCAGAATCAGTTGGACGTGGATTGGTTGTTTCCCTAAAGTTTACCACTTACAATTAATTTCTGTTAATCACTTGAACAAAACAAAACCCCCATGTTTATATGTTCTTAAATCTGATTCACTAAATAGAATAATCCTTTGGTTCAACTTGGGGTTGTCGTATGCTACAAGTAGCTTAGGTAAACCGACCTTAAACTTTCACTAATTTGAGGAGCCTCGGCAGCTCATCAGAGGGATGTTGTGTCAACTGTGTGGGCCACTTGTTGTCTTCCAATGGATGTTGCTTTTTTAGAAAATGCCAACCAGGCTATTGTGCCTTTTGTTTTGTTTAGTTGGCCATTTGTGAACAATTATCTTTTTTGTAATGGTCCCAGAAGATGTAATTATATTTAGGCATTTCTTAGCTCTGAACTTTGTGAGCAACCGTTGGCCATTTGTGAGCCACTTGTAAAACTGAATGGTATTGCCATTATATGGCTGCTTTCATTGTTGCTAAGTTAATTATATCAAGAAAACCAAACTCTTCAGATGCTTGTTGTCTTGATTTCATCTTGTATTCCTGCTTGGCTGTTTCCTGCATTTTTACTGTTGGATTCTAGTTTCATTTTCAAATTCCTTATTGTTATTGAAATCTGGTTCTTATTGTTAAATTCTGGTTTTACCTGTGAATTCAGGTGTGCCTATTGGATTCTCGTTTTACTGCATAGATTCTAGTTT
Organism: Cercis canadensis; assembly: GCA_003255065.1. Lineage (NCBI taxonomy): Eukaryota > Viridiplantae > Streptophyta > Magnoliopsida > Fabales > Fabaceae > Cercis > Cercis canadensis. The sequence goes on from QAOA01003067.1 coordinate 201,003, forward strand.
ACTGTTCAATTATGGTCTTATGATTTAAATCTGGTTTCATGGGAGAATTCTGGGATGTTATTGAAATCTGGTTCTTACTGTTGAATTCTGGTTTTATCATAAAAAAATCTAGTTTGCTGCCTCAGTTCATGTATTATGATTGAAATCTGGTTTTACTGTTGAATATTGGTTTACCTGTTGAATTATGGTTTTACTGCATAGATTCTGGTGATATTGTTGAGTACTGGTTTTAAAGTTGAATTATGGTTTTATTTTCTTTCCAGTCTGGTGGATAGTGCTTGGGAATTGTATGTGCTACTGCTCAATTTGTAGATTTCAATATGTGTTGTCCATGTTCAAAATGCTGATAACATCAGTAATCCCTATGCTTGACTTGCTATGTCAGCTGCTTCTGGCTTAGAAAATTAAAGTTATTTTGTTACAATGACCTATTATGTGCAAAATACCAATCGACAACATAATGTTATTTTCTGTGGAAATAGCATGGGAATTTGGTTCATCAAAACACATAGCCATACACCATCAAATATTGACCAACAAACTCATAACTCATAGCTGCTAAGTGGTTTTTGTGGCTTGTGTTTTTAAATTGCTTATATCAGAGACCAACCACTAATCAATTCATTTTACACCAGCAAATCACTAACAAATTCAGCACGAGCAAATAAATAACATGTTACACCAGCAAATTCATTTTCAAAGCCTGGGTACATAATAATATCATGAAATAATAACATTTAAAATAAAAATCATATTACACTAGCAAATGTGAATTACACCAGCAAATGTGAATTACACCACTAATGCTACATTGACCTTTTTATCACTAATCCAAAGCCTATTATCCATGTTATTACAAGCATCAAGCGCAACTTCTTTACATTGTGTTTTTACAGTTTCAGCTACTCTGTAAGTTCCATGTTCTTCTTCACCAAAGAATTCACCACATTTTCCTCTCTCTTACTCACAGGAGGATCATACCAGCAGAAGAAACTACAAGCATTACCTAACCTATATCTACTACACCCAAAAAATCTCCTACCTAGGTTCTTCTCAGTCCAAGAACTTCGCATACAGCATAGAAGAGCACAGTGGCATCTCTGGACGTCTTCACCATAACTTCCAGATGTCTCTCCAAGATCAACAGTGCCAGAAGACATTAATCACTTTGACCCAAAATTCTAAATGTTCAGCTGAATTAAAACCCACAAGGTTTGGGGTCCAATTCCTTCTTCTATCACCTTCTTTAAAGCTCCAATGTAGTTCACTCTCAAAATGCTTGATTTCAGTTTCTAGGGATTTCAGCAAAAATCCCCAAATCAGAAGCACCATTGGGGAGACAGAATGATTTTGGGTGTTTAAGTGGTCACGTGCTTGTCACGTGTGCACTTAATCTGATTTATTAGCGGGATTAGTCATTTAAACACTCCATGTGCCAAGCACGTGACTCATTCTATCTGTTTTTGGACGTCCATTTGGGTCTTGGGGATAAAACACACATTTTAGTAATTGAAGGAGGTCTTCCCTATGTTTTTAAAGCATGGGAGGTAAAGTGCACAAGATGTATAGTTCATGGGGGTTTTTTAGACTTTTCCCAAATATTAATAAAAGGCCCATCAACCTAGTGGTGCAGGTACTAAACCCATGCTTAGATGAAAATTTCACATGTTAAGGCCATATAAAAGCCATCAAGCAGAGGGAAAAAAAAATCTTGAAATTATGCTAAGTACGAACTTCAATTGGATTTGCTTAAACTTTTTCATAAGTAGTTCACTTATTTTTCAGATTATAGTGATTCTTCTAAAATAAAAATAAAGATTATAGTCATTCAATTTAATAAGCAGTAAATGTTGTTCATTAGCAAAACAAAAATTGTGTAAATATTGTTTATTGATGTTAAAGTTGATAGGGATCTTAAATCATTTGTGCACAATAATTTGCACTAATTAGCATATCTATAATGTGTTTGATGGGATAAGTGACATGAGATGTTAATTAGAATTAATATTTTTTTTTATTGGTGAGTGATAAGTAAAATGGGCTTCAAAGTATAAATCGATTAAATTACTACCAAAATCAAATGATTAGGATTAGAGTAATCATCATTTTTTTATTTGGCCTTTAATAATCGTCATCAAAATCATTTTAATGTGATAATGAGAATGAAATTAAAATTATTTCATTAGTGAGAGATAAGTAAAAGGAGCTTGGAACATTAATTAAAATAAACTTATACTAAAAACACATGATAAAAACATGTGCTAAAATTTAGTTTTTAACACTAGAGAAAAAATAATAGCAGAGAAAAGAAGTAAGAAGAAGACGTTAAATCATAACCTTAATAACAGATAAAACATGTATATGATAGTGATTGATTTAGGTTGACGTTGATAATCAATTTTTATAATTTATTTCTCTGACCTATACCCCTCCTGAGAACATACAAATTGTTTCCTCAATATATCACCATCTTTATCTCTTCTAATTTTGTCAATTCTTACCATAAAACCTTTCATCTTGCCATATTGCTCATAGAAGACATAGGCTTCATATGTGCTTAAGAATTTCAATTGCAAACATCTTCATATAGTTCATCTCTTCAATACTTTCCTTCACTTCTCTCCCAATTGAATCAGTAACATTATGCACACCATTATTGCTAACACCAATTTCCTCATATGACTAACCAATAGAGGATATTTCCTCATCTACATCACTATCACTCCCCTCTCCCGTTAAGCTCTTTCTTTGTTTCATTCAACAAATGACACACACTTGCATATTATGCAAAACACAAAAATACTACTTACATCAATGTCTTCCTATTACAAAAATTTATTTATGAAAAATATTCATAATTCATTCCAAATTTACCCATCCAAAAAAATTTCATATATTTTCTTCTCCAATTTCTCACTTTCCTTCTTTCTCTAAATTCTATTTTTCTCCTCTTCTAAGATCTATTAATTTGTCAATGAAGCTCATCTTATTCAATAGGGTTTCTAGAGGCTTCACTTTATTGTGACTTGAGATTGCTGTTTCCACTCCCATGTTACTTTTGGAATTTTTTCCTTCTCTTTTTTATTCATTCCAGGGATATTTTCACTACATACTTAATACAAGAGTTATATATTTCTTTTTCCCATGGCAAAAATATTGAGGAGAAATTAAATTTTGGTAGGCATAATGCATCAAGATTGATGCTGCAAACAAAAAGGTTTTTTGTTGGTCCAATATTAACACCAACTTAGCTATTACTTATGAATTTTTTTTTTTTCTGGATTATGACTACTTCATTGTAGCAACAAGAGCACAACATTTAACATCGATATTGAGGTCCCTATCAACTTTAACATCGATAAACAATATTTACACATTTGTTTGTTTTGCTAATGAACAACATTTACTACTTATTAAATTGAATGACTGTAATTTTTTTTATTATTTCAGAAGAATCACTATAATCTAAAAAATAAGTGAACTTATGAAAAATTTTAAGCAAATCCAGTTGAAAAAGATCTGTTTTTTTTTTCCTCTGCTTCATGGCTTTATATGGCCTTAACATGTGAACTTTTTCACCACTAATGCAACAATTCTGTCTAAGCGTGGGTTTTGCACCTGCACCACTAGGTTGATGGGCCTTTTATTAATATTTTGGTTCCCACAAAACGACATCGTTTTGTTTAATGAGATTGGGTAGCCTTTGCACATTTGAAAAATTTCCAGCCAAATTTCTAATTACCCTATTCTCACCTAAACTGGTCAGAAACCCATTAAAAAAAAAACAAAATTCCCTGCAAAACCTACAAAACTCAGCAATGTCACTTTCAGGGGGTGTACCATAGCACCTATGTGTAACTGGGTCATTCAAAACTTCTTGGGCTATTACAAAATTGTGATTAAAACATTGGTAGGAATATTATTGGAGTTTGATAAGTTATCTCTCCATAAAAAAAGGAGATAACACTATGCCACTCTTATCATTGAGGGGGTTATTATAGTATCCAAGTACTGAAATTAGTGTCATTGAGAATATTTGAAAAAAAAAAAAAAACAAGTCACTGTGTGTAAGTGAAAACCTATGTTGCACCGGTACCTCAAAATTAGTGTTGTACTCGTTTTTAAGACATATTGAAAACTTAAAACTCATATTAGAGGAAAAAAACTCATCTAAGCTTTTTTTTTTTAAAAAAAAAAATTGGTACATTTTGAAATAGCTAAAACGTCCATTTTGACATTGTTTTACAATTATTCTCTTATCCCCCCCCCCCCCCCCNACATTAGCTTTGATCCTTCACAAACACATCCCTTATTCTGTTCTCTACTAACTTGAAGGAATATGACATGATTTATTGGTTGAAGCTAGTTTTTCTAGCTACCTTTAAGGTAATTATATAGCTTCAACTCCTACTAAAAAAAGAACTCATCTTTGTTATATATATATATACACACACACACACACACACACACACACACACATATGAGGTGGCGTACCCATACCTCAATTTTTTNACACACACACACACACACACACACACACACATATGAGGTGGCGTACCCATACCTCAATTTTTTGAAAAATTGTCGTTCTTGCATTTCGTACTATACAGAGTACAAAACTCATACCAATAACATAGGTGAAAACAATTAGTTTTTTGTAAAATTTATAAACAGAGCAATACAAGAAAAGTGTAAAAAAAAACTAAGAATAGTAATTTTCTTTGACACAATTGAACTCAAAATTTGTCAATTGTTTTTTAATCTGACCCACACTGTGTGACTCAAAATTTTAAAATATTCGCAACAACACCAATTTCAAGGAGTGGTTTACTAAATCCAGATTGAGTAGTGCTACTCCCTAGATAACATAGCAAACCTTATATGTCATTAAGGGGGCATTTGGTAGACGAATTCTTTTTAGTTTTTTGGGAATCTTAACTTGAGAAACTAATATTTCTATGTTTAGTACAAGATTTCTAAAAAATATTCCTAGGAAAGTAGGATTTCTGGGAATGATTTTGGGACAAGTTTTCCACCAAAACTTTCCCATGGGAGATGATGGGAATCTTAGATTCCTATGTCATGGGAAAAAATTTTAGAAGTTGAGTGAATTCATAGTGTGCAGAGATTATCATAGAAAATTCTTACAAAGAAAAATATTGATCGACTTTTGATATGATTAGTGAAATTGTTTGTAGTTTGGTCTTGATTCGATTTTGCGGACAGACCTTACTCTTCTTTGTCTTAATATAATATTTAAGTCCTTTAACCTCTAGCTATAGGTTGGAAATTGGGATGCTTGCCAATCAAATCCTTGAAAGTGAGTCAATTTGTCAGATCTCATTGCCTTGTACCTTATAATTACTTTACACCATGAGCATTTGTTTGACATTGTTTCACCATAGCAGTGGTTTGTTCTCTTACTGTAAGTTATACTCAATTATCACTTTGTGTTCAAATAGTGTATTCTCTTGTAGGAAGTGAGATATCTTTCTTCAAAAATGGTGTATGTCAAGGGGTAGCTTTCAAATATCTTTATGGTGGTCGTTACTACCCTGCGGCTTCAATGTTTACTCTCCCCAATGAACCAAATTGCACGGTCAAGTTCAATTTGGGTCCAGACTTTGAATTCTTTCCTGAGGACTTAAATGGACGGCTAATTCCCAGTCCCATGGTTGAAGTTCCTTATCATGGTTTTGACAAAAGAGTTGAAAATGGAGAGTACAATGAGAAAAAAGTCCTAGGAAGAGTTGTGTAGGTTGAATTTATCATTATATGCTGTGCATATATGGATATGAGTTCATATTCTGTTGTAATTCTAATTGTTCTAAATACATTGACTTGTTAGCAAAAGAAAAGAAAATTTGACTTGAAAATGAATTAGATTACATGATTAGGGAAATTGTCCATGTGAAATACAGGGTTTTTTCGTGGGTTGAGTTGAATACTTGGTTGTGTCTTTTACCTTGTCTTTAATGTAGTTTGTAGTTCTCCATGCTTATGACATCTTTTGTGTTATATTGCATCCAGTGTTAGTATGCATGTATATATCCTTCTATGTTGATATCCTTGATAAACTTCCATAGTCTCTTACATCTCAAGCAGTTTCAGAAGTGAGGCTCATCCATGATTAGAGTATCTTCTTTGCTTGGGATTCAGAAGTTAAACTTTCTTGTGATTTGTTATGCCTTCTGTCTAAGATGATTGATGCAATCTTTCTGAATGTCATGTGCTTCTAGTTGATGTAGCTAGATTGAACAATTAAACATACATATGACAATGCAAAATGGACTTGATTTTTACCCATTTTCCTAAAAAAACTAGAAGATGCAAACATTGTTTGCGCATTGTTGATCTTGATTTTGTGCAAGAAATGCACTTTTCAATAAGTTGACCATGCTACGCACAAATTTTCCTATAGGAGGTGGGATGGAAAGGTCTCTGCCTATAACTCCTTTTGCACTTTGGGGACTTATACGCATTCAATGAAGTAAGCATTATCTTCCATACAATTTTAACCTACATTACTATTGCTTCCTTATATGTCCTTCTTTTGAACATGATTGTTTGATGGTTGGCTTATCTAATTGAATCATGGCTTCTTTATTTAACTGGGTAGTTTGATCTCACTAAGCATATTATACAAAAATTGGTAAGGTGCAATTAGCATGGTAGAGCCAGGAAAACCATTGATCTAGAATAAAATCAGTTTCAATGTTTGAAATTTGCCTTTATGCTTTAGTATGCTAGATAAGCATTTTTTTTTAGTTTGGCTACGACTCTAGGTTCAAACACATAACCTATAAGCCTTGAAGTATCCTTGACCTCAATACCACTGGGCTACAGGCCATTTGGTTAGATAGACATTAGTTTTATGTGGAAGTGAATCTTTCAAGTTTTCCTTCTACTTTACTTGTGTGTTAAGACATGTTATGGGACATTATAATTTCTCCATTTTATTCTTTTACAACTGGCAGAATTGGGTTAAGATAATCTTAAAATTATTTTTTCTTTCAAACTATGATTAGGCATGTAATTTATGTGCCCTTAGTATATTTTATAAGTGGGTGTATTTTTTTATTTTCCATAATGCCAATTTGATAGATATACAAAGTTTCCCTTATGTTAATGGCAATTAGAAACTATATGAGCCGTTTATTTGAGCTTTTGTTTTCAAAAAGTTTTTAATAAAAAAGAACAAAAAGTTTTCTAAACTAAGAACATAGAAATTGTCTAGCTAAAATTATTCTCAAAACAATTTTAGGAAGAGAAAAACTAAAAATTTGCACATAGTAAGAGGTAATTAAACCCCTTAAATTGTGTTAAAATTGCATTTAATACTATAAAAATCAACAAAACAAAATGAAAGAAAGGATTTGTATGACTGCCATGAAAGACCTATCTCAAGAACTTGTTGTACTTGATTGGAATTGTGTTGGGATTCACCACCATGGAAACTAACCGAATTGTGAGAGCAACATTGGTGTTGTGAGGAAGAAGAGGAAGAAGAGACATCACAACATCCTTTGAAAGAAGCAAAAGATGAAGACTCATAGGACGTTGTCATTAATTTTGTAGGCATTGTCATTAATCCGCTCAAGGACTTTAAACGGCCCATCTCCTTGAGGGTGTAACTTTGATTTCCTTTGAGTAGGAAACCATCCCTTCCTAAGGTGTACCCAAACTCAATCACTTGGTTCGAATACAACCCTAGTTCGGCCCTTGTTGGCTTGCCTAGTATACTGCTCCTTCTTCTTTTCAATATTAGCCTGAACCTTGGAATGCAAGTCTCTAACAAAATCTACCTTCTGCTTACCATCAATATTAGCAAACTCATTAGTAGGCAAAGGTAAAATATCCAAGGGAGTCACAGGATTAAATCCATAAACAACCTCAAAAGGGGAATAAACAGTAGTAGAGTGTACAATGCGATTATAAGCAAACTCAACATGTGGCAAAGATTGTTCCCAATGTTTAAGATTCTCTTGCATAATAGCACACAATATAGTAGCAAGTGTTCTATTAACAACCTCAGTTTGTCTATCTGTTTGAAGATGTGCAACTGTAGAAAACAGAAGCTTAGTCCCTAACCGACCCCATAGGGTTCGCCAAAAGTGACTCAGGAACTTCACATCTCTATCACTCTAGGTAAACCATGCAAGGACACTATTTCTTTAAAGAACATATTAGCAATGTGTGTTGCATCATTAGTTTTAGCACAAGCAATAAAATGAGCCATCTTGCTAAACCGATCAACAACCACAAAGATACTATATTTTCCACTTTATGACCTCGGTAGCCCTAGCACAAAATCCATAGAAATATCAATCCAAGGTTGACTAGGTATAGGCAATGGTGTATAAAGTCCATGTGGCATAACTTTGGACTTGGCCTATTTACAAGTAATACACTTTTCACAAATAGAAATCACATCATGCTTCATGTGAGGCCAATAAAAATGTTCATACAAAATATCCAAAGACTTTTTAACGCCAATGTGCCCTATTAGGCCACCACCATGCATCACGTATAGAACATGTAAGCACACATAATTTATCTTTCTTAAACAAGTACCTATCATGTCTATAATAATCACCACTAGCATACTTAGTGACGGGTGCCAAACTGTACAAAATTACAATACTAATTGCAACTAAATTGTAGTATAGGATGCAACCAGTGTTGTCTCCCAAGGATTCACCAGAAAAATTAATCTATTAGAACTTAAGTAGGAACAAAATATGGGGTTTGTTGTTGAATGCAGAATAATCAGAATTCAAAAAGCAGTAAACAGGATCTAATCAAATAAGAGAAAATGTAATCAACTCAAGCCGGCAACCAAACCTTAATCCGTCCTTGTTCACTAAAGATAACCTATGTTTGATTTAATTCTTGGTTAAATGTTACCTGGAACCCCTAGCAATAACACTTAGAATTCCTACTGATTTACCAATCAGGATTTAATTAATCATGGAATTAAGACTCTAGGTAACCGCTCTATATCACTAAGTCCAGATTAATTTAAACCGAATTGTCCAAATTAACTATATATTAAAGACCTTTAAAGTATGATTATCAATATGATTACTGTTATGAATCTAATCAACCGATTTAAATTCATATAAAACATGCAATCAAAGTACCATTCAATCACATGAAGAAGGGAAGAAGCAGTAATTGAAATTAAATTAAATCAAACCCGGTTGAAGCACAGGAACTCTGGATTATTAAGTTTGGCTCTTCTTGAATTGATTACAAACGAACTTAGCCCTCCATGAAAGGCTTAAACACAAGGCAAAAGTCTAAATCTCGAACTCAAAAAACAGGAGGCAGCAGCTGCTCAAGGTAATTTCGTATCCTATTTTCCTCAACAACTTAAGAATAAATACTAGCTGGCTGCCTCCTCTAGGTTTTCTAATAGTTTCCTAATTACAAAATAAACCTAATTTCCTAAATTATCAATGGTAAAAACATGATCAAGACCTAGTGTCATGTGTCCTGGCCCAATAAGCAGAAGTTGGACCAAATAAACATACTCTGGTCCAATAGGCATACCTAAGGAAAGGAATCGGTCAATGTTGGGCGAATGCAGAAAATCTGGACTGCTTGCACGTGAATTTCAGCGAGAATTAACTTCTAGGCTCTTCATTTGAAATGTAGCATTTTCTGTCAGCTTTCCAACGAAACTGGAATCATATAATCGAACATCTGTAGCCAAAGATATGATGAAAAATGTAAGCAGTGCCAGAATTCAACAGTTATGCAATTAAAATCTATAAGCACCAACAAGTCCAAATCTACAAAACATGTCTAAGGGCCATAAAAATCACTAGAAACACACACTAAAAAACTAAGTATAAGGGAAACAAATAGTGTAAAATAATGTCTCATCAAATTCCCTCACACTTAGCTTTTTGCACTTCTGGGCAAAATCACAAAAATCAAACTAGAGAAAGAAGACAACTCTCCAAACAAAACAAGAATGTAAAGATCAAGGTAAGAAAACAATTGAAACTTAAAGAAACAGCAACACTCATGGAACAACATCTCTTGACAACTAGAGAACAAAAAGCATGACAATTTCATTTAATAGGAATGAGTCAAAGTAGATAGCCTCTCACAAGATAAATAAATGCTCTCAATTCCCTCAAGTGTCTAAGTTAAGTATTTCTCTCCAATCATCCTATCAAAAATCACACTATCATAAGCTTGTTCATATTCTTAATCTCCACTACCTATGTCACATGCATAACACAAATCAAAAGGACTTTTAAAGGGTTGTAATGGGAAAAGGTAAAAGGATGGCAATAATATGAAAAAATGGCTAAAGCACCCAAGGAATCACAAAGAGCATCTGATTATGGAGAAATTTAAGTACTTTATGCATCTTGACTTTGAGTTTCAACTCATTTTTTTCTTTTCCCAAAAAAATTTTATTCTCTTGTTGTTGCTATATTTTTTTTTTTTTTTTGAAGCATAACACTTAACAATTCAACCACAACCAATTAGCCATAACTTGATACTTTTTTTTTGTAAGAATTCACTCCCTTTTTATTCAATGCAATGCTCTTCAATTCCTAAGGATTGTGTAGGACATGATTTTACACTTAGGCTTGCAATGAGCTACATATGAAAGAAATGATCATTAGGCTCAAAAAGGGGTAAACAAAGGATAACATCAAGGTTAGCTATTTGGTCAAGTAGCTTCTCAAAGAAAGAAATGCCTTAATCACTTTTATGCATGCATGTGCAAATGTAATCTCAACTAAGAAACAGAACAAGTTCTAGAGTATCAAATTGATAGATGAAAACACACAAGAAAGAATCAAATCTCACAGCTTATAAGACTACCAAGAATCAACTCATCCAAATCAAATTTTGTTGCCATACCACTTAAATCCAAGAAGTAAGATAATTGTCCACTCATGTTGTAGCACTTTAGAATCAAAATTGCTTCAAACTACTTTCTTCACAACTCCTAAATTAATTGGAAAGAACCAGAAAATTCTAAAAATAAAACAGAAAAACTACAAACCAAAAAAGAAAACAGAAAACATAATTTTAAATGACAAAAATAGCAAAGCAAAATAATAGAAAACAGTGAAACAACATGCTAAAAGCATAGAAAACATTGAACAGAAAACCTAAAAACAGTAAAACAGTGAATTAAATAATAGAAAACAGCATATAGAAAATTTTTAAAAACACCTAAAAAGAAAACTAAGCCTAAAACAGAAAATAGAAAACACAACAAAAATTAAAACAAAAGCAGAAACTTAAAAACACAAAAATAGAAAGCATACAAAAACACACAGCAGGCTAATCCCTCCCCCACACTTACATTTTTACAGTGTCCTCAATGCAAAGCACAAATCAAATAGTAAAAGCAAGGCACTAAAAATAAAAGAGAAAGGGAAAGAAAATAGCTTGTGGGTTTAAGTCTCATAGAGAGTAGCAGACAAGCGCACCTCCTCCACCACTTGCTCTTGAAAACCCTCATAAAAAGGTTTTAGCCGATGTCCGTTCACTGGGAAAGTCTTATTGGTTGCCTCATTCTTGATCTCAACTGCACCATAAGGGAAGACATGAGTCACCACAAAAGGACCCATCCACCTAGAATGAAGCTTGTCGGGCATGATCTTGAGACGGGAATTGTAGAGTAGCACTTTTTGACCAATGTGGAACTCTTTTCTCACCAACAACTTCTCATGGACAGCCTTAGTCTTTTCTTTATAAATTCTGGAATTCTCATAAGCTTCCAACCTGATTTCTTTCAATTCTTGTAGTTGCAGCTTCCTTTGAGAACCAGCTTGAGCCAAGTCAAGATTATACTGCTTCACAGCCCAATACGCCTTATGCTCTATCTCCACTGGAATGTGGCATGCCTTGCCAAAGACTAGCCTATAAGGCGACATGCCTATAAGGGTCTTGTAGGCAGTCCGATAAGCCCACAAAGCATCATCCAGACGCATGCTCCAATCTTCTTTGTTGGGTTGGACAGTCTTCTCTAAAATCTGCTTGATCTCCCTATTTGACACTTCTGCTTGCCCATTGAGATGTACCTATTGCAGAAGTGAGAACCTTGCTCACTAATTATTGCTCTTGGGATGTCGAACTTGCAAAAAATGTAAGTCCTGACAAAATCTAAGACAACACGAGAATCATCAGTCCGGGTGGCCTTAGCCTCTACCTATTTAGAAACATAATCCACAGCTAATAGGATATACACAAAACCAAAAGAAGTAGGAAAGGGGCCCATGAAATCAATACCCCACACATCAAATATCTTACAAAACAGTAAAGGCTGTTGAGGCATCTCATTCCTATAGAAAATATTTCATGTTCGTTGGCATTGACACAATTCTTACAAAAGCTATGTGCATCATGAAACAAGGTAGGCCAGTAGAGTCCAGAATCTAAAATTTTCCTAGCAGTGCGTTGTGGTCCAAAATGACCACCACATGCAGAAGTATGACAAAATTGTAAAAGAGATTCAATCTCATGTCCAGGCACACACCTCCTAATGACTTGATCACTACATAGTCTCCACAAATAGGGGTCATCCCATATATAAAATTTGACTTCACTTTTAAGCTTATCTACTTGATGCTTCTTAAAATAAGCAGGTAACTCAGAAGTAACTAAGTAATTTACCAAGTCAGCATACCAAGGATCTTTACCATCTTTACCTTGCAGCTGATAAAGCTGCTCATCCGGGAAGGTCTCTCTGATGGGAAGGTTGTCCAAAGTCAGTGGGATCCGACTCAAGTAATATGCTACCAAGTTCTCAGCTCCACTCTTGTCTCTGATCTCAAGGTCGAATTCTTGCAAAAGCAGCATCCATCTAATAAGCCTAGGCTTTGCATCCGGTTTTTTGAGCAAGTACTTCAAAGCTGCATGGTCAGAGAAAGCAATTACTTTAGAATTCAGTAAGTATGAATGGAATTTATCTAAAGCAAACACAACAGCAAGAAGCTCTTTCTCAGTGGTGGTATAATTTGCTTTGGCAGCATCTAGAGTGCNCAAAGCACAAATCAAATAGTAAAAGCAAGGCACTAAAAATAAAAGAGAAAGGGAAAGAAAATAGCTTGTGGGTTTAAGTCTCATAGAGAGCAGCAGACAAGTGCACCTCCTCCACCACTTGCTCTTGAAAACCCTCATGAAAAGGTTTTAGCCGATGTCCGTTCACTGGGAAAGTCTTATTGGTTGCCTCATTCTTGATCTCAACTGCACCATAAGGGAAGACATGAGTCACCACAAAAGGACCCATCCACCTAGAATGAAGCTTGTCGGGCATGATCTTGAGACGGGAATTGTAGAGTAGCACTTTTTGACCAATGTGGAACTCTTTTCTCACCAACAACTTCTCATGGACAGCCTTAGTCTTTTCTTTATAAATTCTGGAATTCTCATAAGCTTCCAACCTGATTTCTTTCAATTCTTGTAGTTGCAGCTTCCTTTGAGAACCAGCTTGAGCCAAGTCAAGATTATACTGCTTCACAGCCCAATACGCCTTATGCTCTATCTCCACTGGAATGTGGCATGCCTTGCCAAAGACTAGCCTATAAGGCGACATGCCTATAAGGGTCTTGTAGGCAGTCCGATAAGCCCACAAAGCATCATCCAGACGCATGCTCCAATCTTCTTTGTTGGGTTGGACAGTCTTCTCTAAAATCTACTTGATCTCCCTATTTGACACTTCTGCTTGCCCATTGAGATGTACCTATTGCAGAAGTGAGAACCTTGGTCACTAATTATTGCTCTTGGGATGTCGAACTTGCAGAAAATGTAAGTCCTGACAAAATCTAAGACAACACGAGAATCATCAGTCCGGGTTGCCTTAGCCTCTACCTATTTAGAAACATAATCCACAGCTAATAGGATATACACAAAACCAAAAGAAGTAGGAAAGGGGCCCATGAAATCAATACCCCACACATCAAATATCTTACAAAACAGTAAAGGCTGTTGAGGCATCTCATTCCTACAGAAAATATTTCATGTTCGTTGGCATTGACACAATTCTTACAAAAGCTATGTGCATCATGAAACAAGGTAGGCCAGTAGAGTCCAGAATCTAAAATTTTCCTAGCAGTGCGTTGTGGTCCAAAATGACCACCACATGCAGAAGTATGACAAAATTGTAAAAGAGATTCAATCTCATGTCCAGGCACACACATCCTAATGACTTGATCACTACATAGTCTCCACAAATAGGGGTCATCCCATACATAAAACTTGACTTCACTTTTAAGCTTATCTACTTGATGCTTCTTAAAATAAGCAGGTAACTCAGAAGTAACTAAGTAATTTACCAAGTCAGCATACCAAGGATCTTTACCATCTTTACCTTGCAGCTGATAAAGCTGCTCATCCGGGAAGGTCTCTCTGATGGGAAGGCTGTCCAAAGTCAGTGGGATCCGACTCAAGTGATATGCTACCAAGTTCTCAGCTCCACTCTTGTCTCTGATCTCAAGGTCGAATTCTTGCAAAAGCAGCATCCATCTAATAAGCCTAGGCTTTGCATCCGGCTTTTTGAGCAAGTACTTCAAAGCTGCATGGTCAGAGAAAGCAATTACTTTAGAATTCAGTAAGTATGAACGGAATTTATCTAAAGCAAACACAACAGCAAGAAGCTCTTTCTCAGTGGTGGTATAATTTGCTTTGGCAGCATCTAGAGTGCGAGATGCATAATAAATGACGTGGGATAGCTTGTCCACTCGCTATGCAAGGATAGCGCCTACTGCAAAGTTCGATGCATCACACATTAGCTTGAAAGGAAACTCCCAGTTAGGTGGCTGCATGATGGGAGGAGAAGTAAGGCTCTGCTTCAGCTGATCAAAGGCTGCTCTGCACTGCCTATCAAATTTGAAATTCACTTCTTTTTGGAGAAGCCTAGACAGTGGGAGGGCAATCTTGCTGAAGTCCTTGATGAATCGCCTGTAAAATCCTGCACGACCAAGAAAGGAACGTACTTCCCGCACACAAGTGGGGTGGAGTAAAGAGGCAATAATATCTATCTTAGCCTTATCTACTTCAATTCCTTTGCTAGAAATTACATGCTCTAAAAATATGTATTGTTCTACCATGAAATGACATTTCTCAAAATTAAGGACAAGGTTGGTCTCAATGCATTTATCCAGTACTCTAGCAAGGCTATCTAAACATGCATCAAAAGATGAGCTGATGCGAATAAGCTTGCTACAAGCCCTAACCCTAGGAGTGTTCATGATCCCTTGCTTATAGTTGGAGGCCCGATGACTAGAAGCAGAGCTAAGCGAGTGAGAGAGGCATTGTTGAGCCTAGTCCAAGAGGTACAGACCAAGGAAAGAGCAGCTGGGCCAAGTTCAGAGTTGAGATGGATCACTTATCTGTCTCTTGTAGGAGGTGCACATGGGCCAGCTTGGAGCCCAAGTTTGGAGCAGGCCAAAAATTATGTTTAGTTTAATTAGTTTTATTTTTGGGCCTTTATGTTTATGGGCCAAAACGTTTAATTAGTTTTAAATTCGTTTTAATATTTTGGGNTAACCCTAGGAGTGTTCATGATCCCTTGCTTAGAGTTGGAGGCCCGATGACTAGAAGCAGAGCTAAGCGAGTGAGAGAGGCATTGTTGAGCCTAGTCCAAGAGGTATAGACCAAGGAAAGAGCAGTTGGGCCAAGTTCAGAGTTGAGATGGATCACTTATCTGTCTCTTGTAGGAGGTGCACATGGGCCAGCTTGGAGCCCAAGTTTGGAGCAGGCCAAAAATTATGTTTAGTTTAATTAGTTTTATTTTTGGGCCTTTATGTTTATGGGCCAAAACGTTTAATTAGTTTTAAATTCGTTTTAATATTTTGGGCCTTTATGTCTATGGGCCAAACTGGGTATTAGAGTTTTATTAACATTCTTAGAGGGTCCATCATAGCTTGTAGCCTCCTAGCCGAATTGCCTATATAAGGAATTCGTGTATGCCTTTGCAAAACAGTTTTGAGATTAATATTATTCAGTTTCTGAATTATTGAGTTTCTCTGGATTGAGAGCTTCCCTGTTGTTCTTGGGTAAAAAACTTGAACTTGAACTTACCAAGGATCATTCCTTGTTAAGGGTTCACCCTATTGCGATAACCAAGGTCATCCCACAGTTTGGTATCCAGACACTCTGTTTTGATCCTTCGTGTACGTGAACCCATCATGAGCCATATACAGTAAAGTCATCCATGAATACTTCCATGCAGTGTTCTAAAAAATTAGAAAATATGCTCACCATACACCGCTGGAATGTACTAGGGGCATTACAAAGGCCGAAAGGCATCCTCCTATATGCAAATGTGCCGATTGGACAGGTAAAAATCGTCTTCTCCTGATCTTCCGGGGCTATGTGAATCTGAAAATAACCTGAAAAACCATCTAGGAAGCAGTAATGGGACTTCCCTACCAACCTCTCTAGCATCTGATCAATGAAAGCAGAGGGAAGTGATATTTCCTTGTTGCCTGGTTGAGTCTTCTATAGTCGATGCAAACGCCCCAGTTGTTCTGCATTCTAGTGGGTATCAACTCATTCTTCTCATTGGTCACTACAGTGATGCCACTTTTCTTAGGAACCACTTGCACTGGACTCACTCATTTACTGTCTGAGATGGGGTAAATAATGTCGGCTGATAACAGCTTGCTCACTTCTTTCTTGACCACATCCAGAATTAACGAGTTAAGTCACCTTTGCGGCTACCTCACTGGTTTAGCTTCTTCCTTCAGTAAAATCTGATGCATGCAGGTGGAAGGGCTAATGCCAGGAATGTCTGCAAGTGTCCATCTGATGGCTGTCTTCCGCTGCTTCAAGATCTGCAACAACATCTCTTCATGTTCAAGTTACAGATTGTTGGCTATGATGACAGACAGCTTTTATTCTTCTGCCAGAAAGGCATACTTGAGATGATCAGGTAACGGTTTCAGCTACAGTATAGGTGGCTGCTGTACAGAGGGGACTAATTTGGTTGGAGACGCCAAATCTGCTGCCTGAAGCTCAGCAACACTTGCAAGCTCTGCACTATGCTCCAAAATAGTCTTATCATATCCTAAATAGTTAGAAATTTCAGAACAGGCAGCACAACTCCCATCACAATTAGTGCATGCAGGGCACTCTAAAGTATCTAGCAAGCCTACTATATTAGGAAATTCAACTACCAATTCAGCATGCACATCATTAACTAGCAGGTCTATGACATCTATTTAGAACACTGAATGCTCTTCTAGAGGGTGTTTCATGGCATCACATAAATTAAAACGAATTACAGTGTCACCAAATTCCATGGAAATGGTACCAACATGCACATCAATTATGGTCTTAGCAGTTTTAAGGAAGAGTCTACCCAAGATCAAAGGAGCATGTCTAGATGTAAACTCATCCTCCATATTTAACACATAAAAGTCAGCTGAAAATATTAAATCTATTACCTTAACCAAAACATCCTCAAGAAGGCCTACAAGATATGTTGTACTTTTATTAGTAAGCTGAATGACTACTCCAGTGGGCTTTAGTTCTCCAATCTGTAGTGATGAATAGATGGACTTGAGTATCACGTTGATTGAAGCTCCCAGATCTAACATGACATTTGTCAACTGCTTGTCTCCAATAGTGCAGGGAATGGTGAAAATCCCAGGATCAGTGCACTTGGATGGCAAGTTAGGTTGAATCATGGCTGACACGTTTCTTCCTATGCTCACTTTCTCATTACCCTTCAGCTTCCTCTTGTGGGTACACAAATCCTTAAGAAACCTTGCATACTTGGGAATCTGTTTGATGGCTTCCAGGAGAGGTATATTGACTTCTACCTTCCTGAAAGTATCCATGATATCTCTATCTAGCTCATGCTCAGCAATTTTCTTGGATTGTGTAACTCTATTTGGAAAGGGAAGAGGAATGCTGGGGGTAGAGCTCTCTGTCTGGTCCTGAAGGTGGAATGGTTGCTGTTTTAGGATAGCTTTAGGGGCTGCAGTGTTTGGATCCTTTTTTTGGACAGAATTGGAGACTGCGGAAGGTAGGCTAAGTTCTAGAACACTCACTTCCTTGCCACTACACAAGGTTATGGCACTTACATTGCCTCTCGGATTAGTGACTGTTTGAGAAAGTAAACTACCGGAACCTTGAGACTTTAACTCACTAATGGTGGTTGCAAGTTGGCCTATCTGAGTCTCCAGGCTCTGAATACTAGTCTCAGTCCTCTGTTGGAATTGGATGTTGTTGCTAGCCAGCTACTTCACTAAATCTTCCAGGCTCGGTTTTGGCTTGTTAGCTTGCTGCATATGTTGCTTCATTGGTGCTTGGAACTGCTGGTTGCTTGAACTTGCATTATATCTAGGCTGATGTGGCTGGTACGTTTGTTGTTGGTAGGTTTGACCATAATTGCCTCCATACCTCAAGTTCGGGTGATCTCTCCAGCCAGGGTTGTATGTAGAAGAGTGGGGGTCATATCTGGGCTGTTGGTAAAGTCTGCTAGGAAAGACACCAGCCACTACTTCAATGTTATCCTGGAAGGTAGGGCACTGATCCGTCGGATGACTAGCTAGGGCACAAATTCCACATAGCTTGGCAGGAACTTGAACTTGTGTGTGGCCCATGGCTAACTATCTAACCAAAGAGGTCAGTTCCTCTAAACGATTCTCCACCCTCTATTGATCCACTATCTGCACCTTATTCACTCCCCTAGCAGGAGTAATCATTCTTGTGCCAAATTGTTGTACATTGGTTGCTATGTTTTTGATTAAATCTCTTGCAGCCGTAGGGGTCTTGTCCACCAAGGCACCTCCAGAAACAGCATCCACATAGCTCCTATCCATAGGAAGAAAACCTTCCTAGAAGTATTAGATGAGTAGTTGGTCACTGATTTGGTGATGAGGACAACTCCCACACAGTTTCTTAAATCTCTCCTAGTATTCATGTAATGTCTCTCCACTATGTTGCCTTATGCCATATATCTCTTTCTAGATAGCAGCAGCTCTTGAGGCTGACAAGAATCTTTCAAGAAAGCACATCTTCAAGTCATTCCAGCATGTGATGATGGATGACTGCAAGTATAGCCAATCCTTTGCTGCTCCATCTAATGAAAAGGGAAAAGCTCTCAGCTTGATGTGCTCCTCTTCAATTGACTGGGGCTTCATGGTAGAACACACTATGTGAAATTCCTTCAAATGCTTCTGAGGATCTTCACCTGCAAGTCCATGAAACTTTGGGAGCAAGTGTATTAATTCAGACTTTAATTCAAAATTAGCATCAGGATACTGAATACACAAAGGCTGGTAATTATCATCAAGGGCAGCCAATTCCTTAAGAGTCCTAGCCCTAACATGCAAGTCATTATTTCCAGCCTCACTATTAGCAGCAAGATCAACTTCAGGATTAATGTCATTGGCAGCCATATTATGCTCTATATGATTAGGAGTTCTACGTGCCCTAGCAAATGTGTGCAAATTTTTTTCTATTTCAAAATCACCTTCAAGTAGTTCAAAATGAGAGGACCGAGTCATACACCATGCAAATCAAAAGACAAAAACACTCTAAAACACACTAGAACACACATAAACATAAAAACAGTGAAGCAATGAAAGAAAAAGGGGAAAAACCAAAACACACCAAATGCACTAAATAAAGGCAAAAAGACACCAAAATAACACTAGTTGACCCATCTAAACATTTTTAAAAAAATTTCTACCACCACAGCATGAAAGCTTGATGAAAATGAAACTCAAAAATCAAATAAAAAATTTTAAAAAATTAAAAAAGTGGTCAAAACGATGGAATTTGGCTTAAAAACGTAGACCCCATGGCAAAAGCAATGACTATTGATTGTTAGGTCATTTTCTTTCAACTGACCAGGTTTTAGGTCAATCGGAGCACAACAATTCGGCTGAAACAGTACACACGAAAACTACTAAATCAAATCGAAACGAATGGAAGACAAGGGAAAATTGGCACCAAGGCACCAGAATTCACACAATGGAATCCTAAAACATCAAAGGAAACAAAACAACAAGAAAAAACTACCACCACAATGCTCAGAAAGTATAAAAAGTTTACCAAAAAGTGAACAAAGACGGCAAAGAAGACAAAATAATGGCAAAGAAGGCTAAACAAGGGCAATAACAACATAAAGTTCACCTCACAATGCTTCTCACAATGCAATTCCTTAGTCCACCAATTTGCAGCTCAATCCAGTTGGTCAGAATAAAAAATAACACAGAAACAGAAACACTAAACAGGGAAAAAAAACTTAAACAGATAAGGAAAACAAAATAGGAAAGCAAGTAGAACAGGAAGAGAATGATGAAAAACAATGACCAGAAACAAGAAAAATAAGCAAACAAAAGAGTCATAAGAAGATTAATATGTTAGGTGAATTCTCCAACAACGGCGCCAAAATTTTGATGGGTGCCGAACTGTACAAAATTACAATACTAATTGCAACTAAATTGTAGTATAAGATGCAACCAGTGTTGTCTCCCAAGGATTCATCAGAACAATTAATCTATTAGAACTTAAGTAGGAACAGAATAAAGGAGTTTGTTGTTGAATGCAGAATAATCAGAATTCAGAAAGCAGTAAACATGATTTAATCAAATAAGAGAAAACGTAATCAACTCAAGCCGGTAACCAGACCCTAATCCGTCCTTATTCACTAAAGATAACCTATGTCTAATTTAATTCTTGGTTAAATGTTACCTGGAACCCCTAGCAGTAACACTTAGAATTCCTACTGATTTACTAATCAAGATTCAATTAATCATGGAATTAAGACTCTAGGCAACCGCTCTATATCACTAAGTCCAGATTAATTTAATAACCGAATTGTCCAAGTTAACCATATATTAAAGATTTTAAAGTATAATTATCAATCTGATTACTGTTATAAATCTAATCAACCGATTTAAATTCATACAAAACATGCAATCAAAGTACCATTCAATCACATGAAGAAGGGAAGAAGCAGTAATTCAAATTAAATTAAATCAAACCCGGTTGAAGCACAGAAACTCTAGAATATTAAGTTTGGCTTCTCTTGAATTGATTACAAACGAACTTAGCCCTCCATAAAAGGCTTAAACACAGGCAAAAGTCTAAAACTCGAACTCAAAAAATAGGAGGCAACAGCTACTCAAGGTAATTTCGTATCTTATTTTCCTCAACAACTTGAGAATAAATACTAGTTGGCTGCCTCTTCTAGGTTTCCTAATAGTTTCCTAATTACAAAATAAACCTAATTTCCTAAATTACCAATGGTAAAAACGTGATCAAGCCCTAGTGTCATGTGTGTTGGCCCAAATAAATATGCTCTGGTCCAATAGGCAGGTCTAAGGAAAGGAATCAGTCAATGCTGGGCTAATGCAAAAAATCTGGACTGATTGCACGCGAATTTCAGTTGTCCAGACACGAGAATCAGGTTCTGGGATCTACATATGAAATGTAGCATTTTCTATTCCAACGAAACTAGAATCACATCAATCAGACATCTTTAGCTAAAGATATGGTGAAAAACGTAAGCAGTGCCAGAATTCAACAGTTATGCAATTAAAATCTATAAGCACCAACAAGTCCAAATCTACAAAACATGTCTAAGGGCCATCAAAATCACTAGAAACACACACTAAAAGACTAAGTATAAGGGAAACAAATAGTGTAAAATAACGTCTCATCACTTAGCAAAAGCAATCCATAGTTGACCAAAATCTGGACTGATTGCATGCAAATTTCAGTTGTCCAGACACGAGAATCAGCTTCTGGGATCTACATATGAAATGTAGAATTTTCTATCAGCTTTCCAACGAAACTAGAATCACATCAATCAGACATCTTTAGCCAAAGATATGGTGAAAAACGTAAGCAATGCCAGAATTCAACAGTTATGCAATTAAAATCTAGAGTAAAACCCTTTTTTGGTCCCTGAAAAATTCAACGATGGACAAGTTAGTCCCCCAAAAATGTTCGCTGACAATTTCGTTCACAAATTATGGTTCCGTACGACAAATTAATCCTCGAAAAATTTTCGCTGACAATTTAGTCCTCGAATTATGGTTCCGTACGACAAATTAGTCCTCAGTTGAGGATTAATTCGAGGACTAATTTGTCGTATGAAACCATAATTCGAGGACTAAATTGTCAGCGAATATAATTCGAGGACTAATTTGTCGTACGGAACCATAATTCGAGGACGAAATTGTCAGCGAACATTTGTGGAGGACTAACTTGTCAATCACTGAATAATTCAGGGACTAAAAAGGGGTTTTACTCTAAAATCTATAAGCACCAACAAGTCCAAATCTACAAAACATGTCTAAGGGCCATCAAAATCACTAGAAACACACACTAAAAGACTAAGTATAAGGGAAACAAATAGTGTAAAATAACGTCTCATCACTTAGCACAAGCAATCCATAGTTGACCAAAATCAGAATCAAACTCATACAAAGTCCCTTATAAGCTTAAAACCTAATAACTTAGCATGCAAAGAAGTAATTAAAGTATACCTTCTAGACAAGGCATCAGCAACGACATTCTCCTTTCCAGCTTTATATTTAATAACATAAGGGAATGTCTCAATGAACTCTAACCATTTGGCATGTCTTTTATTTAACTTACCTTGGGATTTCAGATACTTCAAGCTCTTATGGTCTAAATGAATGATGAATTCCTGAGGCCATAGATAGTGTTGTCACGTTTGGAGAGTCCTTACTAGAGCATAAAGCTCTTTGTCATAAGTGGGATAGTTCAATGCTGCCCCATTAAGCTTCTCACTGAAAAATGCAATAAGCTTGGAATCCTGCATCAAGACAGCCCCTATTCCAATACTTGAAAATCACATTCAATCTTAAATGCTCTGTCAAAGTTAGGCAAACATAAAAGAGGAGCACTAGTTAAAGTTTCCTTCAAATTCGGTGTAGTTCATATTGAAAGATTCTTAGTTATTTGCATGCAATTGGCAATATAATTTTTTTGGGGGAATTTCATTTTGATTTTGTTTCATTTTTACTAAAGCATTTTGGGATTTTTTTTTCTTCCGTTATTTTTTTGAAAAACAGCGATTGTGTATAAACCCTTTCAATTTGAAGAATATTGGCAGATATAATACTATAAACTTGCAAGTATCAAGTGTCACTATGCAAGATATTTGAAGGGTGATATGCTCATTAGAAATTTGAGTCTTCTAATAGTAATAGTCAAATGGCAATGGCTTTGAGAATAGACATAGAAAACATGTAGTTTGAAAGAGACATAAGAGTTTTATATGTTTATCTAGGCAATCAATATAGGAAACTCTTCCATGTAGATAAAGAAATTCAGAATTCTCTTTCCCATTTTTTATATAAAAATGATATAATATATGATACTCTTGCGAGTTTTGAAAGAAAAATAAATGTCCTACCATTTTACCCGGGGTTATCACTATTTTAACTTTACTTTAAATCTATACAAAATAGTAATAATAATTATATGACAATGGTACTTAATTAGGTTACAATTTCTCTATCGTATTTAAATATAAATGGGTTGGAATGAGTAGGGATTGAGTATGATAATTGAGATAGAAAGGAAAAGGGAATAAAAATCAAAATTATAACTAGGTCTAGATATAGTTTTTGGGGAAAAAAAATAAATAACCTATAACTCTAGGAAAAAGATTGGGGTTAGATCATGGGTACAAGTTTCTTAAAGTTTTAATAGGACTATAATTTGGGTAACTAATAAACCAATCCCGATAGGTGATTAAATAGGATTTCCTATGGCACTTGGAAGAAGGGTGAGATTATACCATGTGAATAAGTTTCCAAAAATCCTAATAGGATTATAATTTGGATAACCACTAAAGTAACCTCAATGGATAATCCAATAGGATTTCTTATTTTGTGTCGCCCCCGCCGTAATGCCCGGCCGCGCATCGCGCGGGGCCCAGTACTAGATTAGAAGAAGGAAATCGAAAGACAAAAAATCTATATAATATTAATAATAGAGTACACAATGTGGAGCTGACAAGTGTCCCTATTAAGGTGAAGACAAGTGACATGCTGTGTGAATTTCTTTCATTCAAAGGTATTTAAAAAATCAACTAATATGAAGCATGTATGATTTTGGTTTGGGAAAATTGACAAATACTCTGCATAATTTTTGTCAATTAATAATTATTTAATTTCTTATTTGAATTCAAAATTGGGGTTACACTTCATTGGCTTTATATCCCTATATAAATAGCACCCTCATGTGAGTTGTTTCACCATGGTCTGACTGATTACTGCAAAGATATACGGCAGCTTCATCACCATAGTCTGATTGATTACTGCAAAGATATACGACAGCTTCAAGTCACACCCAGGTTTGTACTATCCAACTTTTATTTTATTTGCTAATTCTTCCTCTCCCTCTTCATGTGCTGCAATGTAATTTTTGTTTTGTTTTATAATCCTTTACACTTGCTTAATCTCCATAATAGAATAGTTTTGTTATTCATCAAATTATAATTTTTTCCCTTAATACTGGCTATTTGGCTTTGTGCCTATCACCCTATGATTTTCCCTTTTTAGTGTTTTATATTGTTTGTTGGATCTTCGAACTCTACCATGCTATTTTCTTTGTTAGATTATAA
This sequence comes from Cercis canadensis, assembly GCA_003255065.1. Taxonomy (NCBI): domain Eukaryota; kingdom Viridiplantae; phylum Streptophyta; class Magnoliopsida; order Fabales; family Fabaceae; genus Cercis; species Cercis canadensis. Next base: position 225,607 of record QAOA01003067.1, read on the forward strand.
TTTAATATCTCAAATTTTCAGATTCAATCATTCGTT
>QAOA01003075.1:0-93655 GCA_003255065.1 Cercis canadensis
ATTAATCCAACAGAATATTTATTTTCTCTCTTGCACACCAACAATAGTCCACAGAGATAAATTTCATCGTGTTAAATAAGGTAATCTTTTAAGCCAAATAAGAGGAAAATAGAAACTAAAATAGAAATCTATGATATGGGCTCAATTTAAAAAATGTTTTAGTAAAACATTTTTATTTAATTTCACCAAACGTATTTTTAAGTCCATTTTTTATTTTCATTGAAAATGAAAACAAGAAATAACCAAAGCAAACAGGCCTCTAATATTTTTCTGTTACGTGATATCTTTTCGTCTTAAAAGTTGACACTAGTGTCATTCACGATTTTAGGCTTTTTTTTTGGGTCATTGTTTCAATCTTAAAAACACCGTTTTTCTTTACGTTTAGGGGAGAGGAAGCCTTGGGGGCATGTGGGGGCCAAGGGGGTGAGGAGCGTGAGAGAGAGAAAGTTATGTGGTGACACCCATATTTTTTTAAAAAAATAATGTTACTTACATAATTTAATAACTATCATATTTTATTTTTATTGAGTTAAATGACTATTTGGTTAAAGTTATTATTTTATAGCTAAAGAGGATTGAACTTAGAGAAAGAGAGTGAAAATAGCCTTTTAAGGTTAAAAGCGGTTCTATTAAACCAAAGCACATTAATATATAAAAATAATAATTATAACATTATATCATATTGTACAATTGTAACAAGCATTTGAATTAAACAGTATCTACTTAATACTTAATCTTATGGCTCATTCACTAGATGACTTTCATGTCTCCTTAGATAACATTGTGAAGGAGGCTCTTTCTTCAATGTGGGGAATTGGAAGTAAGAGAAAAAGTTCCGTAAAAAATGTATGTGTTTGTACATTTTAGCTTAACTACAAGTCAAAGGTCTTATAAAAAAGATTAGAAACAAGTAAAACTGCGTACCAATACAAAGTGAAAACAGCCCCTAATTGTAAAGGATTTAGTATTTTAGTGCAGTTGCACTAACTATTAATTCTATAAGTAGAAGGAAATAAGGGAAGGTGGGATATAGCAGGATATGCATCTCCAGCAGTAACAAACCAAGAGTTTATCCATTGCAAATGTGATAAATTTACTCCCAAATTGAAGTGTCCAACAATCTTGTATAACCTGTAACACATTGATGGGAAGGTATTGGCAACTTCTAAAAGGTTACAAAATTTGTATATATATTATTACAGAGATTCTATGATACTACATGAGTATGTCATATTACACTAACGTGGCAAAAATATATAATTTTTTATAGTATATTGAATATAAACATAATTTATCTTATTTTCTCAAACAAACTTAAAAATAGTTGATTTGTACACATGTCATTCATATATTGGATAATTTCATGTAGTATGACATACTACATAAATACTAAAAATATCTAAGAAACCTCCATATTATTGTACCATGGTCAAACATATATTACCTACTAAAGGGTTGGCATGAACCACATACATTTAGGCCAGGAACCCAGTGCTGAATTACGAAAAGGAAAATATTTTATTTTCTTCTCAGTCAAGCAGAACATAAGAACAACCTGAAATCCACTGTATAATCGTCCTAAGCATGTATAGGAGTGAGCAAAGTAGATGCAGTTCCCTCTAACTAAATCTTTAGGGTCATTAAGGGCAGAGATTGGAATCACCATGCTATCTTTAGAGGTAACAAACAATATACGATCACCCAAATGATCAATCTTCACAAGTCGAGCATCAGACTTGCTCATGTCAAGCTTATAAACAATGAAGTCTTTTTCTTTAGGCTGGCTAGTAAACTTCTTCATAACGACGTCTTCTGTCAAAGATTCAGCATGAAAAACAACATCAGCAACCTTTAAAACCAATAATAAATCTCCAGAGGTAGGATCTCTTGCCAAAAATTAGCTAACAGAATTATTCACATGATAAGACCCATTCTCTTCCCACAAGAACCAGTCGTGGAAGGAATAATCCAATTGATATTGAAGCCTAATTAATATTTTGGCCCTTGGGGGATTACCACCTCGGAGATCAAAAACCACTACGGAATCCAATAAAAAATTTCTTAGAGTCAGAACATATAACTATCAAGGATTTGTATATCTAAAATCTTTATTCGCGAATGCGCTTCAATGACAGTCCAAGACTTGTCAGCAAGCCTGCAATAAGCAAGGTGGCCATGATCAATAAGTTGAGCTGCTACTATACAATCTGGGCAATGGGGTCCTGAAGAGGCTTTCATGTCAGAAAACAAGTATTCACTGTCGCGCAAACTAGGAGGAATGGTTATCCGTGATGGTAGCAAAATTCTAGCATCTGAAACTGGATTCCAGAAGAAGAATGGTGAAGAATCGTGATCAGTAATAGCTCCGTGAGCATTGAGACTCAAAAGATGGACATGAGCCATGATCAACCAGCCATCAACTGAACCAACACAACACTCGTTGCATCCGTACAGTGGTCTCTTAGTGTTGAAAAATGAAAGAAGTGGAGCAAAGTCCCACGTTGATTAGAAAAGAGCAAAGTTAGGTGGATATAAAGTTTAAGATGCACAAGTCTAAATTGTCTTAGGCATTTTGGGCAAAGTTGCATTCTCAAACATAAATTCCACAACAAAGAAGACTACCACACTCTCTCGCATTGTAAGTGAAGACTTGGACGGAGGGGTCCACTCACAAAATATCAACATGGCATCAAAGCTCATAGAGCCTAACAGCCCATTCACGATCCAAAGTATAAAAGACTCAATGAAAAAGATCTAGGCAAAATATTGCACAAATATGTCACCTCTAAGACTCAAGCCCTGAAAATGAGCACAAGCTCAGGCAATAAATGAAAAGGAGAGATTTGAGGCTCAAAAAGCTTGAAGTACAAGCCCAGAGTGAAGATTGAAAGACTTAAAAGATTAAAAAAAAAAAAAAAAAAAAAAAAAGGGCAAGTCACAACTAGGCCAAGCCAGTTAGACTTGAGGAGGAGTGTTGGAAAATGAAAAAAGTGGAGTAAAGTCTCACATTGATTAGAAAATAACAAAGTTAGGTAGATATAAAGCTTAAAATGCAAGTCTAAATTGCCTTAGGCATTTTGGACAAAGTTGCATTCTCAAGCATAAATTCCACAACAAGAAAGACTATCACACTCTCTCACATTATAAGTGAAGACTTAGACGGATGGGCCCACACACAAAATGTAAACATTTAGGGTAATATACTGTAGTGTCTTTGAGGCTGAAAAAGCCAGGATCCAAGTCATTGCGGATTGTGTGTGAGAAGAGCATAAGCACCGGCAGAGTCCCGGCGGGCAGCTATTGCTGGCAATTGCATTAGTAACATTAATTCGCCACTGAGTGCATACTGAACCAACTCGGATGTGATCGGCCATGGGAAGCTGTTTTAGAATTAATTGTAAAATGTCGTCTGGGAGATTTAGTAGATTACTCCTTTGTTATCCTTCTTCTTCCTCTTCATCTTGGGATAGGAGTATTAGCTGATTCTGCTTGTTTCTCTTGGAGAAAAGGAGTTTGACGAAAGCATAGAACGTACATGTTGAAACAGTTGCAAGAACCCTCATGTTAACAGAATTTTCTGAAAAGAAAAGTAAAAAAGAGCATAATTCCTTTTAAAAGAAAACTTTCAAAAAAAAATACACATAATCGTGAAATATACATACTCGGTAGGAAGAGGCTACCTGCGACGAGTTCAGGGAAGAAGAGATGCTGTTTGATACAACTTGGACTCGAGAAAGAAAATAACTATTTTATTATTATTATGTTTGATTAACTGATGACTTTAAGCAATTAAATAAGCACAGTCCTAAAATTATCATGCTTACCATATAATCATATAAATCCTACTAGATAACTAGCACTATAAGAGATCAAAATTATATGTTAAAATATACATACAAGTATAATATAAATTTTCATATAAAAAAAAGTATAATATAAATTTTCACATAAAAAAAATATAATATAATTTTTTTTTTTTAATAAAAAATGGGCAAACATATTATCTATAATACAAATCTAATAATTATCTAATACTCCTATAAGTTGGTATCACAATTATTGATATTTCACGTAGATTTAAAGTTGACGAATGTTGATAGCAAACCTAGCAGTGTTGAAGTTGAAGACAGAAGATACATCAACTAATTCAAACACTTAAATAAAAAAAAAATAAAAAATAAAAAAACCTAATTTAAACAAAACATGGGCTGATTTTTTTATATGGACTTGGAAACTTGGAGTCTTTTTATTTAAAAATAAAATTTTACCATATTTTTTTTAGCATGCCCTAATCACTAGTACTTACAATAGAATTTGAACTCCTAACGTTACCTCAGGGTTTAGTACCCCACATGAAATTTAGTTTGTTAACCGAGCCACACCTAGTGGTTCACAAATTAGGATATTTAATATATTGGTAAGTGTATCATCGAGCCAGCTTTTGCATTCAAGTGAAAAGTTCCTCCAAGTGTTGTTCCTATGATTCAAACCTTGGCTAACTTGGATGAACCTATTTCATCCTTACCATCAAGTTTAATTCTATCACTTGATCCCTTTCCTTGCCTCTAGCCCAGCTTCTCCCAAACATGATAGGAAAAATAAAGGTGAAACTCAATTTGGGGTGAAATCCAAACATGCTATAAAATCTTTTAGGACATCCCTGATTTTTATGTTTAACTTATATTAAAATGATTAAAATTAATCAAACTAGAAATCATATTCCTTTTTCTTTCCCTGTTTTTGCTATAGTTATTTACTGTTACTTGTATTGGCATAAACTTCAGAGTTTTTCTTTGTAGACACAAATCCATTTGTGAATGAATATTTCATAAACCCAAAGGACCATGTCTATGATTGGAGCGTTACCTTTCCAAACTTCTCAAGGTATTTGTCTACTTGATCAGTATGATATTATCTAACAAACGAGAACAAACTCTTCTAAATTCAATTATGATTTAATAATTTTCTCAAAATAATAATATAAACAACTGCTTCCGATAGGACTTGGATTTGGCACCAAGACAATCAAGTGCAACGTGGAAGATTGTGATTGGTCATCATACAATTAGAAGTGCTGAGCAGCATGGTGACACGGAAGATTGTAATGCAACTCCTCCCAATTCTTCAGGTAACTAATTTAAATTTAATCATTTGTAATATATATATATATGAGATGACTAATAACTATTTGATATCAATTGCAGGTTGCCAATTACCAATTATCAGTTAAAACTTTTAAGTCAAGTGGTTTTCTAACATAGAAGCAAAGTTTCCTCATTAAGTTTAGATTTTAATCCGTCTTGCCCCAGCCTTATAATCAAAATTCTCAATACAAAATAGAGTCGAGCTTCACGCATAAGGTGGTTCCAGCTGGTGCTTAGTCCACATATATATGATTCTTTAGATCTCATCAGAACACAGGGCTATGTGTATGCATTTGGAACTGAAATAACGAATGTGAAGTGTTCTATTCAGCTTCCTAGCAACAAGACAATGCACAATCCCTCAAACTCTGACAATTTTACATACTTAGTCGTACCTGTACATTATTCATCTCTAATCCCAATAATCTGGGAATGTTTATCACCTCATTTAGAAAACCAAAGAAACCAAAAATTTCAGAGAGGAAACTACCTGATTAGTCCAGTGAATTCAATAAAGAGCTCATACTCACATCCAAAAAACTCCTCCACTTTGTCTTTCAACCTTTCTGTCATTAAATTCAAAGAACAATGAAATAAATTAGACTGTACAACAAGTTGACAGACTAAAAACTAGAGAAAACACCAATTTCCTTTGTGGAAATTTCAAAGAGATCAAGTGCATACTAAATTCTGAAATGGGTTGGAACTACTATCTTAATTTCTTTACGCAGAAAAAGAATGTAACAGTGTTTATCTTAGTTGAGAACTAGACAAAATTACCAATCTTTTAGAATCTCTACTAAAAAGCCAGAAAGAAAAAGGAATGAGAATTAAGATTTTAAAACAAAAGGGTCATATTAGAGTAAGTTAAACTGTAAATGTACCTTGAATGGGTATAAAGGGCATGATCAAGTAAGATGAATTGGTAGCAATGAGATGTGAGAGAGTAGTTGAGAATACATTTGGTCTATAACCCACGGTGCTGTTACTCGTGTATGAATTCCAGCTCCTTTAAAAGATCAGACTTAGCCTCAGAATCAAAAACTGGTACTTCNACTATCTTAATTTCTTTACGCAGAAAAAGAATGTAACAGTGTTTATCTTAGTTGAGAACTAGAAAAAATTACCAATCTTTTAGAATCTCTACTAAAAACCCAGAAAGAAAAAGGAATGAGAATTAAGATTTTAAAACAAAAGGGTCATATTAGAGTAAGTTAAACTGTAAATGTACCTTGAATGGGTATAAAGGGCATGATCAAGTAAGATGAATTGGTAGCAATGAGATGTGAGAGAGTAGTTGAGAATACATTTGGTCTATAACCCACGGTGCTGTTACTCGTGTATGAATTCCAGCTCCTTTAAAAGATCAGACTTAGCCTCAGAATCAAAAACTGGTACTTCATAAGACCAAAAGCAGAAAGGCAGAGACTTTAAGGAAAACGAACCTTGCATCCATCAATGAGAGGAAGTTGCGGATGATCAGATGTTGGTGTTCAAGTTTAAGCTCTGCCATTACTGCCCTTTTTTGCAATCAACTTTGCTTTATCGGTTCTTCAAATCGAGCAAGGAAACGGAGCTTTTGAACTCAAGAATCAATATTATTACAGATTGTTACCGCTCTTTACATTTGCTTCAAACCCATTCTAAGCTCGCAGCCTACCCCTTTCCTTTGAAGCTTTTCCACTTTCTCTCTCTCTCTCACCTGTTACAACTCAATGGCTTGCCAGAGTCTTGTTTTTTCTTTCCTGCTCCTCTTTCTCTACAGCTTGCTCACCTTCAGTTCCATTAACATTTCCATTGCATTCTTGCCTTCGTCTTTTTCCATCCATTTTTCCTTTTGGAGAAGCACATGTATTGTTAGGATTAGATTTCCCATTTTCTTTTTGTGGTGTGGTTGCAGTCTCCACACCCAAGTTCACTGCAGTCAAGGTACCTGATAATTGTTGAGATGAATTACCGGAGCCCGGTGGAGGGAGGAAGACTCCTCTTCCAGGAACAGGGATTCTACGAGGGGGGATGCCTTGGGGGTGCTGCTGGCCACACAGTAGAACCAGGTGCTATTGGAACTGGTGCAGGAAATGGCATTGGAGCTGGAACTGGTGCAGGCACAAACAATGGCTGCATACCATTTGAAGGCGGAATTTGTGGGAGAATGGGTGGGACAGGTGGGGCTGGCAATACGCCAGTTGTTGGAACTGCACTATAATGCTTGGGGCCTAAATGATGACGAATATGATTGAGAGATCTGCTGGGTGTAGGACCCCAATGAGAAGTTGCAGGTGAAGCAAGACGCGGACCATCACTTGGCAGTAATCTCTTTGGTTGGGATTTTGTGAAAGTAACAAATATGCGTTGTTTACGAATAGATGGAATAGCATATTTAGCCAAATCTGAGGATTTTCCTTGTATCACCAAAAGAGATCTCATATAAAATATGAAAAAGGATAGGCAAATTTCAAAAATAAGTGAAACAAGTTAACAAGTGTACAAAGCAAGCAATATTATACTGCAGGAGCTCAATCTCTCATTCAAAAAGAAGGGGAACGGGAGGGGGTAATGTCAACATGCCAATGCAGGGCTTTCCACCTTGGATGCCATTCAATTAACAGAATGCCACAAACTTCAAGACCTAGTGAAGAGCATTCAATGAACACAAGAGCTCCTTGTAATAAGAGTTGAAATGCCTGCAATGTGAGACGCAACACAATGACAACTATTTTCAGTGAGGTTCTTACCTCCCAGATCATGCCATGGTAGCAAGAAACCTTCTAAGCATTAACATACAAATATACAGAATTCTCATGTGTACCACATAAAATTTCCATATTAAGTCTTTTTCTAAAGACAAACATAATTTTGTAGAAAACAATTATCATCTTAAGGAGAAGAGTGTTTATTTTGATTCGACAATAAACATCCACAATTTATTCCATAGACTTCCTCAAAGAATAAGACTAAAAGTTAGAAGAAAAATGCAAAACCAGTTGCCTTCTATATTCGTAACAAAGACAAACTGAACTATCAGATATCAGGGCACATGGAAGCAACATCAACTTCAAGTGAAGACCTAGAAATTTTTTTTATTTTTTGATGTGCCGGGACAAATTTGACACTAACACCTTCAAATTTTATTTGATTTAATGCTACTTACATAATTGACGCTAATAACTATCACATTTTTTTTTTATTGAGTTAAATGACTATTTGGCTAAAGTTGTTATTTTATAGCTGAAGAGGATTAAATTTTGGGAAAAATGGTAAAAAATAACCTTTAAGACTGGAGCCAGTTCTATTAAACCAAGGCACATTAATATATAAAAATAATAATTATAACATTATATCATATTATACAATTGTAAAAAGCATTTGAATTAAACAGTATCTACTTAAAATTTAACCTTTTGGCTCATTCACTAGATAACTTTCATGTCTCCTTAGATAACAATGCGAAGGATGCTCTTTCTTCAGTACGGGGATTGAAAGTGGGAGGAAAAGTTCCGTAAATAATATATGCGTTTTTACATTTTAGCTTAACTACGAGTCAAAGGTTCCATAAAAAAATATTAGAAACAAGTAAAACTGCGAACCAATACAAAGTGAAATCGTGAAAACAGCCCCTAACTGCGAAGGATTTAGTATTTTAGTGCAATTTCACTAACTATTAAGTCTACAAGTAGAAGGAAATAAGGGAAGGTGGGATATAGCAGGATATTCATCTCCAGCAGTAACAAACCAAGAGTTTATCCATTGCAAATGTGATAAATTTACTTCCAAATTTAAGTGTCCATTAATCTTGTATAACCTGTAACACATTGATGGGAAGGTATTGACAACTTCTTAAAGGTTGCAAAATTTGTATATATATTATTATACCATGGTCAAACATATATTAACTACTAAAGGGTTGGTGTGAACCACATACATTTAGGCCAGGCACCCAATGCTGATTTACAAAAAGAAAAATATTTGATTTTCTTCTCAGTCAAGCAGAACATAAGAACAACCTGTTGTCCTAAGTATGGATAGGAGTGAGCAAAGTAGATGCAGTTCCCTCTAACCAAATCTTTAGGGCCATTAAGGGCAGAGATTGGAATCACCATGCTATCTCTAAAGGTAACAAACAATATACGATCACCCAAATTATCAACCTTCACAAGTCGAGCTTTACCCTTGCTCATTTCAAGCTTATAAACAATGAAGTCTTTTTCTTTAGGCTGGCTAGCAAACTTCTTCATAAAGATGTCTCCTGTCAAAGATTGAGCATGAAAAACAATATCAGCAACCTTTAAAACCAATAATAAATCTCCAGAGGTAGGATCTCTTGCCAAAAAATAGTTAACTTGATTATTCACATGATAAGACCCATTCTCTTCCCACAAGAACCAGCCGTGGAAGGAATAATCCAATTGATGTTGAAGCCTAATTAATATTTTGGCCCTTGGGGGACTACCACCTCGGAGATCATAAACCAATATGGAATCCAATACTAAATTTCTTAAGAGTCAGAACATATAACTTGCCATCAAGGATTTGTATATCTAAAATCTTTATTCGCGAATGCGCTTCAATGACAGTCCAAGACTTGTCAGCAAGCCTGCAATAAGCAAGGTGGCCATGATCAATAAATTGAGCTGCCACAATACAATCTGGGCAATTCGGTCGTGAAGAGGCTTTCGCTGCATAAAACAAGTATTTATTGTCGCGCAAACTAGGAGGAATGGTTATCCGTGATGGTAGCAAAATTCTAGCATCTGAAACTGGATTCCAGAAGAAGAATGGTGAAGAATCGGGATCAGTAATAGCGCCGTGAGCATTGAGACTCAAAAGATGGACATGAGCCATGATCAACCAGCCATCAACTGAACCAACACAACACTCGTTGCATCCGTACAGTGGTCTCTTAGGGTAATATACTGTTCTGTCTTTGAGGCTGAGAAAGCCAGGATCTAAGTCATGGTGGATTCTGTATGAGAAGAGCATAAGCACCGGCAGTCCCGGCAGCGGGCAGCTATTGCTGGCAATGGCATTAGTAACATTAATTCTCCACTGAGTGCATACTGAGCCAACTCGGATGTGATCGGCCATGGGAAGCTGTTTTAGAATTAATTGTAAAATGTCATCTGGGAGATTTAGTAGATTACTCCTTTGTTTTCCTTCTTCTTCCTCTTCATCTTGGGGTAGAACTACTAGCTGCTTCTGCTTGTTTCTCTTGGAGCCAAGGAGTTTGAGGAAATCATGGAACGCACATGTTGCCAGAGTTGCAAGAACCCACATGTTGACAGAATTTGCTAAGAAAAAAAAAAAACAAAAGAGTATCATTCCTTTCAAAGAAACAACTTTCAAACAAAAATACACATAATCGCGAAATATATAAACTCAGTTGGTAGGAAAAGGCTACCTGTGACGTCTTCTCGGAAGAAGAGCTCTCTTTGATGTTGGTTGTTTGATACAACTCGGACTCAAGAGTGTGAACAACTGTTCTGATTACAACTGATGGATTTAAGCATTTAGATAAACACAGTCCTAAAATTGTTATGCTTATCACATAATCATACTAGATAACTAACACTATAAGAGATAGGAATTAAATGTTAAGATATACTTACAAGTATAACATAAATTTTCTTATAAAAAAAAAGTATAATATAAATTTTCACATAAAAAATATAATATAAATTCTTTTTGCAAGAAATGGTCAAACATATTATCTATAATACAAATCTAATAATTATCTAATACTCCTATAAGATGATATCACAATTATTGATATTTCACGTAAATATAAGGGTGACGAATGCTGAGAGCAGACCTAGCAGTATTAAAGTTGAAGACAAAGAAGATGTCTCAATTAATTAAAATACTTAAATAAAAAAACCTAATTGAAACAACGGGGCTGATTTTTTTTTTATGGAGTACAACATTAATTGGGCTAGGAAACTTGGAGTCTTTTTATTTAAAAATAAACTTCTACCATATTATGTTATTTGAGTTGGAATGTATACATAAATTATGATATTCTTATTTTTTATTTTTCACGAGGTGGTCTCCATGCCTTTGGTGTGAGACTAATTATTGTTCAGGCTTTGGCATGCCCTAGCTACTAATACTTCCAGCAGGATTTGAACTTCTAACATTATCTCAAAGTGCACCCCACATGAAGCTCAATTTGTCAACCGGGCCATACCTAATGGTTTACAAATTAGGATATTTAATATATTACTAAGGGTATCCTCATGTCAACTTTTGCATTCAAGGGAAAAGTTTCTCTGGGTGCTATTCCTAGGATTGAAACTTTGGCTAGCTTGGATAAACCTATTTCATCCTTATCACCAGCCCTTTCCATGCCTCCAGCCCAGCTTCTCCCAAACATGATAGGAAAAATATAGGTGAAACTCTGTTTGGGGTGAAATCCAAACATGTTATAAAATCTTTTAGGGAGATCCCTGATTTTTATGTTTAACTTATATTAAAAATGATTAGAGTGTAATCAAACTAGAAATCATATTCCTTTTTCTTTCCCTGTTTTTGCTATAGTTATTTACTGTTACTTGTATTGGCATAAACTTTAGAGTTTTTCTTTGTAGACACAAATCCATTTGTGAATGAATATTTCATAAACCCAAAAGACCATATCTACGATTGGAGAGGCGTCTTACCCAAAAATCGCTACCTTTCCAAACTTCTCAAGGTATTTGTCTACTTGATCAGTATGATATTATCTAACCAACGATAACAAACTCTTCTAAATTCAATTATGATTTAATAATTTTCTCAAAATAATAATCTAAACAATTGTTTCCGATAGGACTTGGATTTGGCACCAAGGCAATCAAGTGCAACGTGGAAGATCGTGATTGGTCATCATACAATTAGATAATAAATTACTGAAGCAATATACAATTATAGGATTTGATTTTTGATTCACTGATAGTGTAAGTGTTTTACACAATCACTGACAAACTGTTAAAATCTTTTACTTTTTTTAAAAAGCAAAAAAGGAACCTCAATTACTTGGATAATGTGACAGTTTTCTGTTTAGTGATAATGTATAGAATTTTTAGATTTGATCAAATTTAAACTCATAATCATATTTTCATTTTCAAGCAAACAAGTTTTTCCAAGTTTTTATTCACAGAACCACTAACTATTACGATGGCCAAGGCTTTATGTCCGTACAGATTAATCAAACTCAACTTGGCATAGCTTTCTATGATGTCTTTGGGAATGTTTGCACAGGTCCAACACTTACAAACAGCTTCACTTTAACGAATAACTAAGTTGATAATTAGTTAAAATAATACTCTTGTTAGTTTCCCTTTTGTTGGTTGCAGTGCAACAGAAGCAAGCTCTGAATAATTGAAAGGAAATCACAAAAGAAAGAGAGTATAGTTATGTGTTGTGTGTGTAAGCAATTTGTGATATATATTTTAGAGATTGTTGAGAAAATTGTCGGAGACAAACCCTAGAAGAGCTACAAAGAACAGTTAATAGCTAATAGTTTCTCTCTTATTTATGAAATATTGTTCGATGATTACAAAACATTGGGGGTGTGGGTATTTATACTACACAATAGACAAAACACACCACATGCTAGTGAAACAATAGGAGCCATATATATAAAATTAGTAAAAGAAAATATCCTAAAAATAGTTAGAGGCTGATGTTGATTCTTAGCACTCCCCCTCAACATTGGCTCTCATTCATTGCACTTCATTTAATTGAGAGCAAAACTTTTCAAATTTTTCAGTATTCAGACTTTTTGTGAATAAGTGTTGTGTAAAACTCTAACGCAAGTATACATTATCATTTTCAAGTAATAAAATGAGAGTAGAGTATTGTCCCACAGATATTGTAGCTAATAAATACTAAAATTGAGTGTATTCTAATTTTATCTAGAGAATCAATGAGTGTATATAAGTGATAATCTAAAGGCAAAAATACTAAATCAATGATGAGTAGAAAAATGGACGAGAAATATCTAGGGTTTTTTATTTTATCATAGCTATTCTGATTTATTATTCCTAATTTATTAACCAAGAACAATTTTTCTAATTGCTAGCCAAGAACCCTAAATTATTTATTAGTCTTTCCCAATGTCAAACAAAAATATCTCTAAGTTATAAACTCATTATATTCCTATGTGAGTTTCAAATAACCTAAAAATTCACTTAATTATATGGTTCTTTTTAAATAGCTACATAGGTCATAGAGGTATATCTCTATCCTACATGCAACCTATGTTCTTAATCCCTATGATCTTTAACTACAAATTACCTCTCAGTCTCATTGTAATTATCTAATCAACTAATTGGTGATCAAACAATTAGAAGCATGAAGACTTGAAAATAAGAAGACAATTAATAAAGGGGTTCTTTAATTAAAGGAATAGAAAATCACAAATCTTCCTAGCTAGGCTACATCATAGCCCTAGAAGGGAATTTAGTTCATGACAGTAGATAAAAATATGATTACACAGAAATTAAACATTAGAACAAGATAAAAAGATGAGAAAAACTCTTAGAAGTTAAGAATCAATGATGAAATCCCAATTTTGGAGCTTGATCTTCCTCCTCTTCTTCCTCTTGTGTAAAAACGTGTGGAACCCTAATTTAGACTATAAGAGTCCTATTTATATGTCCTAAGAAGTTTAGGAGAAAAAGGAATTAAAATAAAGTAAGAATCCTAATGAAATTAGGAAGTTTGAAAGTTAAATCCCGAGTTGACCTTGGGGGGCTGCAGCCTTGGGTTTGGGTGCTGCAGCCTCCAATTCTTTGTCTGGAGGATGCTGCAGCCTCCGAGTTTCTACCTGGAGGGGGCTGCGGCACCCAGATTGGGGGCTGTAGCAGCCTAACTTCTGTCTAATCTTTGATTTTCTTCGCAATGGGGTACACATTTTAAACTTGGTTCAAGAACAATCTCTTGGTGTAGTAAAAGGCAACCGACTGTATCTTTATACAGAAGCAAAGTATATAGCAGCAGCAATGGCAGCTCAAGAGATTATGTGGTTGATACAAATGATGAATGATTTACATCAGCACATAGATTATGCAGGTCCATTGTATTGTGACAATCAGTCTGCAATTCGTTTGGCAAAGATTCTAGTTTTTCATGCTAGAACTAAGCATGTAAAAGTGCACTATCATTTTATTAGAGAGAAAATTTTGCAAGAAGAAATTGAGATGAGACAATCTAGACAAATGATCAAATTGCGGACTTATTCACAAAAAGTTTGAATGTTGGAAAATTTGAAAAGTTTCGCTCTCAATTAAATGAAGTGCAAAGAATGAGAGCCAATGTTGACGGGGAGTGTTAAGAATCAATATCAGCCTCTAACTATTTTTAGGATATTTTTTTTTACTAATTTTATATATATGGCTCCTACTGTTTCACTAGTGTGTGGTGTGTTTTGTTTATTGTGTAGTATAAATACCCACACCCCAATGTTTTGTAATCATCAAACAGTATTTCATAAATAAGAGAGAAGCTATTAGCTATTAACTGTTCTTTGTAGTTCTTCTAGGGTTTGTCTCTAACAATTTTCTCAACATTTTGGTATCAAAGCAAGATGGTCTAGGACTGGGCTTTGGTGGAGCTTTCTTGAGTCGTGAGTAGTTCAATACTCAACAAGTTTTTTAGTAAAACTTATACTGTAAAGTCAAAGTCTTGCCGACACAATGGGTGACCTTCAAGTAGTTGGAGGAATCAAGAAGCTTAATAACCAAAACTACAATACATGGGCAACATGCCTAGAGTCTTACCTACAAGGTCAAGACCTTTGGGAGATTGTCAGTGGTGATGAAGTTACACAACCGGCAATGGAAGATGACAAAGGAACCTTGCGAAAATGGAAGATTAAAGCAGGCAAAGCAATGTTTGCTTTAAAGACCACAATTGAAGAAAAAAATGTTGGAGCACATTCGAAATGCCAAAACACCAAAAGAAGCGTGGGACACTTTTGCTATACTCTTTTCAAAGAAGAACGATACAAAATTGCAACTCCTTGAGAACAAGTTGCTATCGATGGCGCAACATGACATGACCATCGCCCAGTACTTTCATAAGGTGAAGTCTATATGCTGCAAAATTTCTTGAGTTAGATCCCACAGCTGCAATTGGAAATGACAGGATAAAAAGAATAATTATGCATGGTTTGTGACCTGAATACCGAGGGTTTGTTGCTACAGTACAAGGATGGCC
This sequence comes from Cercis canadensis, assembly GCA_003255065.1. Lineage (NCBI taxonomy): Eukaryota > Viridiplantae > Streptophyta > Magnoliopsida > Fabales > Fabaceae > Cercis > Cercis canadensis. Next base: position 15,342 of record QAOA01003075.1, read on the forward strand.
AACACAACCATCACTTGTTGAGTTTGAGAATTTGCTTGCAGGTCAAGAAGCAATGGCTAAACAAATGGGAGGAGTCCCACTGAACGTTGAGGAGGAAGCACTCTACAGCAACAAAAGCAAAGGTAATTTCAAGCAGTATAACAGAGGTGGATCTAAAAAGAATGATGGCAAGATAAAGAGTCATCAAAAGGAAGGAGGCTCTCATTTAGGGGGAGCTTCAAAGAATCACAACAGTAGTAGAAAATTTGCCAAAGCCAAGAGATGGGTTTATAAGATAAAGCATTGTCCAGATGGATCAATCAAGAGGTTCAAAGCTCAATTGGTGGCTCGAGGCTTCTCTCAGCAATACAAACTAGACTATGATGAAACGTTTAGTCCAGTGGCAAAACTTACAACAATATGAGTGTTGCTTGCACTTACGGCCAACAAAGATTGGAAGTTGTGGCAGATAGATGTGAAGAATGTTTTTCTTCATGGAGAGTTAGATCAAGAGATTTATATGATGCAACCAAGGGGTTTTGAGAACCATAATCATTCTGAATATACTTGTAAGCTGCAGAAAGCACTCTATGGATTAAAGCACCAAGAATGTTGACCTGAATTTAGTTGGACTTGTATAATATGCTCCCCCACCTTCTATTGCAACTTGTTTTCTATTTCTTTTGAATCTGGTAACACGTCTTTTTCTGGAGACCACCAAGAAGATGCTTCATCAAACACCACATCTTGTGATGTATAACACCTTCCACTCGTAGGATCACAACATTTCCACCCTTTCCTCTGATTGTCATACCCCACAAAGATACATCAAATTGGTTTCTTGTCAAAGTTGCTACGTAAAATGGCTAGGAACAAATACATAGCACACACACACCAAATACTCGAAAGTGGCTAATAGTTGGTTTCATATCCCATAATTTCTCAAAGTGTGAAACAAATGCTAACCTTGGTTGGGGAAGCTTATTGATCACATGGGCTGCGGTTCTCATGGCTTCGGCCAAAAATCTTCCAAGTACATTCTTTGAAGCTCCCCCTAGACGAGAGCCTCCTTCCTTTTGATGATTCTTTGTCTTGTCATCATTCTTTTTAGTCCACCTCTATTATACTGCTTGAAATTACCTTTGCTTTTGTTGCTATAGAATGCTTCCTCCTTAACCTTCAGTGGGACTCCTCCCATTTGTTTAGCCATTACTTCTTGACCGACAAGCGAATTCTCAAACTCAACAAGTGATGGTTGTGTTGGCCATCCTTGTACTGCAGCAACAAACCCTCGGTATTCAAGTCTCAAATCATGAATAATTATTCTTTTTATCCTGTCATTTCCAATTGCAGCTATGGGATCTAACTCAGAAATTTTGCAGCATATAAACTTCACCTTATGAAAGTACTGGGCGATCATCATGTCACGTTGCGCCATCGATAATAACTTGTTCTCAAGGAGTTGCAATTTTGTATCGTTCTTCTTTGAAAATAGTATAGCAAAAGTATCCCACGCTTTTTTTGGTATTTTGGCATCTTGAATGTGCTCCAACATTTCTTCTTCAATTGTGGTCTTTAAAGCAAACATTGATTTGTTTGCTTTAATCTTCCATTTTCGCAAGGTTCCATTGTCATCTTCCACTGCCGATTGTGTAACTTCATCATCCCTGACAATCTCCCAAAGGTCTTGACCTTGAAGGTAATAGGCATGTTGCCCACGTATTGTAGTTTTGGTTATTGAGCTTCTTGATTCCTCCAACTACTTGAAGGTCACCCATTGTGTCGGCAAGACTTTGACTTTACCGTGCAAGTTTTAATAAAAAACTTGTTGAGTATTGAACTACTCACAACTCAAAAAAGCTCTACCAAAGCCCGATCCTATACCGTCTTGCTCTGATACCAAATGTTGAGAAAATTGTTGGAGACAGACCCTAGAAGAACTACAAAGAACAGGTAATAGCTAATAGCTTCTCTCTTATTTATGAAATATTGTTCAATGATTACAAAACATTGGGGTGTGGGTATTTATACTACACAATAGACAAAACACACCATGCACTTGTGAAACAATAGGAGCCATATATATATAATTAGTAAAAGAAAATATCCTAAAAATAGTTAGAGGCTGATGTTGATTCTTAATAGAGATCTCATGTTCAAATTTCATTTATATGGATGAAGTAACATTTAGAAAAAGATAATAGATTGTCCTTGTTGTAGCGCTTAGTTCAACTAGTAGCAAATTAAACCCTTGGCGTGCGCCCTTGATTGTGATCAATAGTTCGACGCCCAATAAGAGCATTGTTGTAAAAGAAAAAACCGTAATTACTCTAACCTTAATTAGTCTCACGCCCAATTAAGTAAAAATATTAAACCAAAAAAGGATTGTCCTTGTTGTATGAACAAAAGGTATGCCCCAACAATATGGATTTATGGATTTTCCTGCCTAATGCCGTGAGTTTTATTCTTTTGCCTTCTTTTCATTTGCAATGATATAATGTGCATCTAAAATTACTAGGTTTCCTTTATGTTTTATTGTCAGCAATTTCAACATGTAGTTTAGTTGCATGACGTTCCCAAAGACCAAACTCAAACTCACCTATTTTGGTGGATTAATCCAAACAAACTACAATAAAAATGGTGGTTGATGAGACACTACCGCAAAACTAAATAAATCCACATCAACTGCAACATAAAAGGAAAATTTTAAGAATGGAGTTTCCCTTACTGTAAGAGTGCATATAATAAGACAACAAAAAAGGAACGGAGCATACAAGGGTTTCTGAAGAGAACCAAAAAGTTCTTCCTCCTTCCCTTGTTCTCCTTTGCAGTATGGTGACATCTCAGATTGTTGCCGCTCTTTACATTTGCTTCAAACTCATTCTAATCTCGCAGCCTACCCCTTCCTTTGAAGCTTTTTCTCTTTCTCTTTCTCTCTCTCTCTCTCTCTCTCCCCCTCTCTCTCTCTCACCTGTTACAACTCAATGGCTTGCCAGAGTTTTGCTTTTGCTTTCCTGCTCCTCTTTCTCTACAGCTTGCTCACCTTCAGTTCCATTAACATTTCCATTGCATTCTTGCCTTTGTATTTTTCCATCCATTTTTCCTTTTGGAGAAGCACTTGTATTGTTAGGATTAGATTTCCCATTTTCTTTTTCTTGTGTGATTGCAGTCTCCACACTCAAGTTCACTTCAGTCAAGGTACCTGGTAACTGTTGCGATGAATTACCGGAGCCAGGTGGAGGGAGGAAGACTCCTGTGCCAGGAACAGGGATTCTAGGAGGGGGATGCCTTGGGGGAGCTGCTGGCCACAAAGTAGAACCAGGTGCTATTGGAACTGGTGCAGGAAATGGCATTGGAGCTGGAACTGGTGCAGGCACAAACAATGGCTGCATACCATTTGAAGGCGGAATTTGTGGGCGAATGGGTGGGGCAGGTGGGGCTGGCAATACGCCAGTTGTTGGAACTGCAGTATAATGCTTGGGGCCTAAATGATGACGAATATGATTGGGAGATCTGCTGGGTGGAGGACCCCAATGAGAAGTTGCAGGAGAAGCAAGACGCGGACCATCACTTGGCAGTAATCTTTTTGGTTGGGATTTTGTGAAAGTAACAAGTATGCGTTGTTTACGAATAGATGGAATAGCATGTTTAGCCAAATCAGAGGATTTTCCTTGCATCACCAAAAGAGATCTACAGTTGCCAAAGTATGAAATTCATATCAGCCATCTAGTATAAAATATGAAAAAGGATAGGCGAATTTAAAAAATAAGTAAAACAGGTCAACAAGTGTCCAAGGCAAGCAATATTATACTGCTGGAGCTCAATCTCTCATTCAAAAAGAGGGGGACGGGGAGGGGGTAATGTCAACATGCCAATGCAGGGCTTTCCATCTTGGATGCCATTCAATTAACAGAATGCCACAAACTTCAAGACCTAGTGAAGAGCATTCAATGAAAACAAGAGCTCCTTGTAATAAGAGTTGAAAGGCTAAAGACGCAACACAAGGACAACTATTTTCAGTGAGGTTCTTACCTCCCAGATCATGCTTCCATGGTAGCAAGAATCCAAGCATTAACATACAAATATACAGAATTCTCCAGAGAGAGAGGAAAAAAAAAATCAATTTTCACATTCATTTAGAGATGTGATGAAGCCACAAAAGTAATTTCATCTGAATGCATCTACTCTGCCTACTATGGACTCAACCAAACCCAACCATAACCTAGACTACTTCTAATAGATTAAATTTCCTTTTCAATATGCAACAAATGCATTGGTTCTAAATATTGAGGCTAAGATTATACTCATCAGAAAAATAACAATAGTAAGTAAAAATCAGAACAGCATTAGCATGGAAAACAGGAAAGTTGACAAGCATTACCCAGGTGCAAGAGAGAGCTTGAGAGAGCCTCTATAATCCCCAGGATGATCCGAGACAATCATTCTCCCAAAAGTCATGTCACATTCTGTCAGGTAAAGGATATAAACAGGCCTTCCAAACCAAGGCGGCCAATTATTAGGCTGTGAGTGATCACCCTACAGACAATTGCCATACCAGATTGTCTCAGCAAATCGCATACCAATATAAAGCTCCCCAAAAATAAACAGATAGAAATATAAATTTAAAAACAATACAAGAGGCACCTCATTATAGAAATCCACAATGCAAGCATCAGGCTTCACAGTCATAATTTGCGAGGCAACTAAGCGCTCAATAATATCTTGAAACAAGACAGGGATAGATTCTACATTCCTATCTGCCAAATTCAATTAGTGGAACTTCATCAACGATCAATCATTATAAGAAGATTAAAAATAAGAAACATCAAATATCATTGCCACAAAGAAATTTTATGTAAATTATAGCAATGTTCAGTATCAAAAGAAAATCACATAAAACAAACATGCCTTTGGAGGCTCCAGTCAGATTTTCCCCATCTGGAGGTGCATCAGCAAGGGGGACACCCAACTGAATCATCTCCCTTCCATGCCCCTTCATGGGCCTTTTTGAAACCACATATGTCTGACCTCCTGTTTATAAAAAAAATATTTAGCACTAAACACTTACAAACCAAAAAAAAACACTTTGTACAGTCCACTCATGAATGCTGACAACAAAGCAAAATTGATTTCCTAGCAAGAAGCCGTAGAAAATTATAATCAGATTGAACATCAAAATATGTGCTCAAGAGTGCACAGAGTTATTCCACTTGAGGTTCAAAGGCAATATGCAAACGTCCATTAATATAAAGTAACCGGACGGAGCAGGGAGGGGATGTCTTCTTTCTGTGCCTCCCACCCACCCTCTCTCTGACTCTGTCTCCTTTTCTGTCTGTTTCCTGTGTATTCTCATGTCCCCTAGTGGCTCTTACAATAAATTTTTATTCATCTAAAAAGAAAGTGTTCATGAATTTTCCGTGCTTATATCAACTTTTTTTTTTCAAGTATGGAAAATAAATCCTTTTTCCAAATTATAATTTGAAACCCTTCCACTCAGAATTTAACTGTCCCTACTTTTTTTCTGGAAGGTCAAAACCCCTTCTAAGGTTAAGGCTTTGTTCCAACTGCCAGTCAACTCTATTTGCATCATGAGATTACTAGGTACTTGTTGGATAAGTTGTTAGGGTTTATTGGTGAACATTGGAGTTATCCACCTACTGTAGAGCATTATTATCAGCAGCTATTTTCAAGGTTTCAAGAGAAGAAAGGGGAAATACTGTTCTGAAATCATGCCCCTTTCATGGAGTGCGGTGCATGTGGCTAGAGCATGCTAGAGGTCCTTACCCGTGCATCTTCTATGGGATATAATGGTACTTTTGGCTTCTTCATGGGTTTCTACTCATGTCTTCACAAAAGGATATGTTTATCAAATATGCAAAAAAATTGGCAAGTCTATTGAGATTATGTATTATATATATATATATATATTCTCTTCTTCCTGTTTCATCTTTGCTTTAGAAAGATTCCTTATCCTCCTGNTTCTTTATTTCTCTTCTCTATCGTAAAGTCTTCTTTCATCAAAAAACAAAAAATATGAATACACAAATATAAAAGAAAAAATAAAGTGCCTCATAAAGCACCTCAGTGCCTCAAGATTATCAGATCATAACACAAATAAAACAGCGTATTTCACAACAATCTTAAGAGCCGGTAAATGCACATTATCATACGTGTTTGACTTGCCTCAAACAAATATCACGCTAGAGTACTACTTCAAAATTATTACTAGCCTAAAATATTGCTAGCACATTCTTTATCAAGATAATTTAACAACTAAGTTGAAAGACCAAGAACTAGATACAAGCCAAATGCCTTTTGCACACTGACACCCCCATCTTCAGCATTCAAGGGCAGAGGACCCAGCCAAGGGTATGGCCTCACATTCTGTTAAGGATGATGTCTTATCCTCCTTTAAGCTTGTACTTCTTACTTCTCTTTCTTAATAAATTTCGTTATAAGAAAAATAGCATGCCCTCATATTAGTTACCAATCAAAGAATATTAAAATAAGAAGATGCCACAGAAGTTGCCAGCAAAAAGACCTGAAGAATAGCACACTTACCTTGAAATTGACCCCTTTTTCCAGCAGCCCTCAGATCATTTACCAAGGAAACAAGTTTTGAAACTTCAGCACCATTAATTAAGTCTTCAAACAACTTCAGTCCATCAACCACATTAACCTAAAAATGGAAAATAAGTGCACCTTAAAAGTAGGAAATAGTAGAGCAAGAAATAGATTTATTTTATGAAAGGGTATCTACACTTTGAAGGAAAAAATAAGAAACATTTGAAAGGACCTACCATCTTCCCGTCAAACATCTCATTGCCAACAAAAGTTTTTGCTATGGTAGATAGATTCTGGTTGTCATTCTGATTTTGCACCGCATAAGAATCATTCTCTGGAAGCACATTACACAAGATTCACATAAAAATAGTAAAGAAATATAAAAATTAATATACAGAATTTATGTGCATAAATCCATAAATCATAATATTACATGATAAAGTGACGCTGTCTGTGTATAGTCTTGTGCAAGAGATTGTGCTTTTTTTTTTTTTTTTTTTTTGNTTTGGGAAGGGGGGTGGCAACCAAATTTGCAGGTGTATTGCACATTTATGACACCGAGGGGAAAGTGGATAGCACCTGAGCATTATTTAGTTCCTAAAATTTATGACTACAACTAGCATTGTCTAGTGCCCTCTTCCCTAAGTTAAACAAGCTGCTAATTCACGTAAATAATAGTCGGAAGGAAGAGAACCTTTAGAATTTGATATGCGTCCATCATTTGCAACCACAGCTTCAGATTCCAAGTTCGACAGCGAACCTTGAGAACTCCCTGAGCTCTTCAAGCTGCCATCAGCGTGGTGCTTTGTTATAGCATCTGCTCAAGCAACCAAAGAGAGCAAAACTGTCAATACATATAGCAGCAGGGAAATATAAACAATAAAGTTTATTTCTCAAATTAGAATCTTTCCATAGTGTGAGCAAGTCTGATTATCTGATTCTAATTTTACAAAGCCTAAATGGGGGAGGGTAATAAATGAATTTCAAAAGAGGAAAAAAGTCAGAACCTTTAAAATGTGATGATGGTCACTAGACTCCGATTTGGGATAGAAGGGAAAATAACAAGGGAGTGAAAACGGAAACCTATTAGTTATGAAAGTCAATACTTACTCTTATATATTTTCTAAACATAAAAGACACTGACACTTCACACAAAAATGAAAAAGACTGGTCCAAATAATAACATAAAGTGATCTATTTTTTACAGCTATCTGATTCAACACTTTGTGTAAAGAAACTTCATACACCACTTGAATTGTAATTATAAAGTGCGCAGAAACATTTTGAAGACAATACTTACCACTGATTAGTTAGGGCAAATTACAGTCTACCACCTTAAAGTTTTCCTACAAATCAAACTTAGTTCATAAATTTTAAAATCCTATACTAGACCCTTGAAATTTGGAAAATAATTGAAAATGTTAACTTACCTATGTCAAATCTAACAAAAATTACACGTGTGAAGAATGTTGCCTAGCACAATAACTGCTTGGAGAATATTTTAACCAAAGATGTACCAATAAGTGTAAACACAGTCTTTAATCCAGGGAAAAAATAAAGCCCTAAAGAGCACGCAAACTGTGCATTTTCTGGAGCAGAATATTTCCTAGCACAATTAACTGCTTGTTTTTCACACTNATTGAAAATGTTAACTTACCTATGTCAAATCTAACAAAAATTACACGTGTGAAGAATGTTTCCTAGCACAATAACTGCTTGGAGAATATTTTAACCAAAGATGTACCAATAAGTGTAAACACAGTCTTTAATCCAGGGAAAAAATAAAGCCCTAAAGAGCACGCAAACTGTGCATTTTCTGGAGCAGAATATTTCCTAGCACAATTAACTGCTTGTTTTTCACACTTGCAATGAGATTGTTAGATTTGAAAGAGAAGTTAACATGTTGGGTCTTTTCCAAACTTCATAGGGGGGTTAGTGCAGGATTTAAAAGTTTATGTACTAAGCTTCAATTTTAGGAAAACTTCAGGGAAGTACACTGTAATTTGCCCAATTAGAAAAGATGAAACAATTCAACAAATTGACTTTCTTTTCAATAAGTCAAAGGTTACTGAAAAAGTACGGTAGCATCTCAATACCAATAATTACTTTTACAACAGCAAAAATGCAGGGAGAAAGGGAAAAAAAAATTCTGCAAACTTGTTCAGCAATAAAAGCATCTATCATTTGACTAGAGAAAGGAAGACCTTCTTTTAACATCATAGAGAAAGTATGGGCCCCCAAAAGCCAATTTTTGTAAGGTAGCACATATCAAGGCACAGAAGCAAGTGGAGCTTCTCAGTTCCACTTATGCGCCTCATGATGTGCAAAATCTATCCCACCTCATCCCAAACAAGCAATGAGACACGTATTATCTAAGTCAACCATATGAAACATTAGTCACTAACAATTGGGATCTAAAAACAATTGTCTTTTGCTACAAAATCCTGTAAGAAGAGCTATATCATCACTAGCCTTTCTACAAGCTGATATTTTCTTAATATCTACAAACAAATAGATTCTATGCTTCCCTCATATCCACTCTGGTTCTCCTACTTACTCATATGTTAAAATATGCATATATAAACATATGATAATCTCCAATAGACCTTCAACAAATAGAAGCTCAGCAAACCGTTGTTGATATATCCCTATATTGAATTACAATTTACCCCCATAACTAGAAGTCCAAAAGTGAGAGAAACAGAAAGAAGCCAAAAGGAATAAATAAAATCATTTCTAAATTACAATGGTGCACACAAATTATAAGGCCTGTTTTCAGCACAGACAACTAACAAGCCAAGCTAATTCATTTACCTACTATAGCAAGTTAATTACTCTGAAGATACCAAAATATCAATCTGTTAGTTCTTTATCATTCTATCCTTCAGGCGAGGTTTCAGGCAAGATACCCAAACAAGTAATGTCATTATGCCATTATCATATGGATTATAATCATGTCAAAAATCTGCAATAACAATATGCATTCAAGGATCCAAGATTCACCATGCTGTAATATAATGCATAGAGACCCATAAGTTACCTCTCTTCTCCTCAGCAGACGCCAAACTCTTCTCATCCATCTTGCCAACCTTGACAGAAGATTTGAGTTCTTCATGCTTCTCACTTAGTGGGGCCCCTTTTTCCGCACCTCCAGTAACCACAGAATTTCCTTCGTGACTATAAGATTCCACACTGGAATTATGAAACTCCTTTGCAGCCTCTACCCTCTGCACTTGCCTAAAACCTGGACCAGATTTCTTAAATTCCTTTGGACCCACTTTCACTGGATCCAAATACCTCTGCTGCCTCCTCCATCCCACTTGCTGCAGCGCATATGCCACATCCGCCACTGAAAAGTATTGTTGCATAAGAAGTACCTGGTTCCAATTAACCCTTCTTTGCTGAATGGTCCCAATAACCATATCATACTCCCCAGGGTCACCAACTGTGCGTAAATGATGACAAAGAGAATCTATAATTGCATTTGCAGCCGCAAATTCACTGCGCAACCAATTGATAAACCCATCCCGCTCATCCACAAACCATTGGCGGTAGTGGTGCTGGTGGATCTCATTGCCTCCATTGCCAACCCCACCACCACCGCCACCACTTGGAAACTGCATTTTGTCTTGAATTACGACATTTCCCGATGGCATTGCCATGAGAACTCACTACCAAGAAAGCACTACAACCACATATAAAGCATACCCAATTCAACTAGATCTAAGCAAATAAACAACCCCAATAATCTAAATCCAGCACAGTTTAACTCAATCCAGCAGAACAAAACCACAAAATTCAGAAAAATTATAACTTGAAAGCAACAAAATTTCACAGAATTACGACTTCCCCAACAGTTTATACCGCAAAATTCAGAAAACTTATAATGGGTTTGTCTTAAATTCCTCTGACGATCGGAGACAAGATTGCTGAACTGGATGAGCTACACCTACCCAATTGGAGCTACATAAACCTGTGAAATTGGGATTGTTTTGAAATGACCCAATTGCTTAGATCTGACAATGGGGTTTGAAGATCAAAAGGGTTTCTTTGTGAGTGAAGATGTTGAGTTAGAGTGACGCAAAGGAAGGAACTTGAAGCTAGAAAGTGTAAGATCTAGGGTTAGAGAGTGAGGGAGGGGTTGTGTGTGTGTTCTGTGTGAGCGTGTACGTGAAGTGAAGGTGAATTAGGGAAATGGCTTATTCAGCACGCATGTGTATGGTCTTAAATGGTGGCTGAAAACAGTATTCTCTCTCCTGCGCCTTCCCTTCCTCACTCTCTCTTTCTCTTACTGTTGCTCTATATCTGGGAACTGTGATGTTTTTTGGGTCGGACCAACAAAGAATATTCTTCAAATTTGAGGGGGTTTTAGTCATTTTAGTTAGGTTCTAGCCCCAACGTGAGGTTAGGGACTTTGCCATGGTTCAATTGGGTTCAAACACAAATTTTGCACATGGAGTTAGAATTTTGATCAAAACAAAATATGTTTCAATTTTGTCATGGATTAGATGAGTTTTATTAGGGTAAGTGTTACTTACCACAGCAATTTCACTTTTAAATTTAGGCTATCTTTTAGGTGGATTTAGTATAGTTTTACTCTCACTAGTTTTTGTTTTGAAAATTTTTAATTTAGTCATCTAGTTCATCTAAGAAAACTTAGTCCCCTAGTTTCAATGGGCATGATATTATTGGTTTTTTATTGAAACAAATTCATTTTGATTCCCTCATTTATTGATATGACAAAAAAATTTGATAATGTGACACTAATAAGTGATGATGTAGCATGATGATATGTTGCCATACCCATATTATGTCATCAATTATTAGTGTGTGTCATTGAATTATTATTATATCAACATAAATCTATCTAAGTGTGGAAAGATTTTGAGGCAAAATTCAAACAAAGAATTAAAATGTTGTCATTGTAATTCTTCTTCTTTTTTTTTTTTTTGTTAAAACCAAAAAAGAAATTACAATGACAACATTGTTGGAATTAAAACTATGAACCAGAAACGTTTCCACAACAAGAGAGAGATTTAAAACCCTAATTGCATATTTTACACTACCAATATGAAAAGTCACCAAATTTTCAATTGTTTGGGAGATAAGGCAATACAAGAGGGAAGGGGTGAATTAGGTTCCTCACAAAAAGAGCATAACAATGTAAAGCTTAAAACTTTATGAATGCAAATCAACACAATTAAAGCAAGTATATGAAAGCAAAGAAACTATACAAACAAAAAAATCACAAAATTGTTAATAATAATAATAATAATAGACCAAAAAGCTAAAGGCTCAAACTAGCAAGACCTACTCAAGCATGTAGGCTTATAGTAATTTAAAGTATACGAAATTAAAATATTAAAGAGAGTATAGTCCAAGGAGCATGAACACAAGGATTTATAGTAGCCCTTCTTGAAACTAATCCTATGTCCATTTTCCATCTAAAAAAATAAAAGAGGTTTCTTAGATACTTTTAGTATTTATGTAGTATGTTATACTACATGAGAATAGTCAATGATATGTGTACAAGTTAACTGTTTTTAAGTTTATTTGAGAAAATAAGATAAATTATATTTATATCCAATAAAATATAAAAATTACGTATACTTATACGTCAGTGTAATATGACATACTCATGTAGTATTATAAAATCCCTAAAAAGAAAATATATAATGCTTAACTCGACTCATATACTACATACACAAGCAGTCTTGTAATTTCCTAAACAAACTTCACAAACAATAATCAAATAATAAGGCTTTAAATTTGATCTATTATCAGTATAAAACTTTATACATCATCAGTTAACAAGGGAGTGCCACATAATTCAAGTTATTAATATATTGAGAGATAGTTGTGCAATTGACATGGGAGATCACTTCAAATAATAGGGGCAACAAGGGTTAATATATTTACTAGATCTACAAGAGAAGCACAAAGTTGCAAAAGTTCCTTAGTACTATATTATTACTAGAGAATCTCTTATTCATCAAACTATACAAAATTAAAGTTTTAAGTATATATGTAGAGGCAAGAAAATAATAAATAAATGAGTAAATAAAGATATTTAAGAAACTTATCTTCAAGCTAATTTTTTGCATTTCAATAATTCCAATGGATTGCTTAGTGCAGGAAGTGAAACACGTAGTGACAAGTTTAATTCCTATCACAGCCAATTTCTTTGGAGAAAGTCTTGTCACCAAAAATTCTTTAGTGAATCCACCTAATCATGGCATTAATCACACGCTTTTGATCAGACTACTGTTCAAAGAGATGCAATAGTCAAGGACTCAAGATGCACTTTGAAGCTTAACCGAACACCATATTCCTGCATACCAGAAGGAAAGAAAAAAAAAAGACTTTGCATTATTATAATTAGAGATACATAATAGATTATACAATATAACTCATTTTTTTGGTATATAAAAGTTTAGGGTAAAAATGTTACTCTATTTCAAAGGATATGGTATGTTACAGGCTTCGACAAAAGCTTACTGTAATACTTACAAACGTTTATCAAGAGAGGGATTGCTAGTAGCAAAAATTAAACATAGACCTTACAAGTAAAGTGTTTTGATTCTTGTCAATTAAACTAATCTCGCCGGCACGCCGGCACATACAATAACACATGTTTGTACGGAAACGATGACGAAGGGTTTCTATTGTCATTATTTTCATTTTCTTTCAATTACTAAACTCTGATTGCTTACATGATACCTACTTATCCAATTTACAATCCGAAGTGAAAGATTTATATGGAGATAGAGTTATTAAAACCACTATTGTAAGATTTGAAGAGTTGAAAATCAAAATTGTGAAATTAATTGATTAAAAATGCGAACCTGCAAATTATCGATTTCTATATCTCTATATTTTTATATCCTCAGCTAAAAAAATCTAATCCTATTTATCAAATAATTAAAAAGAAATTGATCGGTTGCGCAAACAATCCAACATTAAATCAAGCTACACAATCCACTTCTAAATCAAACTAGATAAAATTAATAATATCCAAGCTAAAAGAAGTACGAAGAAAACAAATTATTACTTGATAATTTGCTCGATCAAGAAGAAAAGTGTGAGAAATCCATTGAAATCATTTTGGGTACCAAACAAGCTTTTTGTGCTGACAATATAAAAGAGAGAAAATTAGAGGGAGAGTTGCGAAGCTACGGCCGCCAAGATTAACCACTAATTATTCTAATAGAAGTATAATTTAAATAACTACTAAATCAATCACAATAGGTAATTCAATATGATTTTTTATTCTATGCCGCACACTGTTGTTGTCGCCCGTGCATCGACATGGGGCCAAGTACTAATTGATATAACGATAAATAATTTATTTAATAGATACTTTTTTTTGGGTCATAGTTTAATAGGTAATTTTGAAAATAAGAAAACTATTATTAATCATAATCATAATCATAATCATAATATCATAACAATATATGAAAGCAGGACCTCCACCTTGGAGGAACCCTTTGTCCACGTATTAAAAGCTCATTCCATTTCAAGAATGCCACATATTCTCATGAGGGCACCTCAGTGTACATGTCAACACTTGACAGAACCTAACAACGAAGCAATAGCTGACACATCATCATCATCTACGCAATCTTGGTGACCTGTAGTCAACTTTCAAAATAACCTTAATTACCTTCAATAATGGGTATTAATGTTATTAAACCACCATTAATAATGATACCTTGCTGCCATAAATAAAATCCGCATAAAAACAATTCCATATTATGAGAAGTGTGAAAATTGAATTCTGAGAGAATAACTATGCAAATATGCAATATTAACAATAAAATATTTTATAAAATAAGACATATTATCATAAATGACAACCCGTGAGAATTTATTCTTCCTTCATGATTCTCATACTACATATTACCTTGGATTCTCTATTGACTATTAATAAAAAAAAAAAATATCTAAAAGGGTTACCAACAGAGATTGATTTAATTGGTAAAGATCAAAGTGAAAAAAATAATTTTTATCAAGACAAACATAGTGAAAATTTTTACTTTGTATGTAAGAATTTTTTTGGGTACATTTTCCATGTAGGAATTATAATTTTATTTTCACAATAATTATTTTACATGTGTTTAATACAAAAGAATTTCAAAAGTCAATATTATTATGCCTAGTTTGGTACTGAATAAAAAAATATGAAACTAAAATTGAAATATGAATGAGAATAGAATAGAGTGATAATTTTCATTTTATAGTTTTGTAGTTTTATAGAATCAATGCAAATAGAATTATAATCAATCATAAAACGACATAACCAACAAGATGTTGGTTCAATTGAAACAGGTTGAACTCTAAAACGTTATAGGCTAAAGGTCCTGAGTTCGAATTCTTAGAATTGCACTTGTTGAAATGAATTTACTAGTTACTGTTTCTATCTCAAATAGGAATTAATTCTATATCCAAATGGTGTAAAAATACTTTGTATGTAAACAAAAATAAAAACATAATATTAAAAATATGACTTTGAGGAAATAGTAATTTCTATTTCATAATTTGATTGTTTTATGACCCTATTAAACATTGTAGGTGAAATGGAAATAGTTATTGGCACCTGAATTCCATAAAATCAAATTCACGTCCCAAATGTACTCAAATGAATTTGGACATAATGAGTATGATTATATTTTTATCATGATGCTAGTATTCAAAAACTAATTACAAATGTTAAATATCCAAAGGATCTAATAGATTCAATGAATATTACATCCTCATAATTTTCTTTTAAAATTTTATGCAATGTATATACAATAACTCAAACTGAAAACAGTGAACCAATTCATTTTTAGAAACAGTTCATGGGGTAAAAAGTGGGAAGGATATCACACAAATCATACCTTCATGTATTAAAATGCAATTCAAAATAGGCATGTCACGTATATACAAAAGAACAAGAGAAAACCAATTCTTGTAATTGTTAATTGAATTGCTTTTTTTTTTTTTTCTTTTCTTGGGTCTTGAATTGAATTGCTTTAAAAGCCGAGTTTGCCACATTCATGCTTCTTCCTATATGCTAGAAACTTTTTATATATTCATTGTAGGTGTCTCAAATGTTTATTTTATATATTTTAAGTATATGATATAAAATAAGTAATGTCGCGAATGACATATGAATTTAGTAACATTTCATCTAGTCATAAAATTAAATAATTAATTTTGAGAGTTTTATTCTCACCTTATACTCTCTCTTTCCTAGTGTATTGCATTCTCTTATAAAAAAAAAAGAGTAATTACATGCGACTTAATGTCACTTTAATATACACAAGCGTACACAATATAACTAGTGTAGAGATCTCCTAAAATGTTGATGTCTTACATTTGAATTCATTATTTCCTGCTAAAAAATTTAACTTTATCAATGACAAGAAAAAAATTGACACACTAATATATTTGGTATATGAAATGTATTTTTTTTTTTTTGTATGGTTCAAATTTGCAACATTTAATACATTTTTTTTTTATTAGATGACAACATAAGAGTTCAATCCTTACAAACTACTTACTCTTCATATTATACATTTGGTATAACTTGAGTTTTACACTTAATCTCAGTATGCGAAAGTTAATTGAAAGATACTCTTATTACTTTAAAAAAAAAAAAAAAANAAAAAAAACAATTAAACCCTTGTTTTTCTGTATTGCTATACATTTTTCCACGTCAGAGTGAGTGTGATAAAATGTGTCTAATTTTAGTATGGCGTCATGTGCAATTAAAATGGAAATGTTTTCCATGTATGTTGTGTCCTTGACTGTTAAGAGCACAGGGTTCCGGTGATGACCGTTAGCTGAGCATTCATACCAGCAATACCCATTCACCCTTCTTTTCGCCGTTGTTACCTCTCCGACGCCGGCGCGGTACGGAAGCGCTTGAAATTCGATACCTAATCCCACCGGCCGCTAATTCCCCATAGAATCGAAACCTTGCCGCCCTGCATTGTGGTTGTTCGGGAACGAAACCGGTGATTGAGAATTTCTTCGACCCTCCTATTATGGCCGCTTCATCACTCTTTCAAGTCTCCCTCGTTCAACCCAACTCTTCAATTTCTCGCAGAGCTCAGCAGTTTCCCCGCCAAGCGCATAGTCTCCGATATCAATCTGCAAGCTCAAGTACTTCAAAATTTTCCCCTTTTTTGAACCTTGCTCTTGAATTTTTCCCATGAATCCTAATGTAGAATGTGGTTGTTCTCGCAGATGTACGTTTTCAGGTCAAAAGGGAAAATGGGTTCGTGCCAAAAGCCGCAGCCTTGGAATCTAATGTGAAATCCTCTTCAGTTGCAGCAAAAAACACCAACAATCCAATCATCGTTATTGACAACTACGACAGCTTTACCTATAACCTTTGCCAGGTTGGTTCTCTTCACTTGGCTCTTTACTTGTTGATGTTGAATTCTGCATGATTAATTCTATGTTGAAACCTCTTTTAGTTTGGGCACTCATACTTTTCCTGTTTAGTTCGAGAAAATACTGGGGCAATAACTATATTATGCAATTGTTTCACCTTGTTGTTATATGGTTTTTACTAGAAATCATGGGAGTAAACCAATCAAAAGAATTGTAGAAGACCCAATTAACAGAACTTCATGTAGTCATTATAAAATCAAATCAGTATTTCAAATTCAGGTCATAGTTTTAGCAGATATGCAATCTAATTGAGTTTGTGCTAATTTCATGAACTAGTAGTATGTATCGGGTTATGAGATGGTCTTGTCAATGGACAAGCGTGAAAATTGTTATGTAGTTTTACACAAGATTCAGTTCAATCAAACTATTACCTATGCATCACTGACACTTCAAGGAAGGAGCTGTGTCAGTGCCGGACACATCAGACACCTGTGCTCAATAAGACAATCCTACACCTCTAAACAGTACTTTTTGGTTTGAAAATAAACTAAATACTTGACATTTCTGATATACTTTTTAAAATGTTTGAATACATATCAAATACCTTTTAGATATACTTTCATGTTCTTGTAATGTTCTCGTATTCCTAAATGCCAATACTTAGGTATTCATTTTTGCTACATATGTCAATGCCACTTTTGCATGTCATCACATTGTAGACTTTGTTGTGTCGTATTCTGCCCCTTGTCCTGTGTCCATGTCTATGCTTTATAGCTATGACTGTTAAAGGAACCGAATGTATCCCCCTTGACTGGTAAGAAAATATGTTAACTGAAAAGCTTTTGACATCTCATGCTTGTGACCCTCGCATACTGAAGTGGATACAACCAATGGCAATTAATTTAAGGTTAGATTTCCGAGTTATATAACAGATGTTATATATTCTCTGTTATTGGTTCTTTTTACAAAATACTTATGATATTGTTAAGGAAAGTTCACAATTTATGGTTGCCTTTGTGAGGAAGCACTGTTTTCATACTGACTCTCCTACTTTCTTATTGGGCTTCTTTTAGTAATGCAATGATATTCAAATCTAATAATATAAGTTTGATTCCAAGGCCTTTCTTTATTCACTTTTGATACATTTAGGAATAATCATTTTTAGTAGTGCACCAGGGTGATTGTGCTCAAAGCCAGTAGGAAAATGACTAAGTTGCACTTTTTGCAGACACCATATCTCTACATATGTTATCGTACTCCTACTCTTGTTTGTCTTGTGCAGACACCATGTTCATCAAAGAATTGCTCTTAATACTGTTAAGGTTATCCCACTGCACTCGGTATGCCAAAAACAAATCAGAGGAGGGAGGAACTTTTGGTGGTAAAGTGATTTAAGATCGCCCATCACACAAAATAGTGACTCCAAGAAATTGATCAGCGATGATAATAGAAATTGTCATAGAGGATTTCCATACAAAGTTTCTTCCAGGAAAGGGATGAAGAAATCTAGGGATATGGGAAAAAAGAAAAAGGATAAAAAGAAGCCATCATTAACATTTTTGTGTCTCAAAATTCAATCCCCTTTTCTCTTAAAACATTTCCTTCCTTCAATTCAGGTTACTCTTTTGTCTGGTGAATTATAATGAGTTTAAAATTCTTTCTTCTTTCTTTCTTTTTTTTAATGCAATCCGGAGTGAGTTTGGGGTCTGCTTCATATAGAAATTGTTACTGTACATATGCTTTCTTTTACTGTTTGTCTTGAAAAATGCTTATTCTGATATTGTACTTATTACATTTTGCAGTATATGGGAGAGTTGGGATTTCACTTTGAGGTCTACCGGAATGATGAGTTGACTGTGGAGGAGTTAAAAAGGTAAAGTTGGTTATGCGTATCATCCAGTACATGTCATTCAATACATTTTCATTCATGAAGCATTTTGTGGCGACATAAATATTCTTTAAGATGTTCCACATGGTATGCTAATTTTATTTTTCATTTTTTTCACTTTAATAGGAAAAATCCTAGAGGAGTGCTAATATCACCTGGGCCAGGTAATGCTTCTCCAGTTTTTTTCCCCCAATTTTTTAACAAATATTTTGTACATGGTCAATGTCTAGATTGTTATATAACATTTTTCCACCTTACAGGCACACCTCAAGATTCTGGCATATCTTTGCAAACTGTTCTGGAACTTGGGCCAACTGTACCTTTGTTTGGTGTGTGCATGGGTTTGCAGTGCATTGGGGAGGCTTTTGGGGGTGAGTCCTAATGTTCCTTTTAAGTCTTTTAGCCACTATTATATTAGGCAAATTTAGCTGAATGTAAAACTTCCTTGATACCTTTGTATCTCAGCCATCTTTACATTTTTGTAAACTCCCAGCTTTAGTTCTCTCTCTCTCTCTCTCATTCCCTTTGGCTTGGCTATCATGATTACATAAACATTTATTGCCTTTGTGCTGCGCAGGGAAGATTGTGCGTTCTCCTTATGGTGTTGTGCATGGAAAAAGTTCTTTGGTGTACTATGATGAGAAGGGAGAAGAGGGATTATTTGCTGGACTATCAAAGTATGGTTTATTGCTTTTATAGCTGTTGAAATACCAAGTTTTTTTTTTTGTTTTTTTCAATTTTTGTGGAACTTTGTTGCCCAATTTAATCTTGTAAAGGTTATGTTATCTAGAACCTTGCCATGTTCGTTTGGTTAGTTCTCATGTTTAGCCTACTACTTGATAGCTACTTTTGAAATCAAGAAGCATTATCTGAAGTCGTTATTTTTATGGTGACATCAATGATAACTTCTAATTAGTGAAGTCTAAAACACATCAATGGGCTGGTGAGAACAACCTATTATATTCACTTTCTCAAGTAATTATAATTATGGCATATAAAACATGATCAACAATGCTCCTCAACTTTCATTTGAATTAAAAAGAAAAAAGAGCAATTTTATGTCATAATATGTAATTTAGGTCCTTTAGTGATAGTTTTCTGTTGTTTTGATTTATGAAATACACTGTCACTGAATTTGCAATTTTTTTTACATAATCTGCTCCTACATTCTGTTCTTAACACTTCAACAGTTTTAACAGTTCTGACATAAGTTGCTGGTGTTTCTTCATATCTTTTCCAGTCCTTTCACTGCTGGCAGATATCACAGCCTTGTCATTGAAAAGGAGAGTTTTCCTCATGAAGAACTTGAGGTAACAGCCTGGACAGAGGATGGTCTTGTAATGGCTGCCCGTCACAAGAGATATAGGCATCTACAGGTAACATCTTAATCCGCCTGCAATGAAAATTATATTCTGATTGAGCACTAAAAGCAATAGAGGAAAATGGTTCTTTCTTGGATATGGGGTTTAATCGTCATCTCCCATAGGCTATAATATACTTCTTTCTACTCTGTCTAGCTATGTTTCTTGGCACTAGGAAACTGATGATTTTGCTTTTTATTTACGGCTCCTTTGGTACACGAAATGAGAATGGAGTCACTATTCTGTGTACCAAACGAACACGTAGTTTGTTATTTCAAGCTTTAGCTAGCATTTGTAATTTCAATTAATATCTGACATGACTGCTTTTATGGCTCATGATTAAGGCTTTGTCCAGCCATACATGGTTGAACTGGATGGCTCAAACTGAATACCAATGTAACTGAAAAGTAGCATATAATGTGTTGCAGCAACAAACAATCATTTGCAAAACTATATGAAATTCATGCATTTACTTTTAAATTTGCTATAATCTCCCACTCTGAGTAATGTCATTAGTGTTAAACCTTCATTCTTTCATAATTACAGGGGGTTCAATTCCATCCAGAGAGCATTATAACCACTGAAGGGAAGATGATTGTCCGTAACTTTGTCAAGCTTATAGAGAAGGAGGAGGCTGCTGGTGCATGAAATAGCATTGCTGGAGACTTAATGTTTACTTATTAGGACTTTGAAATTCTGCAGCAACAAATAAATAAAGGGGGAGAAAGAAAACTATGCAATAGTTCATCACTGCAATCTGTAGAATTTGCTTTCTAGTTTTATATTATTGCCCTGTATATTTCTGGAAACCAGAACTTATCTTGGATATCTATGTGATAATATAATAGTTGTCAATTACCTTTGTGCTATCTACCTCTTTGTCTATTCAATCTATGTTTACATCCATGGAAGCATATATATAAACAGAAAAGAAACATTGCATGAGATGCAGGATCAAAAGCTTAAGAGGTTAAGTTGCAATCAATGTCATTTTACAAGCGTGAGATAGACCCCAGCAAAAGGGTATTAAAGAGTGACTTATGGCCAAACAAAAGGAAAAGAAAAAAAAAGAGGTCACTTGTTGGTGGTGTTTTATTTATTTTTATTTTTTTAGTACTTTGGATATAACTCATAATTCAAATATGAAAGCTGTAAGTTTTAAAGCTAATTGTAGTATCACTTGGCCACAAGTCATTTAGTCAATTAAGTTGTAACACATGGTTTCACAAGTAGCTTGGGAAGTTTTTGTCTGAAAGACAACACAAAAATTTTATTGTGAATGACACAAATATTATTAAAAAAAAAAAAATCCAAGACAAAGGCTCCTACTTAATATTGCAAAATTTTATCAACAAAATTGTAGGCAATTTGACTGAAATAATACATTTTGACAAACTATTTATACAAATGAGACACTTTTTAAACTACTTACGTAAAATAGGCACTTTTAAATATTTTAGTAATATTTCAATCAAAGTTTAAACACGTTTTTGCCAAAAGCATGACCTAATTTTAGGAAAAGTGTAACCATTTTTTGGAAAAAGTGTGACCTATTTTTGGCAAAACCATGTTTAAACTTTGATTAAAAAATTAATAAAATATTCAAAAGTGTCCCTTTTACGTAAATAATTTGAAAAATACCCCTATTTGTGTAAATAGTTTATACAAATATATTATTTCAGTCAAATTACTCAAAATTGTATGTTAAAATTTATTTTTTTGCGAAAATGCATTAGAAGTATAAGATGGAAAAAAAAAAAAAAAAGACCATTTGGCTAGTCCATACTATAAATTTATTAAAATAATCATATATTTAATAATCACATATTAAATATAATAACCACTTGAGAAATTTTTTGATTGTTTGTTAAAATGATGAACCAAATAATAAATAGTTCCTTTAACCTAGTTAAAGATTTCGAACCTCTATGTTCTCTCTTTTTCTTTAATAAAAGATCGAAAAGAAAAATGAATAAAGAACAAACAAAATATATCTTCAACATTAAGGAAAAAAAAAGATTGGGACAATGTGTTTTCCACTGAAGTCTATTTTCTCATGATTGTTCTAGACCAAACTTTGATGCCATTAATTCCTTTAAAAGTTCAACTTTGTTGGAGAATTCATACTTTCTGATATTCTTTTTAATTAAAACACTTTGAAAATGGCTGCAAGTTGGTAGTTGTTCATTAGATTTTGATTCCCTACTAGCTTAAAGAGAAAAATAAGCAGTAATAGGCACCACAGAAGATTTGAATTATAATGAGAAGTGGCTGTGGGAGAATTATGAGTCATGTGGCCAGTGAGAGATGAAGATGACAGCATCTCCTTTTAGCAGTTGACTATTGCTACTTACAGTTCAAACCAGGTTGGCAACCAATAGTTAACTTCTTCATGTAATCAATTGCTAGTAGTTATATTCAGAAATGGTTAAGTGTTAAGGGAAGAAGATATTTGTTCTAGAATAATCATAGTTAAACACCTATTGGATGCACATCTATATCTACACTTGTCTATTCATTGGATTTAGAATGCAATAGATATAAAACTTTTCTGAAAAAGAGCTTATTAGAAAGTTTTTTTTTAATAAGTTTAGGTGAGGTTATCATTAATTTTAAAAATATTTTATTTAAGATTAAATTTTTTAGATAAGTCAAAAAATAAAAGGTCCTATAGCTTTTGCTTAAAATGTTTCTGTTAAAAAAAAATATTTCTCTATCCAAACACACTTTAAATGAATAAAGGTTTCAAAATATTAATGCAATTGTGTACTTATGTAGTATGCAAATAGCTAGAAAGATTCTTTGTTGTAGTTCTATAGTATTCAAAAAGAATTTATGTTTTTTTTTTTGTTCAGATTGTTTTATAGAAAATACTTATATATATATTTTTATTTTGTTTATGGTTATAATTTAAATGAAAAGAAAAATCCAATCAACAACTTGATTTGAATTGGTATTTTAAAACCTAGTATACATTACTAGTGTTAGAGACAATTAGGACAGAGGAAATTAATAAAATAAAATTTTCATTTCTCCCTTCTATGTTTTCTGGTCTAAATTAATATTTTAATTGAAAAGAAAATGAAGAGCATTGCAATGGTACTAGTGGTTTCATACTACTAATCTATCTAGGCACCATAGGTCCATAGCCCTTGGACCCTAATTTTTATTTTATTTTTCTATAATTAAGTCTTTATTAGAGGAAATATTTCCTTTTTAATGATAGAAATTTCTACTTATAATAAAACTGTGGAAAAGAATATCACTAGAGACATGTTTTGGCCTTGTCAGAGTTATGCTTCATATATCAAGGTATACCTAAGAACATGAGTATCTAAAATTAAATTCATTAGTGGCAAAACATGCACCTAAGACAGCTACATTGGTCTCCACAATCTTTGACTCAATATGTTCTTTTCTGCTAAATGTTAGATATTTTTTTATTTTCCTTTACATTAGTTTTTCCCAAGCTTCCTTGTTGAATGGGTCAAAATAAATAAAGGGACATTTTATGTAATGTCATTTTTAATACAAGTGGGTACTAGTAACATGTCCTCCTAATTTATTTAAGCAAAAAAGATACTCAAGTACTTATTAAGAAAAGTTATGCTTTTTTAGATACTTGATGCACCTCTAAAATTATAAAAATATTATTCATGTAACTATTTTATGTATATATGAAGTTATTCAATTTATATTTANTAACTATTTTATGCATATATGAAGTTATTCAATTTATATTTAACAACTTTTAAATATGATAATCACGTATTTAAACAAAATATTTATATATTTTATATATGATAAACACATAAATTAAAGAATATTCTTGTAATTTTACAAATGCGTTGAGCACCTACAAAAAAGCAAGTGCTAAACACATTTACTTGAAAGAAACTTCTCTTAACTTTAAGCACTTGAAGGTTTTTTCCTTTTAAAGAAAGTTACTATTCTTGTTTTGAAAAGGGTGTTTGTACCCAATATGCATATACCCTTTGCCATATGTTCTTGAAAATTGCTATGAAAGATGAAGTTGAAACTTCAACAAAAATTAGAAAGGTAAATGAGATAGAGAATTAAAAAAAAAAAAAAAAAANAAAAAAAAAAAAAAAAAAGCAATTGATGAAGTAGTAAGTTATAATCATTTTCATTAATGTTATAGATTTGTGATTTGATTAATCTTAACAGAGGAGAATTGCCCAATATGGACAATAAAGTGGGAGAAAAAATGTGAGATGTCTAGTAATAAAAGAGTAGCATTCCATTGTTAGGCCTAAATTTATAGAAAAGTAATACTGGAAAGCAACCTCTCTCCAATAGTATAATCTTTTCAGCTGTTAGTTTAGCTTTCTTTGCCTGTGGGGCAAGTTTACCTTGAAAATTTAACTTCTAAGATTGAAATGGGTTTTGACTATTTCTCAAGTTGATGCCAAAAGTCCAACTGAGATTGATCCATGTGTGGTAATTGTAATTATTACCTGTCTTCTCTATGGAGCAATATAAAATGAAAATTTCTCTCAATTGGAGGGTGCTGTCCTAAGTTATTTCTAGACCAGCATTAGTTTGAAATTGATTCCCCTAAATGGGTGTTTTTCTTTTTTAACCCTTGAATGGGTGGTTGATTTTTCTACTATATTCTTAGAAGGGATATTTGTTGATAAGTAATCAAACTAAAGGTAGAGCTAACAGCTAACAGCTAACATGGCTTTAGAAAGAGTACTTCATTCATTAAGGTAAAAAAGAGGGATTTGAGTGTGAGGGAGTAAAAAAGGGGTTTTTTAAGTTAAAAGTGTTGCATAAAATTACTTTCAAAAGCATATCAATGCTTGTTTATTTATACCTAACATATATTTAACATATAGATATGACATTTTTTTTGGCAAATTGGTAGTAATAGAAAGGACTTTCTTAGAGAAAGAATTCTAGTTCATTAGAGTGTACTTCCAGTTATAAGATTGGTTTTTTCATCCCTTCATCCATTCGAATTTTTTAAATTACAATTACAATAGCTATTTATTTATAAGTAAAAAAAAAAATAAATAAAAAGGATATTTCTAAATTGGATTCAAATTATGTCCTTTGACAATTATCCCAAAGCAAAATTTGTCCTAGTTCCCCAAGTTTTCTTCCTTATCTGAATTTCTCTATTCCATTGAACCTTCTACCTGATTCTTTCACTCTCTCTGCACCTCATAAGAGAGAAGAATGACCATATTTTCATCCTTAAAAAAAAAACAAAAATGAAAGATGGAAACAACATTTTCTTCTGTTTGGTTTCCCTTGCAAACAAAGACAAACACTGCAACAAGATAACAGGTCAATAATAAATACTCCCCAGAATGATGCATAGTGATACCTCTCAACTGCCCTATCTTCAAGTTCAAAACCCCAACTTCTAAAATTTTGGTCCCTATTAAATGGAATCCTCAGCTTACCGACCAGTTTCAGCACCGTCTACTGCAGCATCTGTCACATTCATCTTGACTTTGGATTCCAATTAACATTGACAAAATGCCCATATTTTATGGCCTGAAGCAGACAAATCTGACCTTGTAAATTATCAGTCAGTCCAACATGCATCAGAACAGTACAGTCATGGACATAAAATAGACCATTTTAGGTTGAACCAATGTTAAATGAGAAATGTTAGACTCATCACAAATGTCTCTTTGATTTTACACTTGTGGGTCCAATTCAACATGTGTCATCTAAAATGTGTTAAGTGAGTCTAATTAAATATGTAACGTATATATTAAACCGAAACCAATAGTAATGAGATACAGTGGAAAAAAAGTAGTAGTGGATATAACATTACTAGCTTTTTTTTTTTATTAAAAAGTTTAATGTGATAGGCGACTTCCTCATTCTGGGTATACACAAGTCTTAATGAAAACTTATAGTAATACTTATATATTGTGACGCATAAAATATTGTTACTTACTATTTAGGAAAAAGTCTAAAAAAGCCCCTTGAACTATATATTTTGTGCGTTTTAGCCCTCATCCTTAAAAAATGTAGGGAATATCTCCTTCAACTATGAAAAGGTGCACTTTACCCCCTGACCCTGATGTCCATCCACTAATGTGCACATGATGTCATTAATCTAGGCCATAGTGCAATTTTATAGGGGTATAAATGAAAATAAATTTATAAAAATTGGGGTAAAAAATTAATATTTAAAGAGTTTTGAGGTCAAATTATAATATTCAAATTCTTTCTTCCGTCCATTAATGGACGGACGTCAGGGTCGTGGGGGTAAAGTGCACATTTTGAAAGTTGAAGGAGATTTTTTCTACGTTTTTGAAGGATGAGAGCTAAAGCGCACAAAGTGTATAGTTCAAGGGACTTTTTTAGACTTTTCCCTACTATTTATTCTCACACTACTTGTCACTCACCTGTATTGTCTAAGTGGGTTTAATTAAACTCAAATCGTAAGAGGTAGACAAATGTGAAGTAGTATAACTTTATTCTTTTTTTTTTTTGTTATTGAAAAGTTTAGGATGAGAGACTACCTCATAAAAGATATGCTACTAGTTTCAACAAAAACTTATAATGATAATGATATTTACAATTTGTAAGGCGTACAATATTGTTGTTACTCACACCACTAGTCACTCATGTGTACTGTATAAGTGGGTCCAATTATACTCAAACATTAGTTTAATGTGCAAGTAGCAACACTCCAATTTGAAACTAACATTATCTCATTGAAACTGAGATGCTTACACTGCACACCAATATTTAGCAAAACAAAACAAAAAGACAGAAGAATCAAACCTAACACTATTTAGCAAAACAAAACAAAAAGTTCACACCTAACATTCAAAGAGTGACTCCATCTGCTACATAAATAAATTTATTGAAACCATGAGGTGTGTCTAAATACAGAAATTATCACCAGATTCAATTTGTAAAGCATAAGACATCAATGACAAAATACCTGGGAACCTAAAGATATGAACTATACACATACCCACCAGCCAGAACCATATCAAAACTATCATCTCCAGGAATTCTATGCTCTCTCTCTCTCTATACACCAAAAAGAAAGGAAAATAAAAACAAATGTTGACCCAGGTAAATCAAACTGAATCAGAAGGTGAAAATATCGCTTTTATCCCAAAATATCCCAATTGAACCATCTTAAAAGGATGCAGCCTCAGCCTGGCTTCCTCTGCTGTGGTGGTGGTGTCGTTTCGCGTGGCGCCTGCCATTGCCAAATGTTACAGGATCAAATTTCCTGAGCCTTTCAGCTTCTTTGGGATTGATCACACACTCTGAAGGAGGGACTTTGTATCTGAGTTTGTCATAGCAGTAAGAGTATGTCATATGCTTCTTCCTGAGATTCTCCATTTTGATTCTTTGTGCTGGTGTGACACCAGAAGGAACAGCTTCAGAACTTTGAGCATTGTCACACTTGGCTTTATGCTCCATGGGATCGACCGCGCAACCATGCAGGATAAGATCAGAGAATTCAGCAACATAGGGTGCATACTTGTAATTCACTCTATATTTTCCTCCATTAGTAGCCCAATCAGATCCATCCCATATTGTAGCATACAAAGTCATTGGCTTTGAGGGGAAATCTCCTCCCATAGCTTCTGTTCTCTTAACTTCTCTAATAGGAACATTATCTACATAAAATCTGCAAAAGGAAAAGCAGATAAAACAACATAAGCAAAACAAGCAAGATATAAATAATTAACATAAAGAAAACAACAATTGACTTGGTTGGACATGAAAAAAAAAATGCCCAAGTTAACCAAGAAAAGACAATTGATTACTAATTCATGAATTTAGATAGTCAAAAAGTTTAACAGGCTAACAGCACCAGATTCCCAACAACTAATAATTTATCATTATGTGACCCACCTTGAACTTGTGGGTCAATCCCACCAGGATTTTCTGTGGTGGGTTCTTCTTCTACGAAGAATATTTACCATTTAAGCACTATTAGGTCAATGATCTATGGCTTTATTCTCTGTAAAAAACCAAACCTTCAGCTCTACATAGTTATCCCATTATAGGAAAAACTGGTTTTTGATAAAACAGGGGGAATACTAAACAAACAAAAGACAAAACCAGAGAAATTTCAGAGGGAATCTTTTGAACGAACAACACTCAACGCCCCACTAATCAAATAGGAAAAAGCATCCTCAGACCTCAGTAATCCTAAGTATGAGGTTACTACTAGTACAAGTGGCTATAACAAGAAAGAAAATGCAAATAAACCATCTAAAAATTGAAGCAAATATAGTATGTGGGGTAGTGACTGATGCTTACATGATCTGAGAATCTGTCCAGAGAATACTGTACTGGTGAAAATCCTCAGCTGGATCGAACCAGAGACCATATCTTTCCTCTCTGCCAATGTTGGTGCTTCCATTACCATAAACATTGGTCTGAATCCTCCAGTCCTTCCCTCTAATGTTTCCCAAAAACTCAAAGTCGATTTCGTCATGGTTCTTTTGGAACACATCACCATTTGACATCTGCAGCAGAAAAAATGTGATCAACAAATGCTTTATTTCAGAGTTCATTAATATGGGAAAAGAAAAAGTTCAAAGAAAAAGACAAACAAACGAACTCATCACCCTGATGTCATTGTTCCTAACAAGTTAATGAATTTTCACTCTTTCACCCATTTATTATGTCAAAGTATGGTGAGAAAAAAACAAGTTTCCATCTGTGAACAGCTATAATCAACCTTCTATCATGAGATGGAAGAAAATGAAATTGAAAAGTATAATCCTTTATTTTATTTACAGCACAAAAATTCAAAAACATTATCTGTAACGCCCTGAGAGTTGGCTGGTTCATATTTTCCAGCTTATGCGTTGAAGATAATCAAGACAAAGGGAAAAAATTTATTAAAAAAAAGAAATAAATCAATAAGTTCAAAAACGGATAACTAGACAGAGTTGTGGAGCGATTGGGCAGATTAGCTCAGTGTAGATTGAGCTATTGGAGGAATTTTTTGATGAACCAAGGTGAAAGAACAGGTCCAGTTTCAGATATTAAATTTCTCTAACAGGATTTTAAAATATATTAAAAAAATATTTTATTTATCAATAAATAAGAAATAATCTGCATCTAATGGGATAGTTGAACCGATCACTCACATAAAACGCAACCACAACTCCAGCAGTGTAATCAGTAGGCAACTTAATCGAAGCACTGAAATACCCATGAAGGTAAATGTCATGGGACACAAATCCAGAACCTGTAGAAAGAAAAAATATGAAATTTTTAGCCAGAAAATCCTCAGAAACACCATCTTAAACAAAAGGGGAAAAAACCCAGATGGATTAAACCATAGATTGAAACCTGTTCTCTCATCCAGTGTAAGATGAACTGATTTTCCATCCCTGTGGATGATCAAATTATTGTCCCCAAACAAGGGTGTGTAGCCTTCATCAAAAGCTATGATGGGCAAATTTCTTGATGACCCAGAAGCAAGAACAAAAAGCAGAGAGCAAAACAAGAGCAATCCCAGAAAATACCCTCCCATTTTTTTTTTCCTTATGTGATTTTCAGTCCACAGAGAAATGATGATTGGTTTTCCTCTTCTGGGTATTTTTCTTCTCTCTGAATGTGAAATATATAGGAGGTACAAGAAAGAAAGAAGAGTGCTGAAGAAGATGAAGAAGGAGAGAGGGTGAAAGAGAGNAGAAGTCCAACACGCGACGCCAATTCAGGCAGTCCTTCCTCCATACTATTCATATGTGAACTTAGAAGCATTACAACAGAGTGATGTTTTTGAAGAAGGTTCCGGAGTTAATAGATGGCAAAGAGGCGAGGAGCTGCAAATAGGTCAACAATTCACCAGCAAGGCGGATCTTCAATCAACTGTGAAGCAATACTCCATTTACACGCATCATAATATCAGGGTGAAGGAATCTAAACCTGATAAGTTAATGTTGGAGTGTAATAATTATGGTTCTGGATGCAATTGGAGACTTAGGGCTTGCTTAAGAACAAAAAGTAATATGTAGGAGATCAGGAAATACAACGGGCCACACAGTTGTACAAATGCCGCCTTAACACAAGACCACAAACAACTGGATGTTAAGGTGGTTGCGACGATGATTGTCAGCTTGATTGAGGAGAAGGCGGATGTGCCAATCAAGCTAATACAAGAGCGCATCAGAAGTAGATTCTCTTATTAAATATCATATAGGAAAGCGTGGCTTGCAAAACAAAGAGTCATTGCTCATATATATGGTGACTAGGAGGAGAGTTACAATAAATTACCCAGATGGATAGCTGCATTGTAGAGAGATGCACCTGGGACTGTGGTAGAATACTGTATGGATGATCGATGGATGGGAATGCCAGAAAATGATCCAACAGTGAGGAGATTTCGACGTGTTTTTTGGGCATTTAAACCATGTATTGATGCATTCCGTTGGTGCAAACCAGTTATCCAAATTGATGGTACTTTCTTATATGGGAAGTACAAGNATACTCTTACATAAGTTTTCTTAAATTTAATTGTACAATTAGAATTTGAAAAAAAAAATTATTTAAGTGGACCAAGATAGATTGTTTATTAGATCTTAATTGTATAATTATATATGTATATTAAGAATAATATATAAGAAAAATAGAGAGTATTACTACGCTTTTATTTTCAATGCCTATATAACTATATAAGTGAGAAAAGAATAAGAAAATCACTAAAATGCATGCCACAAAAAAATCGCCTTTAAGAAAAAAAGATGATTATTTTTTAATATACATCCATAAATATCCTAAATTTTGTTTGAAATTTTAAAGTCCTTTGAGGGATGATAGGTCATAGCATTGGAACCATGTATTACCAATCCAAATTCTCTTTTCCCTCTCCTGAGTGCGTCTGCAATAGTTCCTTCTCCATGATATATTTTTGTTAAATCAAATTTATAAAAATATCATAACAATATATCAAGACTCTCAACATCACAATTTCCTTTGTTTTCTTTTTTGGATTGTTCCTTGCTCGAAGATCCAAATTCCTTTTGTCATGTTCTTTCCTTTTTCTTTGTTGTTGTTACTCCAATTACACATATATCTTCTATTGTTTAGCTAGTGGCTCAAATCTTAAAATAAAATTTGAATAAGTCAAATCTTAGAGTAATTTACTATTGTTTTTATGCTATTTTTCAAGTATATTCTCATATTTTATGCTTTTTGAAGTGTAAAGCAAGCAATGAACCAAGAGTTTTTTTAAAAAATAAAAATCAATTATTCAATACCACAATATATCAATATCACAAGTAAATTTAATAACTGAAATTATTTATATAATTTATTTTACTTAATAAATATGTGAGACCAACAAAAAGTAGCTATCTAACACAAAAAAATCAGACCATGAAAAAAGAGAAGTAAAAAAAAAAATAGTTAAAGGAAGAGAGCGAATACAATGACTATAAATAGCCTTACTCGAAAGAAAAGACTTTCTTTTAGGTTTATATAGTGATTTATTTTACTTAATAAATATGTGAGATCTACAAAATATAATGTTTATATTATCTTAATAATTAGTTGTACATATATATAGTATCGTATTACTAATTAATTAGCCAAATAAAAAATGTAGATAGTTCTATAAATTTTCTTAATCTAATTTGCCTTTAAACTGTTAGATTTAATTAAGGTAAATTCACTTGAANTTAATCAAAGGTAAATTCACTTGAAGTTTGACCTCAAACTGAATACTATCCTAACTTATGAACACCCCTATTTCATACAACTAGGTTATAATATGTTAATAAGCTCTCTAAATAATAAAAAATTTGTATTATGACTTATAAGCTTTTTATTAATATGATGACACAATTTGAATAGTTAAAAAATTTCACAAATAGTATTGAAGTTATTTTATTCATTAAAAGTGCATATAATAAACTTTAAAAATAATATAATTCAATTTTTGTTTTTTATATTTTTATCTACAACTCTAAATTCGAATATAAAACTCATAAGTGCTGAGAACAACTTCAGTACCACTCAATTACAGGCTAGTTCGTATAATTCAATTTAATTATATAAAAAAAATGCTTACTTGTAAAACTATATAATTAGATGTAATATCTTTTTTTTACTACCAATTACAACATAAAATTAACACGTTTTAACTTTCTCCACATTCATATTTTGTTTCTTGATTCTTCTCTTATCCTATTTTAATATGAATCAAAAAAGAGAATAATAAAAGGATAGTTAATTATAGCTTGTTGTGAATATGGTTCTTGGCACACCTTATCCCTCCCTCAATACTTTGAAATAAAAAATTAAAGCTTGAAAATTAAACTTTGAAGCTTGTGAGAGGGGTAAAGTGCCAAAACCATAATAACAAAAAAAGCAAGAATAAAAAACTAAAGTAGAGGACAACAGTGGGGGAAACGAACCCAATATAAGAAAGTATAAATGATTAGGGCAAAAATAATCATTTTTAAAACCTTTTGGGGCAAAAAGGATAACTCCTTTAATAAAATCTTTTACTTTTTTTTTATTTTAGCACATAAAGGCAATAATTAGAATTTTTTAAAATTAAGGGAAAAAAAAAACGTTATAAACGAAACCAATTGCATTCTGATTCAGGCCACCGCCCCACAGCACCTCTCTCCAGGCGCCGTCCCCATTGTAGTTTATTAAGATGCTGGAATCCCAAGACTACCCTCGCATGGCCCACAAATATACGGATTTGCCCCGTCAACAACCTGGGTGTCTTTCCATGGCAATTTTGTAAATTCGTTGGGTGGAGCTAGGGCATTAAATGGAACAAAAAGTAGAAGGATCTTATCAACGAGCATTGCATGGGCCACCAGGGTTGAAAAATTCGGCGCCTAGGTAGTTGCCACGGGGTTGACACGTGGCAATTAATTACTAAGGCGGCGAAAAGACGCGCCACCCAATCAAAAATAAATGCTATAATGTGTTTTTCTTATGTGACAAAAATCAAATGCCATAAGTTTTCAGTTAAATACGAAAAATCAGATGCTAGATGGGACTTGGGAGCACAATCAACCAAATTCCAAGGCTATGATTTTTCATTATGTCGTTGATCTTTCATAATGATCACTCATAATACGTATTTATAGATAAAGTATTATTCACTACAATGCATTGAAACATGAAGATCGACAGCGTATCAATTTCAGAGACGTCTCTAAAATGTAAAATGTGTGTCTTTGAAGGAAATGTCTCTCTTTCGTTTTTTTATTCAAAATGTCATCATTTGTCGCTTTGCATTTTGTGTTGTAGCTTTGTTGAACTTCTACTAATTTTGTTTATTCTCAATACTATTTTTTAATAATTTTTTATTTTTTTAATTAGGCTTCAATTTAATTATACATTATAACTTTAATTAATATTTAAAATATATTTTTAATGATTCAAATTTTAATGCATCTAATGAATTTAAAAATAATGAGAATTAGATTTTAGGTTTATCATTTTTTTGTGACTTTTTGTGATGGTCTAATTATATTTAGTACTTGTTCATACAAATTTTCGTCTTTTGTCAAGGAAAAGTAATAAATATTTAAGTAGAGACACAAAAAATTGAGATATTGTTGGAGATAATTGAGAACTATTTGATAGGGGTGATGATCTTAAAGTTGCTAGCTTATCACTTGATGAACCTGAGATGGAAGTTGTAATCATTGGTGATGGTGGTGATAGAAATGATAAAATTAATAGTATTAGGAGTTAAATTTTGATTGATGATTTGTACTATGAGTAATACTTGTAGTTGTGACTTATTTGTTAAGAATTAATTATTGATATTTTTAATATTTAGAGAGATATATATATAATTCATATATATGACGTAGCGTACTCGTATTCTTTTTTTTTTTTTTTTAAATGTCGTACTAACGTTTCGTACTCATACTCGTGCTACATAGATTATTCATGATATCCAAAATTTGTTAGATAGAGGTTGAAAAGTGTTTATCTCCTATGTGTTATGTGAAGCTAATTAAGTTTATTTTTTATCTAAGCATGAAGCAAGAAGGCAAGATAGCTTAAAAGTGATCCANCTAAGCATGAAGCAAGAAGGCAAATAGCTTAAAAGTGATCCAACCCCTTTTTGTAAAATTATTTTTTATGATTTTAGTAGATAGTTTATCTGTAGCTTTTCTTAAGCTGTAACTTTTTTCTTTCTTCTATATGTATTACCAAAAAAAGATAAAGTATTATATTGCTTGATCATAAGAAAAATGTGTTATGGGAAGTATTTAATCTATGTTTTTTTTTTTTTTTTTTTTNAGAAGATATCTTTTGCTTCTTTTACATTATAAGGAATTAAGGATCTTTTCAAGAATATATTATAAATAACATATCAACTACAGCGTGCATATTAGCCTCGTTTGATAAACATTGCCACTAAATGGGGGCAAGAATTTTCAAGAACATTGGAATTATTTATTTATTTTTGGCAAAATAGCTGTTCTCAAGTGATATTTAATTAATTATGTATTAATCAATATTGGTCATTGATAAAAACAAATTTTTATAAGTGAATTCGCTTCTCTAGGTTCAAGTTCATTCCTTTTTTATCCAAGTTTCTTTAAAATATTTTGAAAGAAATCTAACTTCTAAAATAATGTGATCACACAAATCATGAACCTTCAAATCAATGTTACATGATTAGCAAAAAGAAATAAACATGATATAAAACTTAATAAGTTTAAATTTAATCAGTTTTAGCATAAAAAAATTGTATATTATCACTAAATAAAAAGTGTGGCATCACTAGGGTAAATAAAAACTTTTTATACAAAATATCACAGAGTTTATTATTTTATAAACTCTTTTATAACGTGTATAAATTAAAATTAAATTCTAACAAATTTATATAATTCTTTTATTTTTTAGTTATGTTACTTATATACATCTTAGTTTCAATCATACTTATTAATTATCTTACAATTTTAATTGAACTAATTCAACTTTTTTTGAATAGCCTAAATTTAATAAGACCCACAATGTATATAATGAAATGGAATTAAGGTGCATGAGTAATATTTTATTTTTTATTTTTTTTAGGTTACTTTTACCTTTGAGTAATTATATTTAATCAAATAATATTTACTAAAATTTATCAAACTTTAAATATAATTGTTAAAAAATAAAATAATAAAAATACATATTTATCTATAAATAATTATAAGTTCATTTTAATCTAACTACAAATTTATCACAAAAAAAAAACTAGTTACCTAACATTGCATTTTAACCCCGAAACAAATGACAACACAAAAATCATAATGGTTTATAGGAGAAGCCACAAAAGACCCAAACCCAACTCCATATGTGGATTTTTTTTTAACTTGATATTTTTCTTCATCCAAAATAATAAAAATTACATCAAAATTTTTATGATACTACATATATATGTCATATTACATTTATGTAGCAAGTATATATAATTTTTATATTTTATTTAATATAAAATTAATTTATCTTATTTTTTTAAATAAATTTAAAAATAATTAATTTATACACATATTATTTATATATAAATTATTTTTATATAATATAATATATAATAAAATATCTAAAAACAAAACCTCCGAATTACATTTTTTTTTAGTACAAACTTTTTTTTTTTGATTGGATCCTAGTACAAACTTTTGGTGCTTGACAGCTGAAGTGACATGCTGTCCCCTTCCACGTCAACATTAAGTAGCCGTTGGCCACCACTGGATCCCACCCAGAATCTAATCACCAATGGGAACGAGCAGAGCAAAACAAGGAAGGCTAGGAAGCTTTCAAAAGTTCCCGCAATCCAAGGTGCCCGATTAGACCGCGTGCTTAACGGCGTTAATCTCGGAGTCAAATCCCCGTTAAAGTGAAAAAAAGCCGAATCGGTGCGAGTCTCCTTTCTCACCTCTCAAGCTTCATAACGTCCGTCGAGAACGGCGTTACCTTTTCGCCACCCTGTGACTCTCTGACCGGGCCCCACTTCCACATAGGAGAGGGACCCATTTTTCACGCGGAATACTATTTAGTTATTTAATCAATTTTTTTAAATAAAAAAAGTAGATTTGGTGAGAGCAAAAGATTTCTTTTTCACCCTTGGGAAACGCGCTCTTGCATGGGAAAGGACCAAACGGTGTCGTCATAATTCTGCCGGGTGCACATTAGCAAATAAGAACAAGATCAGGCTAGCCTTCACCATAAGTGAATAGTGAATCAGGAAACATGGGGATGGGGAATAGGATCTTTTACAGTTTTACTAGATCCCAATGTACATAGAGGATGATGCTGATGCTGTATTGGGTGGACACCGAACACGTGAGCTACACTGCACATCTCAAGAGTTAGACCTTCTAGCCAATCTCAGCCGTTGAATCGTGTTATCGGATCTTTAAACGGTATTTACTTATATGGCATGCATGATTATCATCCAACGGCTATGATTGTCGGTTTGGTTAATTAGGTGAATTGTTGAAGAAATTGCAGACACATTAATGTCGTTGACTAGTGAATAGTTGTACGAATCCTCTGCCAATTGATAATTACCATTTTTACTTGGACCGTTGGAGGGGTAAATGAATAACAATGTGCTTTATTCTTGCTAAACTTAATTTTCAATCATAAATTAGTTCTTAAATTTTATGCATTTTACTAATTAAGATTTAAGTAAAATTGTATTTTCTTTAGGGATTTTAAAAGCTTGAATTTTTAACTAGATTTAATTCGATATAAAATTATGAAAATTTAATAAAAATGTATACCTGAGGGTTAAATTTATAATTTATAATGATATGTTTGATGCTAGTCTAATTTAGTAATTTTTTTAAAATGAAAACAAAATTATTTTACAAGATCATTTAAAAGCAGAATTAAATCCACAAATCAAAATGCGTATTTCAGCTATAAATTATTATTGTGAATTTATCATATTAAGTTATTATTTTTAAGTTGAGATAATTGAGGTGAGATTCACAAGATGATTTTTGTGTTTTTTTAAATATTTCAAA
The DNA here is from genome assembly GCA_003255065.1 of Cercis canadensis. Classification (NCBI taxonomy): domain Eukaryota; kingdom Viridiplantae; phylum Streptophyta; class Magnoliopsida; order Fabales; family Fabaceae; genus Cercis; species Cercis canadensis. The sequence continues at coordinate 52,496 of QAOA01003075.1, forward strand.
AAATTAAATTATTTATTATTTAACAGAATAATTAATTTTTTTTTTATAAAATACATAAATAAATAATATAAAAATATTCAAATTTTATTAATTATTTTGATATTTAAATGACACTTATTATGTTGACAAAAAAAAGATGCAGATGGGGGTATAGAATGGGGACAAGCACAGAAGCTAGCCATGACTGGTTCGGTTCAATAGAAACAACACTTCTTTCCAACGGTCGACGGGAGGCGACCGTTGAGCCACCACGTGAGAGAGGGGCTAGTCTGAGGCCGACACAACGGTAATACAAATAAACCGCGAAGGCTATTCTTGTCTTTTAGCGTGGAATTCGCGTTCAGAACTTGCAGTTGCTTGTCTCCTCTGGAAGGCCCCAAGAGAAAACACAGTGCACAAGTTATTCTAATTTTTTCTTTTAATTTTTTAAATAAAAAATAAATTTAGTTTTTAGTTGCTAAGGGGATGTTTGCCTGCCGCCAAAGAAATCGAAGTTGGGACCCATTGAATGGGGATGGAGCGCAGCCACTGACTATCTACCACGTGTGCTGACTGGGTGTGATCACATATGCATGCCACGTCATCTAATAGCTGTCGCGGGTCGCGGCATCATTTGTCCAGGATTCAGCTTGTTCTTTTGTGGTTTTGGGTGTATTCGATTTTTTTTTTTGCCACAAAAATTGGAAAGCAAATTAGGTTTATCCATTTCATACGTGGAAAACCCCACCACGTAACGTTAAATTCCCTTGAAATACCGAATGTGGCCCTCGATAATTTGCAATATCAATACTATCCTTCAAAACCCCTTGCTTTTTTTTTTTTTTAAATTTTTTTTAATTATACATTATATTGTGAAATCAGATAGATTAATCAAATTTGTTATAAGATAAACATAACTTCGATAATAAATGTAAAAATAATAGTTTTAATTGGGAAAAATTAAAACAAAAAATATATGCAAAGCCTTGTTACAGTAATATATATATATATATAGTTTTAATAAACTGTCCATTGTATATGACTAATTAAATTAATACTGATGGTCATAGTATACCATTTTTTGAATTTTAAAAACCAAACTCAAATTCTTGACTTAAACTTTATAAATAACATACTTCAATTCTTACCAATTGAATTAACGTGTAAATAAAAGTCAATAATTTTTAATTATGTGCTTTCTCCAATTTGAAAAAAAAAAACCTTTGTTTTCTTTAAAGTAAACTTACATGCTTTCTTATCTCCATTATTTAATGAATAAATGTTTACAATAAGTGTGAAAAAAGATGAAAAGAAAAGAGAATGGCCTTCAAATTTGAAGAAGTTAAAAAAGGGAAGAGATCCAGTCATGTTAACTTGAGTCATGTTGCTTAGATCTAAGCCGTCTATTTCATTTAAGGTCATTTTAACCATTAAAACATATTAATATTTAATGGTTGAAATGAGCTTTAATGGAATGGACAGCTCAGATCTGAGCAACATGACTGGATCTAAATCCTTAAAAAAGTGCTCGTGAACCCTAGCTAGTAGCTAGTCTCAACACAATCACGAGAGGTTGAAGACGGAGCCAATGGAAATGGAAGGTTGAGTTTAGTTGCAGGGTCAAAACATTGCACCTTAAAGTGCGCATGCATGCATTTGTCACATAAAGTGACTGCGCTTTCAAGCTATATATATTCTCTTTCTCGATATTACGTTACATTATTATTATTATTATTATATCATGGCAAAGNTTATTATTATTATTATTATTATTATTATATCATGGCAAAGAGAAAAATTATCAAAATAATAAATAATTTATTAGCATATCCCATTGTTCATGCAAGTCCTCTTTACAAATAATTAATTAAGTTAAAATAATTAGAAAAAATTCCTTCATTTTTTCTAAAATTATATGTTCAAAGTCATCAAATAGGTGACTATTGGAATAATCAATATTTCTCTTATATATTAAATTGCCACTAGCTCTTCATCACGGAAAGGGTCATGAGAAAAACCACCAATATTGAAGAAGTTGTTTTGTGACAAAGACATTCACATCACATGAACATTCAATTAATATTTATAAATTATAATTAAATTTTGATTGCAGATGCAAACAATATTTAATTTCTATATGTTTTATTTTGTTAATTTTTAGGAAATTTCTTAAATATTTTTAGTATTTATATAGCATGTTAATATTATATGAGAATAGTCAATATGTAAATAACATGTATATATATATAAGTCAATTGTTTTTAAGTTTGTTTTAAAAAATAAAATAAATTATATTTATATATAATAAAATATAAACATTATGTATGATTGTCACGTCAATGTAGTATGATATATTCATGTGGTATCATAAAATTCTCGAAATTTTTATATTTGATTGATTAGATTTTAAGTTTAGCTCGCACCTTCGTTAAAAAATTAAAGAAAAGACAGTCTTGCTAAACAAGTTTCCTTTTTTAATGCTAAATTTGGCGAACATTAGACTCTAACTGTCTCCCATGAGGATGATATAATTCTTGTGCTCATTTAGTCTTTCCTTAATTACTTAAGTTTTACCTCTACGTACGGCTATACCTATGGCTATGGATGACTTGTATTCCACACGAGATTCTTTCATTTGATAACAAGATAACTTTTGTTGGAGAAAGTTTAACCTTTTGGCAGAGTCAACGTGGTTGGTTTTGCTGGTAAGGATTGAAGTACTTCATTAGGTTCAAATCTTACTGTTAGATGTCCCTCTTTGGTAGGCAATCTATAAAATTTTTATTGAAGTTTGCGACATGTCTTAGTCTTATAATAAGGTAGCTCCCTCATCCTAAACTTTCGGTTATCAAAAGAAATGTTGTTGGCAGACATCCACTAATTACATAGTATCCTACCTTAGAGTTAGAACAACCCATCTATTAAATTAACGCAAAAACAAATGAAATAACTAGTCATAGTTTTGGACTGCACTCTAATCATATAATACATTTAATTATCTTCCGTTATAAGTAATGAATATGCATGAATCGGATAAGCCAAATGCTCATATTGCTATCAATCCTCGATATCATGTGCCTCTTGATAAAGATGGTTATCTAAAACTGAAGTTGTATCCTACTCTCCCAACACACCGTTCCTGGACACTATACAAATTATTAGGTTCATTATTCACATTCACATATATAATGCTTACTTTATATTGGGTTTTTTATATGGTCAAATCAAATCAGTTGCTGTAGTTTTACGTAATCCATATTATCCATATAAATAATGTGTGGCCTCTGAAACGATGATAGCAACTTAATAATAATGCAAGAATAGGGTTAGAACCGAATGTCATGCTCCTCTCGCGACCAAACAAGAAACGCAAGCATATAGAAAACATTAGTAGCCAAAGAGAGCATAAAGTTAAGAAGGCAATAATTTAAAGTACCTTTCGGTGCAACATACTAATAAAGTCAAAAATTGTGAGCTTATACTACCGTCCACGTACGATATCAATATGTATATTTAGTAAATACAAAATGTATATCAAACAAAAGTAATAATTATATAGTCAAATTTCAATTAAAATTTTAGCATAAGGTATAAGTGGATATGCGTTTTGTTCACACTTCAAACTTAAATAATTGTCGCGTACAGGAGCGTGTTAGATATAAAATCATTTATGAGTTTTCATCTAAAAACTTAAGCTTTTGAGAGAGATAGTTCTTTGACACCTTATAATTGAGAGCACGTTATACTGAATTAGAACTCTTCCTCAAATGTTTAAACTTATTAATTGATCTAATAAAGTAGGTCTAATGAGACCTTTTCTTAGTCATATGAATCAAATTAAATGTTTAATCCCCATTATATACTCATGTCCCATTCCCCCAACACTTCGGACTTCTTTGTGAAAAAAAGAAAAAACCCATACTAGNAAAAACCTATACTAGTTAAGTGTCAAGAAGAGCTTATTCAACTATGCATGACACATCTCTTTTACTCCCATAGGTTCATACTTTTAAACATTCTCAACATGAGTTAAATAAGCATCATATTGTATCTAATTTAATTAATTATTTTTGAGCTCATATCGACTAAATGTTTTTTTTTATAATCTTATTTATCATTTTAACTAGATGATTCTAGTGTCTTTCCCCTATATTTTATAATGATCATAGTTCCTGTGATTAAAGCCTTTCACTATTGAAAAAATCATACACTCAAAGATTCAATCAAGTAACTCAAAATGGCAAAAAGAATGAAAGAATTGTACATGCCTGCAAGCTAAGAAGAAATGGCAATGATTATATTAAAGGCTTATGATGTTGTAAAAATATTATAGTTGGTATGAAAACAATAATAATAATTTGGCAGTATATATAATATGCAGATGAGATTCCATGGTACCAAAAAAATCACAATGAGGCCAAAAGAAAGATATAACAATCTCTCTGCAATGTGGTTGTGTGTGGGGTTCCACTTCTCCATCTTCAACAATCCATGCTCTTTTGGTTATTCACAAATACTTGTAGGCCCTCATCACATTATTTATTCCCGACATATTAAACACATAAGACAGCTCCAACTCATAAGCCTGCCAATGTCCTCTTTTCCTTTCTCTCTTTCTGAGCCATCATGCATGGTAGGTTGATGTTAAACTATTCCTTGCTTATATCCAAAGTTAAATGATTGAGTTTATTGAGCTTAAATTAAATGTCTTTTAATCAATTATCATGAAAAACTTGGATAAGGGAAAAGGACATTGTTAATGGAATTTAACTTCCACTAATATGTGAACTAGTGAAGGTCTCTAAGTTCAAATTCTCCCCCCAAATTATATATGAGTAATGTATATAAACAAACTTTTCACTAACTGTAAAACTATATTAGTCACACTTGATTATTATTTTTTAAATCTTGCTCAAATTATGTTACATAAAATGGTTGTTTTGAAATATAAGATGAAGACCACAAAATGGTACAAGTAAATGAGAGTCTTGAGTTTGAGACTTATCATTGATAAAATGAGAGTCTTAAGGTGCTCATTTACACAAAATTACGGTTGTGAGTGCTTTAACAGTGAGACCCTTAAAACAGAAATAGCTCGTTCCAGATTTAATTAGTTTCATTCAAAGGATAAGATCAGACCCTAGTTCTTGGGTTAAAAAAAAAGGTGGTTTCATTATCAAGATAGAGATAAGATAGAGATAAATTGGGTGGTTTGGACAATTGAGACTTTTTTAAAATGAGAAGTTTCCTTTGGCAATTGGCATGTAATAATGGCTTTGGTGTTTGCTTAGGATTGTATGTACCTTTATTCGTGTAACATAGTATGTGTGATTGGGTCCATCCATGTAATTGAAGTTCTTATCTGCATAGACAAATTGGCACTAGATAGTGGTCTCCACACGCAAATGGAAGCTAATGGCCAATCCAAGCCTCAAGGCGTGGGTGATATTGAGTCTGAAAAATCAGAAAGTTTTCTCGGAAAATACCAAAGAAAAACTTCAAAAGTTCCTTTTTCAAAACTTTAAACTTCTGTTTTTTTTTTCCCCTCCCTTCTTTAGTTCATTTTGCAAATACTTGGGGGTGAGTTCTTTCACTGTATATATACAGCTCATCCCCCACCTTGACACATAATCCCCAGGTCCTTCTTTCCATCTTTAATTTATGTGTTAAGTGAGAAGTTGTGACTAAAAGAGTCAAATAAAAAAGAGGGAAAATTTAGAAGAATTTACACCCTAGGATTTTAATTTTCAATTAATGATAATATTTGAAGATTTTTTGTTTGAGAGATAACAAAAAAAATCATTTTTGACCATGAGTAGTATATAGGTTAATTAGTTATGCATCCAACCTAGGTTGGAGACATTTTAGGTGGTTCAAATCTTAGTAATTTGATATTTCTAGAGTTTATCAAGAAAATATTATTATTATTTTTTATATTTTTGACTNTAGTGTTTGTTCTTCCGATGAATCCGATATAATGATGTAAATATAAATGAATTTGTGATTTAAGTATTCTATTTTTGAGGAAAAAATTAGAACCTTTCTTGAATCTCTACTTAAAAACTCAAAGTTTTTAAAATGATTATTTCTTAATATGTTATCATAATCTTTCTCTTTCATAAAAAAATATCAGTCTCTTTTTTTTTTATTTGATGAAAAAAAAGGGTTTCCCTAATAGTTTTCTCCTATATTAGAATGTTGAAAGAACATGCTTAAAAGTATTTTCAAGAAAACATTTTAATGGTTAAGTATTAGGTCCTCCATTATGAAGGTATTCAGTTCAAATTCTATTGCGATTGAGCGAGATGCCATCACATGAAGGAATATGCTACTTTCTGTTACATAGTCTAAAGAAAAAAAAATGTTAGAAAGTGGTGTTTACTATATTTTGCAAGAATTATTTGTCTCTTTAATTAGTATCTAAAAAATGTTTTCAATTTCTCTTAAAAATAAAACAACCATGATAATCTCACTCAATAATCACAATATTATTAATCATTATAAAATATTTGATAAGAATGATTAGTTTTCATGATCACTGAATATTGATGCATGAAAATTTAGAACAAAATAAAATTAACGATAATATATTACAACCAAGCACTTTCAATTGAGATGTTTGAGGAAGACATTTATATGCTCCACTAAAAATGCTGAAAAGGAAATATGAAAGTGGTGGTTAATTTATATACATATTTTCTGCAAGTCTCATTTATCTATTAGGAAAAAGTCTAAAAAAGCTCCATGAACTATACACTTTGTGCGTTTTAGCCCTCATCCTTAAAAAACGTAGAGAAGACCTCATTCAACTATGAAAATGTGCACTTTACCCCCTGACCCTGATGTCCGTCCACTAATGTACACATGATGTCATTAATCTGGGCCATAATGTAATTTTATAGGGATATAAATGAAAATAAATTTATAAAAATTGGGGTTAAAAAGTAATATTTAAAGATTTTTTAGGTCAAATTATAATATTTAAATTCTTTCTTCCGTCCATTAATGGACGGATGTCAGGGTCGTAGGGGGTAAAGTGCATATTTTAAAAGTTGAAGGAGGTATTTCCTACGTTTTTGAAGAATGAGGGCTAAAACGCACAAAGTGTATAGTTCAAGGGGCTTTTTTAGATTTTTCTCAAAATTAATTGAAATATACAGTAGCAAACGATTATGAGTCTCTCTCAGCCAAGTCATTTTCTTTGCACAACTGTGAGATAAGGACATGAGAATGAGATCAGCATCATCCAAGACTACTAAATTCTTAGATGGGAAGAAACAATGGCTTCTTGTGGCAAACATAGACAAAGATATGACAAAGAGATTGATAAAATGCACTCTTTAATAAAACGCCACCAGAAACAGGTCTCTGGTGTCTTTGTTTTTGTTATAGACATGCACACAAGCTCTTCCTCTGGGGTCTACCATTTCTTTCTGGGTCTTTATCAATTGACCACCCTCAGTTTTTGGCATGGCTCAATTTGAAGGCGATGGATATGTACCAAATACCAATAAGGTGGGCTCAAGCATTTAAGGCAAGATTTCTTTTTTCTTTTGAATACGTAAGATTTGTATACCTAATTGCATCTGAATTTAAGTAGNACCAATAAGGTGGGCTCAAGCATTTAAGGCAAGATTTCTTTTTTCTTTTGAATACGTAAGATTTGTATACCTAACTGCATCTGAATTTAAGTAGACTTGCTTAAATTTTAATTGAATTTATTTAATTTTTTTTAATATATATAAAGTTTTCTACACTTCTTACATTTAGTGTGCATGCATCATTTCCCTATTTTTCATAATCTTATATGAGCTTAAGGCACAACAACTAATTCATGCATACAAATTGTTTTTGATATATATCAAGATATATATACACACACACTGCATATAACAATTTTAGACTGATAGGGTTAAATTTTTTAGCTGTGGATATGAAAAAAGGTGAATCCAAACCTAAGAGCTCAATTTTTATGGGAAATCTCAAATCAATTGTGTTATGCGTGTTTGTATAAGTTTTGTTTATTGCATATTATATTGACATAATTTAACAAAAATATACAAAATATCTTAGATTTATTTATTTATAAGATATCTTCATTAATAGCATTGATTAGTATTGAGGCATGTGAAAATGTGAGATATTTGTTATGCATGTGTCTACTAGGGAAGATGTATATATATAGACTCAGCAATCTTTTACATTTTTGGGTATCTTGTATCTATCAAACAAAAAAGTAACATTTGCATCTCCTCCAACTTCTGCGGTATTTTATGGCTGTTCACATGCTTCACATTACACAAAATTTTGGGACTCACAAAAATTTATATTTCAAAAATTGGAATTCTAAGTAAGGGTGCATTATTGAATATATATATGAAAACAATATACTTACGTGCAGTACAAGTTTATGTACAGAGATAAACCTAGACCTAAATAAACAAATTAGCCTAGAAACTGATTTCTATAGCATTGAAAAAATTTCAAGAAGTTATAGAATATGATACACAAAACTTTAAAAAATGGATTTAATAAAGGAAAAGCAAGTAGACTGAAGCAAATGTCTCCATCAGAGTAGTTATGCTTATCTGACAAACACTATATGCTTATCTAACAAAAATCTAGTAATGATGACTAAAGACAACAATACTTAAGTGAATAAAATTTGGTAATAAAATAGCTTAAAATTAAGTATATCTCTTTACAAAATTAAGACATGATTACATATCGGTACCCGTATCTACATCTAAATTAAGGTGATTGTTATGTTACAATCACAAAAAATGGAGGGTAGTACTACTCTCTCATCTAGTTAGATGGATTTCGGTGAGACTCACTTANTTACAATCACAAAAAATGGAGAGTAGTACTACTCTCTCATCTAGTTAGATGGATTTCGGTGGGACTCACTTAGTAAATTTGGTGTTATTACAAATATATCAAAAAATTGAATCTCTTATTATGTGACAAAATACATAGTTCTTTATAAAATATAAAAATGACATAATATAAGAAAACGTACCAAATTCTATTTTTTTTGACAAAAGTTGACTTTTTTTGTTTAGCACGTTTTCTTATAGTGTGTCGTTCTTACATTTTATAAAAAAATTGTATATTTTATCACATACTATGTGATTCAATTTTTTGAGATATTTGCAATGACACTAAATTTGGTCTCTAGGTTCCACCAAAAGCCGAGAATAAAGGGGTGAGTAGGACTACACCCCCTCTAAGAAGGGGTATAACTTAACAAACACCTTAAAACACTAACTGGATACATAAAAATTTAATTTAATTGCTCATACGATTGCACATCACTAAGCGATGTAATTAATGGTGTGTAACTAAACTTTCTCCTTAAAATTGAATTCTCTTATGTTAATGATTGATAGATGCTCTCTCATTCCAGCCCTAAACTGCTTTTAATTATTTCCATTTCCTTGCCTTGTTTGAAATGGATTAGCATAATTATAGTATACGAAAAGTGGGTAGAAGTTTTGTGTGGATATATGATGGGGTTTCTAATAGTGGAAGAACCATGGCCCAAAAAACATAAATATTGGAAGAACCATAACTAGCTTTGGAGAAGATCCAAGGAAAAAGTGCAGAGAGCTCAAGCCCCTTTTTGTGTGGTTAAAATAACCAAAGAAAATTCAGTACTCATCCTTTGCCAACTGAGGGTTCAGTTGACTATGAAAAGTAATAATTCCAGCAAAAAAAAAAGAAAAGAAAAAGAAAGACTATCAAAAGTAATAAGATTTTATAAATAATCATATTTCATATACAAAATAATTTGTAAATAAATTAAATTAATTTTTAAATTAATATGATTCTAAATTAATTTTAATTATTTTTTTTTATAAAGAGTTGAAATTTACATTTTAAATTATTCCAAAAATTAAGCAAGTGACATTACCAACAATTTTACCATAAAATGGAATTCTCTCTCTCTCTCTCTCTCTCTCCCCTCAAAGAATGTCNTCTCTCTCTCTCTCTCCCCCCTCAAAGAATGTCTTGGTTAAGCAAGTTGTAATATGACTTTTTCTATGTAATTATTTTAGGAGTAATGATATTTGACTTTTTCTATGTAATTATTGTAGTATGACTTTTGTTTTGGAAATTTCTTTTTGATATTTGAAAATATTAGAGTATAATAAAAAGATAATCCATCCCCAAACAGTTTTTGGCTCAAACTTTCAATCTGATGACATGAAAGATTTGCTCCAAATTGCAAACACCTATGCTCAAAGGAAAATCATAATTAGCCTAAAAAAGATTGGATAAGTAAATTGTCTCTACTGTTTTGTTTTATCTATCAACCACCTTTGAATATTAGAAAAATTACTACTAAATTTCTCTAGTCAAAACAATGTCCTATTAAAAGCAAACAACAAAGGAAGAGAAAATTTTAGCATTTCTATTTTCTTTTGTTTTTAGTCTTTGAGAAAAAAAGTAGCTCAAACAACGAAAAGTTGTAACTGTTTATTTTCTTCCTCGTCCCTGTGTTAATCCTTGCTCAAGGCCCAAGAGATGTGACTAGACTTGTTTCGGGACTAAGAATGCAGGACAATTGTTGAATAAGGGTTAGAGCCCAAATCACATAAATAAGCCCAAAACTAGGTAGTAAAAATAAATAAATAAAAAATATATTCAAAGTTCAAACTAATTTGCAGTTTTTGTTGATTTCATTTTGCTTCATTTGCAGAAATTGAAGTTGAACAATACAGAAAACAAGTTCATATAATCTATATGATCAAGAGTAGTTATTGTCTTTAAATTTTGTTTATTTGTCAGGATGGTAATGCATGCTCCAGTGAGGATGAAAGTTGTGAACCAAGTTTTTTTTGTTTTTTTTTTGTAGTACTTTGGCTTGTTGTTTCCTTTGTTATCACTTAAACTCATTGATGCCTTTACATCTTATAAAAGATCCATCTCTCCATTCTTTTCTTCACTTTCTTACACAGCTTTTTCTTTTTCTATGATTCCTTTTTCTTGGAAAATGCCACTCTTTCTCCCATCTTGGAGACATTTCACACTTGATATCTCATTCAAAATTCCTTGGAAATCAATATACCAATCATGCCAATATTCATTTTCAGATTTGAGTTTCAGCATTATCTCCAAAGACTACAACGCCATGAGGACTCAGCATTTGCACCTGAGCTTATCACTGCATTCTCATAAATTTATGAGTAGTTTTATATACACAGTGTATACATTTACAATCATGCACAATTATACATGTGGTTTCATATATATTTAGAATAAGAGTCTATTAAAGCTATTAGATGAGGCCTTTACGTAGTTTGCAGAAATGCTTAGGTTTAAACTTCCGTATTCTCATGTAACCCAAAAAAAATAAAAAAATCAGCTATTATATTTGCATACCATTTATGAGATTTTTGATATGCACCATAAATAAAATACAAAGGATAAGATTCCCTTATTTAGTATGACAATTGGGAGTCAATTTGAGCCCTTAGGTAGAATTGAATTATAGGGTGTAATACTAAATTGCCTAACTTTTGTAGAATTATATAAAGTATAATATTAAATTCCCTAACTTTTGGATGAGGATTGAATTATAGCCCTTGGGTGGTATTGAATAATAGGCATGCAGTAATCTTGAATTATATAAAATGTAATACTAAATTCTCCTAACTTTGTTGGTAACATTTCTCTCCTAAAAGAAAGTTTAAAGTGGAGTCACTTATACCATTGTACGAAGCAATGAATATTATAATTGTATAACTAACATTACTCGAAGTGGGCCAGATAAAAACTGATAGTTGAATTAATTGGATTCGATGTGTGGTATAAGTGTGCTAAGTAATACATTTAATTTTTTTTTCTTTTGCTGAAAGTGCTAAGTAATACATTAAGAATATATACTTTAGGTACAATTAGAGCTGGCATATTTTAATTTTCTCAGTTGAAGAATATTCTTGCCAAAGCCCAAAGTTTCCTCGCTCAAAATTCCAAAACCAACAGATCAAGCAATTCTCCCTTTCGTAACTCTAACAAAAGAGAACCCTATATATAAGAACTGAAAACACTAGAATTACAGAGTGTCAGAATTAAAGGAAACTAAATTTTGAAGTTCATATATTCACTATCTACCTTTCCCTTTCATCTTGGCACTCATCTGCTATCTCCCATGGATTCAATAAGGTTGGCCAATAGGCCTCGTAGCTCACGCATTACCGTTTTGGCACACTTGTTTGGTATCCTTGCCATCATCCTCATGCTTGTCTGGTTGTGTCATTATCGTGAGGGAATCGAATATGATTCGGAAAACGGATATCGTGTCTTTAATGTAAAACTTTTGCTTGCGTTCTTCTTCTTCTTCTTGTAGCAATGGAATTTTACTTCATCTCAATCTTTCTTTGCCAAAACTCAACTATAGCTCACTGATCTCTTCTGCAGGTTCACCCACTAATGATGTTCATGGGGTTTATTTTCCTTGTTGGTCAAGGTATCTAATTTTAATCCAGCCCTTATTTTGTGAATCTCTATCTTGTTTCATCAGTGCCTTACATGCATGACATGAGATATTTTGAGTAATTCGACCTACACAATTCTTATGGTCACAAATATGCACCACTTTATAAATGGATCTGCCATGAACTTGTGTATTGTTTTTGTTACAAGAGTTGTGGGACTAGAATATTTAACTTAGAGTAATATTATATACAGTCATTGTATAATCATTCCACAAATTATCCTATGTAATTAATGTTCTGGTTTATTTATTTTATCTAACTCGAATTCTGTGACATAAATAATTTGTTGAATTACTAAACACAATATCTGTATATTTATCATTTCTATTCAAGTAATTTATGTGCAAAAGATGTGGTTAAACAACAATTTTATTGTGGCACACCAAAAACTCTATCACTTTCTTCACTAATTAGGTTAATTGGTGTTTTGAGCAGCAATCATGGCATACCATACGGTACCTGCTCAAAGGAAAACCCAGAAGACTGTTCACATGGCACTTCACTTTATTGCTATAATTTTTGGGATTGTTGGTTTATGTGCTGTTTTCAAGTTCCATGATATGGCCAGGGTTGCGGATCTTTACAGCCTTCATTCATGGATTGGCATAGGTACCTTCTGCTTGTTTGGCTTGCAGGTAAAAAATCCCAGCAATATTGCCTTTAATTCTATAAACCTCAACATATACAATCACTTTTAGCCAAAAATAAACATATAAATAGAAATAAAATACAATCACATATTTAGCTCATGTGGTTGTAGAGCAATCTATACAGAGGTATCCAAAAGTTTCAAAATTCACAAAACTATCTTTATATATGTAGCTACAAAATATAGATTTCATTTTTATGTACTCGCAGGTGTAAAAGAGTTTCACATAATCATTGAATTGCGTTTTTTGGCTATGTATGAAAAAGAAAAATAGTGTTAAAACCATTTACTATTGTTGATATGCAGTGGCTGTTTGGATTATTCACATTCTTCATTTCAAGGTCTTCGGATTCAACAAGGATAAGAATGGCTCCATGGCACATATCTGCTGGTAGAGCACTCTTATACATGGCAATATGTGCTGCATTGACAGGGTTGACGGAGAAGTATTATTTCATACGAGAAAAGGCAATGCTACAACAGGGAGAACAAAATTTGATCAACTTCATGGGTCTATCAATTCTCCTGTTTGGTGTTTTTGTGGATCTTTCTGTTGGTCTTGCTCATTATGTTTGAATTTTTTTTCTCTTTTCTACACTTGATTCATCATCGTTACATGGGATTGAACCAGCATTTCATTTCTCTTTTCTTTCTTCGCATTTCTATTTAATTTGGTTTTGTAATATTATTATTCAATTACTGGGATTGGTTTGTACAAATATAAAGTTTTTCTTCATGTGTTGATTACTAGGACCAGTTTGCTTTCACGCTATAAAATAAGGTAAGGGATAAATGTAAGGAGACAAGGGCACTGAGGTCCTAAACTAAAAAAAATAAATACAATTAGGTGCAAAAGAAATTGAAACTTTAAGCAAATGCCTGTGTTACATAGGATAAAATCATCAAAATGCCCCTTAAAATTATGTAATTACTATGATTTATATTATTTTTATTTAAATATAATAATCATATATATAAAAAATAATCACATAATCAATTTATAGAGATAGACTTTCACTTCCACATGTATGCTTTTTTTTTTTTTTTTNTTTTTTTTTTTTTTGCACTTGGGGTCTTTACCCAACGTAAAATGGAAGTCTTCTCATATTGCATTCCAATATTGTGAATGACCTGTGGCAATCATGTGCAATTTGCATCACAAACTACCACTAGTACATACCATTCTTGTGTAAATTGTCAACTTCCTATTGGTGGACAAATTGTTTACTGATTTATGGTATATAAATGTGCTTTCTACTTGACAGTCTCAAAGACTTATAATATAACGGTACAGCAATGGAGGCACATTTTAAAATTGAAATATTGGAGGAAACTAACAAAAAGAGTACAGGTAAGAGGATAAAAGTATGGTGTAATACTATGTCTACAAAGGATTTATATTAGTATGGTATAATTTTTTACTAAGTAAGAGGAAAACAATAAAGCACTCATTGAAGTACATGTGTACTAATAGATAGCATGTATAATATGGTATAATTAAAGCAAATATTAGCAAATTATTGTTTACATTGAGATGGTGTATCCGTCTATAGACAAAGGTAGAGAAAAATATTTACTATATAGTGATACTTTAGTAAGATGTAGAAGTATTGACTAAGATGGTGTAGATTAAGAGTTTTTAGACTAAATATAGTGAAGCAATTGTTTAGCGTAGTAATATAAAAAGGCCAGGTCTACAATACCTATCATATATGATGGGTATCAGGATAAAACGTAAGAAATAGCTGATATTTTTTCACATGTATGTTACCATGAATCATTTCCCATTGTTAGAGGTTTTTGGCAAATTATAATTTGGCCCATAAAATTTTATGTTAATTGATTAATTTTCCCCACTTCTACTCGATGACCTAGAATTTCCAAGTAACACATGAAATTTTAAAAGTTGATACTCAAAAATGTTTATATTAAAGTTTATTTTCAGAGCTAACATAAAATCAGTAACATGTGCTAAAGGAAAATATTTTTCAAGTGAGCACCTATCATATTGTGTATGCTTACATGCATAACCCTTAGTCTATTACTATATTCTCTATAGTTTTATCTGTATATATATATATATATATATTTTTTTTTTTCTAAAAAAACTAATAAAAGCTTCTTATATTTCTCGTTTTTCCGGTGTCTGGCTCAACGGGATGGGGGCATTCCGCTCCCTTTCCCGCGGAGATTGGAAACGTAGAAGGCGGCGGATTGAAGGGCTTCAGCGAGATTGGGAGCCCAAGCCCATCTCCAATTCGAAATTCCAGAACCCTAGCTGAGTTTGTGTTCACCCACTTATATCTCTCTCAACTTCACTTGCCATCTTACCCTCTCCGTTCCTGCTATTTCTCGGTTGCAGAGCAAGTGTTAGTGACTCTTTCTCTTTCTTCTATTCTCTTTCCTTTCTCTTTCTGTATCTAGATCACAGTGGTCAGTGAATCTGTGCATGTTGATTATTTTTTAGTTGATTGATTTGTATAATTAATATTTTATTGCCTTTTTCAATATTATATTGCTGAAATTGTCTGCGCAATATTTTATTTGGAATTCTGGGGGAACTCTGATAAAGTTTTCAATTATCGTTACACTGTGTTTGATCGCATTGTTGATAATTTTTCAATTTTGATATTAAAATAACCGATTTGATTGCTTATTTGTGTGATCGGATACAAGTTTTTATTGGTTAGTGNAATCTGTGCATGTTGACTATTTTTTAGTTGATTGATTTGTAAAATTAATATTTTATTGCCTTTTTCAATATTATATTGCTGAAATTGTCTGCGCAATATTTTATTTGGAATTCTGGGGGAACTCTGATAAAGTTTTCAATTATCGTTACACTGTGTTTGATCGCATTGTTGATAATTTTTCAATTTTGATATTAAAATAACCGATTTGATTGCTTATTTGTGTGATCGGATACAAGTTTTTATTGGTTAGTGGCCTAAGATGGAGAAAGATCTGTTTTTTTAATCAAAAATTTGGATTTTCATTTTGATTAGTCAGTTTTGATTTTTTTTTTTTTTTTTTTTTTTTTTTTTTTTTTTTTTTTTTTTNATTTCATTTCTATGGAAGAAGTTCAACCCCATTTGGTTTTTTACCCAGATATGCACTTGTTCTCTAATGGTTTTATGAAGATTGTCCCTTCGAACATAATTTTTGGGGTCTGGATTTTTGGTTTTAGTTTTATTTATTTCCTAATGATCAGATAAAGGATTTGGATATGGTTTTATTTTTCAATTCTTTGTGGACATGCAATCTGATACTGATGTGCAGACACAAACGCATTTGATGCCTAAGAAAAGAGTAATGCTATATGAACAAATATTGTATGCAATCATATTTTTCAGATTGTGTATTTATCATCATCCTTGGAGTTAATAATATTTTTCTACATCATTTTGATCAGCAGAACTTGTACTTATTGTTGGAGGGGTTTGTGATATTTGAAGATTAGTCAAGATGGTAAGTGGTTCATGTGTAAATATATTGTATGGTTGGTTCTTTTCCTGAGCTTTTCATGATCTGAATATTTTGTTGATGTGCGCAGGTGAAGTTTACAGCTGATGAACTTCGTCGTATCATGGACCTTAAACATAACATCCGTAATATGTCTGTCATTGCACATGTTGATCATGGTAAGTTGTTTTTACGATTTTTTCATAGTACTTGAATATTCAGTATTTGAGCCTATATGCATTTGTAAAGGATAAGGGAATAACTTTGTCTTTCTTGACTGTTATCTGCAATGATATATGCTTCCATTCTCTTGAGAGTCAAATAGTTGATTTTTCTCCTCAAATGGCTCTTTATATTTATTTTCTTTTTGTTCTGAAAAATATCCTGACCCATTAGAACATAATAGTGGTGGCATACAACTAATCCCACCTCTTAGCTATTCTGCATTTATTCTGATTCGGTATTCTTGTATGTTATTTGGATAAATTGCTATTTGAATCTTTGAAATTTATGAGTTGTCATTTTATGTCCTTGGAAAATTAATTTTTTCCTGTATGCGTCAAAAATTTTTTTTTTTTCAATTTGATCAAAATTTAGATGGATACATTCAGACACGTTAGCAGATTCTGTCTAAATTTGCATTTATTTAACCATGTCATTTTTTGTCATTTTATCTGTCTTGAGTTATTTAACTTTTTAAATTCAATTTCTAATGACCTGTTTACCTACATTAAAACTGCAGGAAAGTCCACTCTTACTGATTCACTTGTGGCGGCTGCTGGTATCATTGCTCAAGAAGTTGCAGGAGATGTGAGGATGACAGATACTCGTGCAGATGAGGCAGAGCGTGGCATCACAATTAAATCTACTGGTATCTCACTCTACTATGAGATGAGTGAGTTTTCTCTTAAGAACTACAAGGGTGATCGACATGGAAATGAGTACCTCATTAATCTCATTGATTCTCCTGGGCATGTGGACTTCTCCTCTGAGGTCACTGCTGCTCTTCGCATCACTGATGGTGCACTAGTGGTGGTGGATTGTGTTGAGGGAGTATGTGTGCAAACAGAAACTGTGCTGAGACAGGCCCTTGGTGAAAGGATTAGGCCTGTCTTGACTGTGAACAAGATGGACAGGTGCTTCCTTGAGCTGCAGGTGGATGGGGAGGAGGCCTACCAAACATTCCAAAGGGTGATTGAGAATGCAA
The DNA here is from genome assembly GCA_003255065.1 of Cercis canadensis. Taxonomy (NCBI): domain Eukaryota; kingdom Viridiplantae; phylum Streptophyta; class Magnoliopsida; order Fabales; family Fabaceae; genus Cercis; species Cercis canadensis. The sequence goes on from QAOA01003075.1 coordinate 70,296, forward strand.
ATGTGATTATGGCAACTTATGAAGATCCCCTTCTGGGTGATGTTCAGGTTTACCCTGAGAAAGGGACTGTTGCTTTTTCTGCTGGTTTGCATGGATGGGCTTTTACTTTAACCAACTTTGCAAGAATGTATGCTTCAAAATTTGGTGTGGATGAATCAAAGATGATGGAGAGGCTCTGGGGTGAGAGCTATTTTGACGCTGCTACCAAGAAATGGACCAGCAAGAATACTGGAACTGCTACCTGCAAGCGTGGTTTTGTTCAGTTCATTTATGACCCAATCAAACAGATCATAAACACCTGTATGAATGACCAGAAGGATAAGCTTTGGCCTATGCTGCAAAAGCTTGGTGTCAACATGAAGTCAGATGAGAAGGACTTGATGGGGAAGCCACTGATGAAGCGTGTTATGCAGACATGGCTTCCTGCAAGTGATGCCCTTCTTGAAATGATGATCTTTCATCTTCCCTCTCCTGCCAAGGCTCAAAGGTACCGTGTTGAGAACTTGTATGAGGGACCTCTTGATGATCAATATGCTAATGCCATCCGAAACTGTGATGCTGAGGGTCCTCTGATGCTTTATGTGTCAAAGATGATTCCTGCCTCTGACAAGGGTAGGTTCTTTGCATTTGGCCGTGTCTTTTCTGGGAAGATCTCAACTGGTTTGAAGGTTAGAATCATGGGTCCAAACTATGTTCCTGGGGAGAAAAAAGACTTGTATGTTAAAAATGTCCAAAGAACAGTTATTTGGATGGGAAAGAAGCAGGAAACTGTTGAGGATGTGCCTTGCGGTAATACAGTTGCCATTGTTGGTTTAGATCAATTTATCACCAAGAATGCTACTCTAACTAATGAAAAGGAAACTGACGCCCACCCAATTCGAGCCATGAAGTTCTCTGTATCCCCTGTTGTGCGTGTGGCTGTTCAATGCAAGGTTGCATCTGATCTTCCAAAGCTAGTTGAAGGTCTGAAGCGTTTGGCCAAGTCAGATCCTATGGTGGTCTGCACCATGGAGGAGTCTGGAGAGCACATCATAGCTGGTGCTGGTGAGCTGCATCTGGAAATATGTTTGAAGGACTTGCAAGATGATTTCATGGGTGGTGCTGAAATAGTAAAATCTGACCCTGTTGTGTCATTCCGTGAGACTGTCCTTGAGAGGTCTTGCCGTACTGTCATGAGTAAGTCACCGAACAAGCACAATCGTCTCTACATGGAAGCGCGTCCCTTGGAAGATGGGCTTGCTGAGGCCATTGATGATGGCCGTATTGGTCCCAGAGATGATCCTAAAGCCCGTTCCAAAATCCTATCTGAAGAGTTTGGTTGGGACAAGGATCTGGCAAAGAAAATTTGGTGTTTTGGCCCCGAGACCCTTGGTCCTAACATGGTTGTAGATATGTGTAAGGGAGTTCAATACCTAAATGAAATTAAAGACTCTGTTGTTGCTGGCTTCCAGTGGGCGTCAAAGGAAGGACCATTGGCTGAAGAGAACATGAGGGGTATTTGTTTTGAGGTATGTGATGTTGTCCTTCATACTGATGCTATTCACAGAGGTGGTGGTCAGGTCATTCCAACTGCAAGGAGAGTCATCTATGCTTCACATTTGACTGCTAAACCTAGGCTTCTTGAACCTGTATACCTAGTGGAGATCCAAGCTCCTGAGCAAGCCCTCGGTGGCATTTACAGTGTTCTGAACCAGAAACGTGGCCATGTCTTTGAAGAGATGCAGAGGCCTGGAACTCCACTTTACAACATCAAGGCTTATCTACCTGTTGTTGAGTCCTTTGGTTTCTCAACCAATTTGAGGGCAGCCACTTCAGGGCAAGCTTTCCCACAATGTGTTTTTGATCACTGGGATATGATGTCTTCTGATCCATTGGAATCTGGGTCACAAGCTGCAAACCTTGTGGCTGACATCCGCAAAAGAAAGGGCTTGAAGGAACAAATGACCCCTCTTTCTGAGTTTGAAGATAAGCTGTAGGAGTTTTGCATTTTATTTACTGACTTGTTGCTGTTCTTCCCCTCCCCTTAACCCCCCATTTTTTCGTGTCTTAAGTTGTCATTGTTCTTTGGCTTTAGTTGCTGTAGTTCTATGTTATTTGAATTTTGAAGTTTAGATTCATACACTAATGGTATTATTTTATATGCATAATTCTCTTTCCCTTCACATTTTAAATTTACTGTTTGAAATAGCTATTTACCAACATGTGTACATTGGTAGTATGTATGTTGCTCACATGCTTATAGGCTTGGCTTATGGCACATGCCTTTTGCTTTTTCGGGATTAGCTATAAAATAAGAAAACAGAGCCGAAGCATGTATGCATGCTCTAATGAACAAAAATGGTGAGAACTGAGAAGAGCATATGGGTGCTTGTAGATAACAAAAATGCTGTTTTTATTTTTTAGAGCGCATTCTTAAAAGATTTAAAATATAATAAAATAGTCATTGAAAAAACACTAACTACAAAATAATTTTCGAAAAAATTAATATGCGTAATAAAATAATCTTTAAAAAATTCAAAATTTAAAANTTTTGAAAAATTCAAAATTTAATAGATATTAAATTATTTTATTACGCATATCAATTCTTTCAAGAACTATTTTATTAAATTCTGAATCTTTTGAGAACATAAATGTAAGTTTACTTATTTCTCTGGAGATATCTTTTGAGGATATCTTCTTCCTATTTGTATTCTTTTTTTTTTTTTTTCCTTTTTCAATGAATCGTTTTTAGTGGGTGACAGCGGCATCGCTTTTTGTTCTCAAGACCCAGCCCCTGCTGTAAGGTACAATTGCATAGGAAATCTCTAAACTCACACCGAGCATTAGCAATAACTAGACGTGGGACAAGTACCTTTAGGAGAATTACTAAGCCAATATGGAATGTTGTCTACGTGCGGAAGTTATCTTATGATCTCTTCAAAAGAAGTTTATTTTTGAAAAAAGACTTAATCTTGATGCACGAATATTCACTTAAAAATAGAATGCTTTGTCGACTTAAAAGTAGAATGTTTTGACCGTTGAGAAACTACCGTTAGAACAAAAAAAAATATATATAGCTAGCTGTTTTCATTTGCTATTCTTGTAGGAATCTTGAAAATTTAGGCCTCACTTCACTGTACAAGTTAATATAACTACATCTTATAATTAAGATATTTAGTCTGCACACAGAATTTATACAACCTATCAGTTTTATATGATCAATGTAACTGTATAACTCTATACTCCCAATTCCCAGGAGGGGTGAGGAAAGACATTATAAGGGGACAAGGATATGATTAAGAACACAATTAAGGGTACTATTGTCTACGTGCGAAAGTTATCTTATGATCTCTTAAAAAGAAGTTTCTTTTTGAAAGAAGACTTAATCTTGATGCACGAATATTGACTTAAAAATAGAATGTGTGGTGGCCCTAAAGAATGAGCCCACATACAGTAGAGCCCAAATAAAGGTATGACCTGAAAGGCCCAAACGTCAAAACGGGTTGCGCGTTTGCCCGACCTGCCAGCTCATGCTTTCTATTTACTATAAATAGCCCCTGACCCAATACAAGGAGGCAGGTACAAAAAATCCCACTAATTGACAATCATAATCCTGCTTCTCAGTCAAAACTGATCTGACTTAACCTTCGGAGCTCGGTAAACTTAACCCGGCCCGGTAGTTTTTACCTGCAGGTAACTCGGTCACTCACCAGTCAGAATAGGCAACCGACCTCGGTGATTTTGCCCGACCTCAAGCTCAGGCATCGTCATAATGCTTTATCGACTTAAAAGTAGAATGCTTTGACTGTTGAGAAACTACCGTTAGAACAAAAAAAAAAAAAAAAATAGCTAGCTTTTTTCATTTGCTATTCTTGTAGGAATCTTGAAAATTTAGGCCTCACTTCACTGTACAAGTTAATATAACTACATCTTATAATTAAGATATTTAGGCTGCACACAGAATTTATACAACCTATCAGTTTTATGTGATCAATGTAACTGTATAACTCTATACTCCCAATTCCCAGGAGTGGTGAGGAAAGAAATTATAAGGGGACAAGGATATGATTAAGAACACAATTAAGGGTACTTGTATCTAAAACTAAAGAGAAAAATCAAATTTTATCAAAAGATTAGATAATAAAATTTTAAGAAAATTATTGTTTAGTTCCAAAAGTTGAAGGAAAAGGCTATTTAATTCTAAATAAAATAGTCCGTTAATTTGGTTTGTGATCTTATATTGTGTGAAATATCTAAAATATCTTTTATTATTATGTGGTTATTCAAAATAATGACATAATATCAAATGATAATTATATATACCAAGAGGTATTTTTGACATTTCATACGAAATGAGAGGAACCAAATGGCATAAATATTATGTACATATATGGTTATTTCATTTATGTTTGAAAATAATGACCATATAATTCAATAGAATAACCACATAATATTAATGCAGTATTTTGATAATTTTTATATGGTATGGCAACCATTGATTTAAAATTTTTATTCCTCTAACACTTTAAGAGAAGAGACGCTACTTTAAAAGAAAATGAATCTATGCATTGTTGAAGTAATCTGAATCTTTTTTACGTCCATAAGTTTTGTTCTTTATTGTTCTCCCTTCAAACAAATCTTGCAAATTGTTTTTTGATCATTTATGTCCCACTTATATTCAATTTATAAATCTCACTAATAATCATAATTAATATTTTTCTTTTGTATAAGCTTGGTGATATCAATAATGTCATAAGCTACATAATACCAAAAATTAGAACTACCAATTTTATTTTTTTTAATATTAACTTCCTGTAACCTTCCAACAGACAAATTAAAATCGCATCATATATATTTTCTAATGACCTACCGGCAGAGTATGAGAATGCTATATCTTTATTTTATTAACTTTATTAGCTGGGAACTCATTCAAATTTGTCTTTATTTGCTAATGACCCCACGTGTTCTTATTTGTGTTTATAATGAATCAGTGAGGTTTTAGTCAAATGTGATGCAATTTGCACAAGAAGATAACTTTTCAAATGTCTCATTCCGAAACATTGGATAGATGGGGATGTGTGTATTGAGCTATTTTTGTCTAAATCCTATTTTTATGCACCAAATATATCAAATTCATTTGTTTGAGGTGGTTTCATTTTGTTGCAACTTGGCAGATATTAACCATCCAGTGAGCTAAAAGTACAAAGGTCCAATTGTCTAAGCTTTTTTCTACATCGGCACCCACACGTTTAATTGTATTAAGCAATAAAAGGCCTATATGTGAACATTTGATTCATTTTATATTTTAAGAGTCAACTTTGGGCTATTAAGACAAAAAAAAAAAACTTCTCATCTCATATCTAACTTGAACAAAATGCCCATTTAGAAAAGGCCAATCCATTATTCTAAGCAAAAACTAACTTATGATTATAGGCTGTTTTAGGTCAACTCAATCGGCTCAATCAATTGACCCAATTACAAATTGGGGTCAAATTATAAATTAAGCAAAAATTTAAGGTTTCTTGTGTTATTATGAAGAAAATTAGCTGGCCAAGTTTTCTATAAAATTAACACATCCATTGATTATGCCAAATGGATGATGGGAGAACTGATAAATTATGAAAAGAATAATTTGCACTGCTGCCCATTATATCTCATAAGTATTGTAGACTTGGCCATATAAAAAAGAGTAAAATATTTTTTTATCATTGAATTATTTCTCAAATGTCACTTTAGTTATTGATTTATTTTTTGTGTCATTTTAATTCTTGAATGATCATATTGCTCACTAAATTAGTTGAAGGTAGCACACATTTCTAGCCTTCACCAAAAACTTATCCAAACATATTCTTTCAACTTCATCATTGACTTCAAGGAGTAGGAAATACTAGAAGTAAACAATGTAAAATATAGCTATAAACCAACTTGTAAAACTAGAAAAATCTAGACAAGCTATTAATTGACTTAAGTAGAAAAATCTAGGTAAAAAAGCTACTAACCAAACTAGAAAAGTCTAGAAATAAGGAAAGAAAAAATCTCTTATAAACCGTCATACTTGGGCGGTTATAAGAAGCCTATAAATAAGCACTAGTAGTTAATGATAGAGTGTAAGACAAGTCATAAAAGTTTTGCACGTACCACTTCTTAAATAGTTTGCCTTTTGCTTCTCAAATATTTAAAAAAAAGAAAGAAGAAAAAAAAAGACAAAATTTCTCTTCTTATCCGTCAAGAATCCATCCACAGCAGTTTAGGAGCAAAAAGGGTTAAACATTTGACGACCAACCAAAAGAGGTGCTTTCTTGTATTACAAGTTAACATCTTTTTCCTCAAAAGATTGAGCGATACTATATACATAATTCTCATATTCACAATTATATATTATTTGAGCTGTGACGAATTTAAAATAACTCAATAAGAGGTTAAATAATAAAACTGAGAAACTCTTAAATATTTCTCTTAAAAATTTGATTAAAAAAAAATGAAAAGTGAAAACCAATGCACTATGGCCTTCCTTAGATCCATTGTTGCATCGCAGTTCACGTTACTCAACTTATTTCTATTAAAGTATAAGATGCATATGTAAGATGCACATTAATATACAATTTTGTGCAGTTAAGATTTAATTGTTTTAGGTATTACGTTGGCATCGAGAGACAAGTTTCTTGAATTAATTATATATAAATTATAATGATCTTAGAAGAGCTACGAGTGTACGTGGCCTGCAATACGTTCTCATAGGACTTGTCAACTAAGTCTTCACCTGCCGGCCAGATTTTGGTTCTATCCTCCTTATTCAAATATGAAAACTTAGATTCCTTCTGCATTTTGCTTTTAATTAATTATACATTGTCTAAGCAAAATCTCCATTTATATGGTTCTCATTTGGATCAAAGTGTCTTTGCTGAGGGAATTGTTACACAAAGAGGAGAGTAAAAATGGCTCGCAGCCCCCAATTAATGGTGTTTCCGTTGACCATATTAGCTCACTTGATATTCATAGCAGTGACGACGCTTGTGTTAGTTTGGCTTCTGCAATTCCGAGAAGGCTTTGCTTTCAATTCTGCAAACAAATTGAAGATTTTTAATGTGAGTTTGTTGTTCAAGTCATGGAAATTCTTGACATGTCTACTTACTTGTTCTTAATTATCTCTTCTTCCTCTCTGTTTCGGCAGCTGCATCCATTTCTAATGGTGGTTGGATTTATTTTATTTGGAGGAGAAGGTAAGCAAACCCTTTTACCCTTTTGATAATTCTTAAGGTTGGAGGCGGCTCCACTGAGTCATGGCCTCTCCTCATACTTAAATTTTGCCTTGCATACCGGTGTAATAGAATATGAAAATGAATGATCCATGTACAAAAAGCATTATTGCTAACATATATTATCAATATATTTTTGCAACATCAGAATAATCATCTAAAAATATATACTTTATCTTTGAAAAGTTTCAACCTAAATTTTTGTGACTGACCATTGGGACAACTGGTGATTAATTGTTGTCACATGAAACAGCCATCATGGCATTCAAGATGATACCTGCAAAACGAAGATCCACAAAAGTGGTTCACCTGCTATTGCATCTCATAGCTCTGGGGTCCGGAATATTGGGAATTGTTGTAATTTTCAAGTTCAAAAACGAGCTCAATCAACCTAATTTGTTTACCTTACACTCTTGGCTTGGCATCATTTCCATTTGTGCATTTGGTTCGCAGGTAATTCCATCATTAACTTCTCCTATTTCTATATACTTTCTACCAACTCCACATTATAAGTTGTCTATATTGCACAAATATAGATACAAATTTCATATATGATATGGTAGGATAAGGAGATACCATAACCAACCTGATATAGTCAGAGAGGTTCCAATACTATGTTAAGAAAGCAATTATCTCAAAAGCTTAAACTGTTAAGCTTGGGTAGAACTACTGTTTTAATCTCTTAACAAGTTGGACTTGAGACATGTTCTTCCTGATTTCCCAACACTTCAACCCTCTTTACTTTTAAACAATTTACCAAAGTGGTTAAAAATATTTGAACTAGGGTGTGACAAAATGTTCCAGCTAAAATCTAACCTGAATCTTGAAATTAACCATAACCCATCAAAATTTCTGTTGTTGATTACAATTTGCAGACAATAAATGATGGTTAACTTCCATATCTATTGCATTAAGCAAATTAACCATTTATATATATTGCTTTCTTTGTTCAGTACATTGTAGCCTTCTTCGCCTATTTCTTCCCAGGTGCAGAAATGTCAGTAAGAACCACACTTCTACCATGGCACAGGTTCTTAGGGTTGGTTATCTTCCTGCTTGCAATCTGCGCAGCTCTAACTGGCTTGGTTCAACGTTTTCTGATCTTAGGCCTTTTACGCCAACAAGAAGCACTCATAATCAACTTCACTGGTCTCTTACTCTTTCTATTTGGAGCCACTGTTAGCCTTGTTGTCATTCTTCCAAGAAGTTACTAGAACAAATTCTTGTTATTTGACTATTTTGTTACACATTAATTTTTTTGAGGATTATTTTGCAGTTAGTGTTCTTTCAATAACTATTTTATTAAATCTTGAATCTTTCAAATATACAAATGTAAATTTACTCATTATAAATTCACCTCAATGTAGCAACAAATTAATTTGTCAAAATAAAATAAAATACTAAGTATCTAGTATTTTTCTAAAAAATAATCCATAGGAGTGTAATGATAAGTTGATAACAATTCTCAAGCTTCATATTATGTTATTCCTCACTTATTCAACCTAAAACTTTCATTTTTTTTTTATACCTATAAACAAATATAAAAATCTTAAATTCTCNTATACCAATAAACAAATATAAAAATCTTAAATTCTCAATTTATTATTAGAATATTTGGCAAAATATACTTTTACCTTATTTTCATCATTGTAATACCATCTATAGATTAGTTATTCTCATATTAATTTACATTTATATAATTGGCACAATCTAAATTTAATTGAATCAACTTAATCTTCTTTTGATTTGGCTCAGATTTTACAAATCTAATTACTATGAGAATCCTTGTAAATCTTAATAGTGTGCATTTAGTATTTTTTTTTTTTTGTACTTTTAGTTACGATTTTGAATTCAAACGAAACTCATAAATCTTGAGTACGTCAATATTTCTCTTTTTATTACACCACTTTTACATTTAAAGAGGTGTACATTCACATGTATAGAAACAGTAAAATAATTATGTTGGAGTATCACTGCTCGAATATTTTATTCGAAAGTATTTCATATATTTTGTTAAGATGCCAATGCACCAAATACTCAATTAAACTTGTTATATTGCAGTGCCACTTGTGTGTTTGTCTTACTTTAATGGAATAGCAATTCTTTTTTTTTGGGGAATACAAGGAATAGCAAATTGTAAGTGCCTTGCACTCATAAGTCATAAATAATCATCATATGTTTGATAAAAGTCACTATATAAGAACTATCTTAGAGTGAGACTATGCTACACTACTTAAATAAAACATAAGTCTAATATTTTTGTAATATTATTTTAGTTTTATGTTGTATTGTACAAGAACAATTAACATAATTTAATTTTTATTAAATTTACTTAAATTTTTTTAGTATAACTTAGACATTAATTCAATAAAAATTAAATTATGTTAACTATGCCATAAATGATACAACGTAAAAATAAAACNATTATGTCATAAATGATACAACGTAAAAATAAAACAATGTAAAAAAATGTGTGACAAGACATAAGTGTCACATAGTCTCACCTAATAATGATTGAGATCATAAACAAAATATATTATTAAATGATAAAACGTGTCGAAATCCAATTTAAGCCGATTTGTTATATCAATATGTCACTAGTGTGTAATGGAAACCCCAATATATAGATTCCCTTTCATTATCACATTGTGGAAATAGTTTTCATGGTGGAAGTGACAGGAAGTGCCCATGTAAGATACACTTATGGTGGAGGAAACCGCAATCAGCGGTTGCTAAATAAACAACTCCCAAGCATTATCTTTCTACTTTATCCTTTATCCACCAAAAGACCCATAAAGTTAATCATGTCAAATAGGTCTCTCCCACTCTAGTACAAAACTTTTATCGTCTAGGATATTATGATAAACCAATTCTTAAAATTATAGGTGTAATTTTATCGTTAACTTGTGAGTTTCGTGTTTGAACTTAAAATCATAAGTAATTTTATCATGACAAGAGTAACACTAAACAATCTGTAACTAAATAATACTAAAGTCGACTTGTGAGTTTCATGTTTGAATTTAAAATCATAACAAAAAAACACACGATACACAAGTAACACAACTACACAAACTACAATAATGAACCTTCTCAATTATTGCTTGAACTTTTTCCTTCAACCAAGCATGATACGGTTTGACCTAACTTTATAGCAATTACGGGTTGTCAAAAGAGAAGGGAAAATCAATATACAACTTTATCATAAAAGGGCATTAGCTTTATTGCCCCTCATACAATACAAACAGGAACAGCAAAGCTCTCAGAAAGAATATGGTTAGTTTCACATAATGCTCCTCACTTTGGGAAGAAAAGTTAAGGATGAAACACCTCAATTGAAAATAATCTATTTTGCATGGGAAAAAAAAAATAAACAGAATTCGAATGGCAGCAGATAAATACACCACACACATTTTAGCAGTATTAATAGGAAGGGAAATGAAAAGAAGTTAAACCCATTGCTGCTTTGTTGTCTCCATTCTCTCTAACAAACCAGCAATCTCAGCCTGCATTCTCATTTTCATCTTATAGTAATCACAATGGGAATTTTCCAAGACTTTCAATTCCTCCAATTTCTTCCGCCGCCTTTCCTCCGTCTCATGCAAACACAGCTTGGAAAGCTTTTCAGCATACTCTTCTTCCATTTGTGCAGTCTTAGTCCTAAACATCTTCTGGAACCCTTCTGCTTCTCTCCGTGCTTCATCCGCCTTGGTTTGGAACATTCTGGCTTCTGCCTCCTTTATCCTCACAATGCTCTCCAAGCTCTCAAGCCCACCTTTCCTTAGTAAAGCTCCCAACTGGAAATCATTGTTTCTTTCACTTTTCAGTTCAGTTAAGATGGAGGATTTGAGATCTTTCTGATGAAGATCATTTGACAGCAGATCGCGATGTGACGTAGAATAGCTTGAGTCATAAGAATAATTTGGTATTAGAGAACTAGATTGTGAAAGAGCTGCTGTATCCTTCCTAAGGTTAGGTTGCGTCGCTGCAAAATCCTTTGAAGACATAGCAGAAGCAGGAAAGTCTGACATATTATCTGCATCTATTATCAGAAAAAAGTTATCAAGAGTTAGATATCAGATATTATCTGTATCTCATTCTATGAAATATGCATTCATCACAGAAAGCTTACCAAGAACAAAGATAACAAGCAGAAAAACATCTTCTACAGACTTACTGGATATATCATGGAAAAAGCACAGGGTTACATGAAATTTAAATCATTATACTGAACAGGACAGTATAGATTATATGAACCTGTAACTAGCAAGCAACTGAAGTTTATTTGAATTTTTCCCACTCCTCCCTTGGCAAGAACTCACCTCTCAAGGGGGAAAAATACAATATACATAACAGTACTAATGATTACTGCTCTTTGCTGGGAATATTAACAGTCCAGGGCTCAATGAAGCACTTCAATAGTACATAAAGCAATGCTAAGACATAAACACTCATCATCATGGGCGCAGAAGATGACAACAGTGTCACCTGAACCATTTTAAGCATGCTTTCAACTATAAGGATCAAAGGGGTTTGTCCTAGTCATCCACTAAGAATGTAACAGCAACCTGGCATGAATACTCAATGTAACATATAATTAATACAAATCAAGCATCAAAAGTCCAGAATCAGCGAAGCTCCAAACGCTTATACAAATGCTTCAATGATAAAAAAAAAAAATTCCATCAAGTCTCTCCAATCTATGATTAACTATGTACTTAACAAGATATCAAACACATTGACTTCATAAGGTTAACAAAAGAGCAGGACTTACATACAAATCATTCCATAACCCAATTGATATATAAGTTGTAGATCTGTTAGACATCCAATGCCACTGATATGTTGTGGTGGTGTGCACTGAGGCAGAAAAATTCAGGTTTGAATCTAAATGTGCCAGAGAATTAGTCTATATAATGTTTAACAGAGCTTGATTTGAGGTTAAAGTACATGTAGTAGAATCCTAAATCCTCCATATAATCTACTTTTGGAAACAAATAGCTTCAAGAAACTGGATGGTCATCAATTCTCAACTTCTCTATTGTGGCTGGAGAGGAAAAGAATAAGAAGAAAGAGAAAGACCATATAGTTGTTCTTTTTCATTTTTTGCCTTCAAAAGTCAACTTCTTTTTCATATTGATCATTATTGTCATTTGTCATGATTTCACTACTTGCTCTACTTCAGCAGGTAAGACATATGCATGAGTAGTTGAGTACTATGTCCATGTTTTCTCCCTAAAAGAGACAGAGTATTTGACTAATGGAAAAAAAGCATTTGAAACAAAGAAAGAGGTCAAGTCAATAAAATGTTAATTGACTGCATGACTTCATCAGGCTCACAGCACCTGATTACACTTATTCCAAGCTCAAGACAGCAACAGAAGAAGGTCAAGCCTTACTGAAGTTGGTGATGAGCAGCACGATAGGTAAGGCAAGCACTGTAATTTAAATGTTCCAATGGTGAACAGACATGAGGCTTCCAATTTTCCAGCCCAAAATTAGCAAGCAAGGATATGTAGCCTGTTACAGACTCAATCCTGGAAGCATCTTAATCCACATGTAATCTATACTTACTGTCTCGCTTCCAATCGGCACAAGGAACAAACAAAGTGCTTTACTGGCTAGAGTGCAAGTAGGGAAGGATATTAAATTATATATGATTACATTGATAAGTTAGCATTATTGAAAAGCAAACCATCCAAATCTTCAAGATTGTCTCCAAGTTGTTTTTGCATTAGCCAAACAGGATCCAGCCTGAAGTATTTCCAGTCATGATTAGATCAGGCCTTATGCCAGTAAGTCTAGCTTGGAGTCTTTAAAAGATCACTCTTAAACATTTCCATCACAATTAAGAAAATATGTCAGCGCTTCTTCCCTAGTCATTCATAGTTGTTCTCTCTATCTTCCTTTCACTAAAAGAAAAAAGTACTTACTATTGACAGCTGAAAAGGTGTAAAACCCTGTTTCCCTTAATGGACATTAAGGCTCCTTGTTAAGGACGCTTGAAATCTATATCATCATTCTCTCCAACAGAAAGTGCAGTCAGTTAAGGAGGAATTTTTTGCCTTTATTGAAATTACAAACTCAGGAACATTTAGTTGTTCTGTAGTTGCAAAAACTGGTCTGTCGTCACAAGACATGGTTTAAGTAAAGGTAAAGGTCTTATATAGGCCAGCAAATCTACATTTTTTTTGTCAGAATTTCTATATGTCTAGGATTAGCCTCATAATATTATAAATAAAGACCAATGAGATAATATAATCTGGCAGTCCTGCCAATAACAAAAATTCTATGCTTATATTGATTACTTCTCACAAAAATCATATCCAGCTTACTCCTGTGCCCAATCACAAACTAAACCTTTTCCAGCCTCTTCCCATCAGAACCAAAAAACATTACACATCGAATGCAACATTACTATTTGAGTAGAGTCAGTTTATCACAAATAATGCTTTTCCTTAACCACAGTAAACTCTTAGTCCTCTTTTTTAATGATTCTACCGGATCCTATAAAGAATTAGACCATTTCATAATTTGGTGTCTTGTCCAAAGGAGTTACTTCCTACTTCCTATATTCATTAATGAGACTAAGCAAATCATGATAAACTCATAGGTAGTAATTCCCACTTAAATGCTGCATGGTACAAATAACATAAACATACTAACAAAATAATCACCGCATGGATCAAATAGAACGAAAATGACAGTCCAGAAACTTACAGTTGAAAAATTGTATCATGAAATTGCAGGCATCCAAAGGAGATACCATTTTAGTTTGAAGCTTCAACACCATGTCATCAGCTTTAACATGCAATTCCCTCCCTTTCCGATCTTCACTTCCCTTGAAAATCCTCCTTACACAGTCAAGCTCTTTCATCAGGGTTTCTAGACCCCAATCCTTTGCACAACAAATGAATACATCTTTAACAAACCCAAACATTTCTGAAGAATGACCACAACCAATGCAATGAAACTGCACTTCTGTGGTCCCTGAAGTCCCCTTCAAGCTAGGCCCAGGTTTGATAAGATTCCTCTGAATGCCACAGGCAGCATGGCACCAGTGGGAACAAACATCACAACCAACCCAACTGCAAGTGTTACTTGCATAATCAAAGTTCAAGCAGATAGGACACATGCAAGAGCTGCAAAACCCTTTATTTCCAGAGCAAATCTTGCAGTCACATTCATCAACAGGAAGTACATTCTTGCAGTTCACATTTCTACACTTTGTATACAAGAAAATCTCTACCATCTCAGAAGATTCAATTTTTTCAGACAAGAAGCTTCCAAGCCCCATCTTGATAGCAAGTAAAATCTCCAATTGCACTTTGTGGCACTTGGAAAGAGTCTCTTTGGTAAGGTCGGATCTTCGCTCGAGCCGGTTTTGGAGGCTCACCAATTCCTCTTTCTTCTCAAGAGATTCAATAAGATTTTTCAAGTACTCCTTAGTTGATGCAATTACTTCATCAGTAAGCTCCTGAATTGTCACAGCCATGGCAGGGATAGACTCAGACACAATTTCTCTGAGAATTCTCTCTGGTCTAGAAACTTTCCTCACTTTCCCACCACCATCTAAACCATCCATCCCTCTCAGATTCTCAGAATTCCTTCCTCTCGAGTCCCCTGACTGAGCCTCAAACCTTGGCCTAGCAGGCAATTCCGAGGGGAAAAAAGAATGGTTATCTGAACTTGTAGTTTTATACTGACTATTATTCTGCATAAAAGAACTAAGTCCACCACCATGATTGGACAAAGCAACCCCGTCTCCAATTGGCTTGAACCTACTATGAACTGACCCGTTAGTCCCCTCCCCACAATTCCAAATTTGATCATCTTTGCTCACTGAATAGTCAAAATCAGTTGAATTACGGGTAAGGGAGCAACTGGGGTTGTGAGAAAATGGGTGAGAATACGAGTATGATAGAGAAGCTGCTGTATAATCATTTGAATATGTGGTGTTTGTGGTCGTTGATGGTCTGGTAGGCTTTGGCCTCATTGGTTGATCACCATTTTGAAGCGCGTTCGAAGCTGTGAGAGAAAGCGAGACATCAGGCAAAGCAAGAGAGAGATTAAGAGTCTCAAGCTTAGGCTTTTTGTCCCTATTTTCCCTCTCACCCTCTTCTTCCATGGATCGCTTTGAAGAATTCTCTCTAGTCTCACTCAGACTCAGAAAGTCCCTTTCTACCCATTTCTCATCTTGATTTGAATTCTCAGAAACGATGACTTCTTTACCTTTGTAGCTGACTTTTTCCAAGGAATTCAACAAGCTTTTCCCAGGAATCTCTTTATCAGGAAGACCCAATTTTGGGTTATCACAGAGGTAGCTCAGAGTCAACTCTTGCAAGCTCGAGTTCCCAACCTTTGTGGGTTTTGATTGAACCCTATCAACACCCATCTCTGAATCTTTCAGAAAGTCAGTACCTTTATCTGAGAAACCCATTTTTGCTTCTGGGTTTTCCTTGCTGAGGTCAGAAATGTGCTGTGAGAGCTTGCTCCGAGAGTTCTCCCCCTCAGAGTCAAGATCCTTCCCTCCAATCATGGCCGAAGGAAGGAGAGAGAGAGAGAGAAGGTTATCAAAGACAAAACCAAACCTTAACAGGGCTGATTAGGAAAATAAGCTGAGAATCTGGGGACTTCTTTTCTTCTCTGCTTTTGCTTTGATTCCTCAATACGCCATAGCTCTGCTCTGCAACGGGTGGATTTTCTTTTCAAGTGTTTACACTTTACACACAGAGTTTACAGTCATAACCCTGGGAAATGGACATAATTACTCAAGTGGACCTCTATTGACTGCTACTTTTTCTTCTTCACCAGCTCATGGAACAACTAGCCCTTCTTTTCCTCGATCATCGTCCGTTGCATCTGCTACCATTACATTGGTTACTTTTACATTATTAGTTATTTTCCCACTATTTTATAATGTGTGTGTTTTTATTTATTATCATGATATTTTGAGTTAGTTTATCATATATAAACCAAAACTCAGTTTCTTCTCAAGAGTAATCTCTCTCATCTGTCTAGTTAATTTCAATAAAAATTTATCTTTTTTTTTATACTTCAATAATAATTTTAAATTTAAATATAAAATTTATAATTTTAAAATTAATTTTAATATCACTCGATCATATATATTTTCATAAAATTTATCTCTTGTTAAATACGGACTAGAATAATAATCAAATCCTACACCAACGTATGGATTGACTTTTTCCTATTCATTTTTTTTTTCTTTTTGGATTTTGGTTTAATAAACGTTCAAATTCTTTGTATTATTAAAAGGTTCAAATTACTTTTGAAATGGTCTTTAAGAGAGAGTTATTGAGCTGAAGTTTTCTAGTCAAAGATGATGAAAAAGTCCACCTATGAAAATATCATATATGAAAGGAGAAAGTTTGGTCTCTAATTCAGCATGTAATGGCAAAGTTTATACTTGGAAATAAATAATTTCAGGTAGTTTTTGAAGGAATTTTCCTTTTTGGATCAATTATTTAGATAATTAAATTTAAGAGATTTTTTAAATATTTTTGTTGTATGTCATATTATATAAAAATAATTAATATATAAATATATATATAAATTAATTATTTTTAAATTTATTTTAAAAAATAAAATAAATTAATTTATATTTAATAAAATATAAAAATTATATATACTTTTTATGTCAATATAATATAATATATACATATAAATATTATAAAATTCCGTTAAATTTATGATATTATGTAAATTTTGGAAAATTTTGTAATAAAGGAAAATTATGATATATCCAGATATCCAGGTCAGTTTCACGTTTCGGTTTCCCTATTGTTTCCGAATTCCGAGTCAACACGTTTGCCTAGTTTCTCATAAATAACAAGACAACAAAATTTGTCATAATTACATTACAAGTCATGACGATACAATTTAATGTACTGGAAATCAAAAGTCAACATTATGATATTTTTAATCCTTAAATAGAAAAAAAAAAATTGACCATTTCGCTTGCTAATGAAAAATATGACTTAAAAAAAATTATTTAACCCCAAATGCATAGTTGAAGTGGTCAACTAACGTTAATGTTAAGTTTGATTTATTCTTTTAGTTATCTTACTAATACATCTCAATTTTATACTATTTTAGAATTTTAATTGAATTTATTTTAAATTTTTTTTTGAATAGTTCAACTTTAATTAAGACCTAAAATATATGAAATAATATAAAGTTGAGACGTATAAGTAACATTTTTTTTTATAAAAAAACAACTATTTTTGGACCACTAGAAGAGTGCAAATTACATATACTATAATATATTATCTATATAGATCAAATGGTTATAAGATTCTCAATGTGTCATAGTCTTCCTTTGATAAAAGAGAAGGTGCTCAAAGTGCTTCTCCTAAATCTACAACTATGTACGAGACCTTTAGAGGAGGGATTGCTCACACCTTCCTTTGATAAAAGAGAAGGTGCTCAAAGTGCTTCTCCCAAATTTACAACTATGTACGAGACTTTAAGGGTTTGTTTGGGAGTTTTTTTGGAGGGGAGATCGGAGAGGACAGGAGAGGAAAGGGAAGGAGAGGAAAGGGAGAGAAAGGAAAGGAAAGGAAAGGAAATGGAGGGTAAGAAAATGAAGGGAAAGGGAGATGTTTTCTTCTATTTTATTTAGATGATTAAAATGAGCAAAAGGAGAGAAAAGAGAAAGAAATAAATAAAAATTTATAATTTTATAAATTTATCTTTTATTTATAAAGTAAATATATTTAATATAAGATTTAATAATATTATCTAAATAGTATTTGAAAAAGAATTTGAAAAAATAAATAGAGGTATAATAATAAATTACTTTTTTTTTTCTCCAAACCCCCCAAATTTAGAGAACACAAAAGTGAGGCAAAAAATGAATGCAAGGGTTTGAGATTATTCATTGGTTTTTTTTCCTTTTTTAATCTTGAACTCCCAAACAATGAGATAAACACATTTACTTTTTTTTTTTCTTTTATTTCCCTCAAATTTTAACTCCCAAACAAACCTTAAAAGGAGGGATTGCTCACACCAAATTTAGTAAATCTACATCTATTATAGGCAGAGCTTCTAAGGGGCCAAGGGGCCCCACGCGTTTGACTTCAAACATTTTTTTTTATAATTTATTTTAAAAATTTTATTTGACGCTCTCAATTTTTTTTTAAAAAAAATTAATATAGTCCCTTCTCTTTAATGCCTCAAGAATTTAGTTCAAGAGTGTGTGTGACGATTCTGACCAAGATGCTTGGGTTAAAAAAGGAAAACATAAAATAAACATTGTACGATGTTCCAAATTCACATAAACTTGCAAGTAGCTTTCAAATTTGATGTTTGGTAAGCTACTCTCTCACTATCAAAAGTTCTAGACAGAATTAATATTTGACTTTGGTATCAATATTAAGCTTTCAAAGTAATTAAGGGATACAATTTGAGTAAAAACCTCAAATAATTATCAGAATTTGAGTTTGACTAGATTTTTTTTTTAATTGTTTCATGTAATTTTTTTCTTGTATGTATAACTTAGATTATACACTTTAACATAAAACTAACGTTAATGTTAAGTTTGATTTATTCTTTTAGTTATCTTACTCATACATCTCAATTTTATACTATTTTAGAATTTTAATTGGATTTATTTTAATTTTTTTTGAATAGTTCAACTTTAATTAAGAACTAAAATATATGAAATAATATAAAGTTGAGACGTATAAGTAACATTTTTTTTTGATAAAAAAAAAAACTATTTTTGGACCACTAGAAGACTGCAAATTACATATACTATAATATATGATCTATATAGATCAAATGGTTATAAGATTCTCTCTGTGTCATAGCCTTCTTTTGATAAAAGATAAGGTGCTCAAAGTGTTTCTCCCAAATCTACAACTATGTACGAGACCTTCAGAAGAGGGATTGCTCACACCTTCCTTTGATAAAAGAGAAGGTGCTTAAAGTGCTTTTCCCAAATTTACAACTATGTACGAGATCTTAATGGTATGTTTGGGAGTTTTTTTTGGAGGGGAGAGGAGAGGAAATGAAAGGAAGGGAAATTGAGAGGTTTTTTTTTTTTTCATTTGTTTGAATAATTAAAATGAGATGAAAGAAAAAGAAATAAATAAAAATTTATAATTTTACAAATTTATCCTTTATTTATAAAGTAAATATATTTAATATAAAATTTAATAATGTTATCTAAATAGTATTTGAAAAAGAATTTAAAGAAATAAAATGAGGTATAATAGTAAACTATTTTTTTTTTCTCTTCAAACCCCCCAAATTTGGAGAACACAAAAATGAGGCAAAAAATAAATGCAAGAGTTTGAGATTATCCTTTAGTTTTCTTTTATTTTTTAATCTTGAACTCTCAAACAACGAGATAGACACATTTACTTATTTACTTTCCTTTCCTCTCATTTCTCCCAAATTTTAACTTCTAAACAAACCCTAAAAAGAGGGATTGCTCACACCAAATTTAGTAAGTCTACATATATTATAGGCAGAGCTTCTAAGGGGCCAGGGGGGACCACGCGGTTGGCTCCAAACATTTTTTNGCAAACATTTTTTTTTTGTAATTTATTTTAAAAAATTTATTTGACGCTCTCAATTTTTTTTTAAAAAAAATTTAATATAGTCCCTTCTCTTTAATCCCTCAAGAATTTAGTTCAAGAGTGTGTGTGACGATTCTGACCAAGATGCTTGGGTTAAAAAAGGAAAACATAAAATAAACATTGTACGATGTTCCAAATTCACATAAACTTGCAAGCAGCTTTCAAATTTGATGTTTGGTAAGCTACTCTCTCCCTATCAAAAGTTCTAGACAGAATTAATATTTGACTTTGGTATCAGTATTAAGCTTTCAAAGTAATTAAGGGACACAATTTGAGTAAAAACCTCAAATAATTATCAGAATTTGAGTTTGACTAGATTTTTTTTTTTAATTGTTTCATGTAATTTTTTTCTTGTATGTATAACTTAGATTATACACTTTAACATAAAACTAATTTTTTTTAATATTTTTAACAATTATTCTAAATTTGAACACAAAATCTATAAGTCTTGAGGACGACCTTGTCAAAAATTAATTTAACCTAAAATCTTAAGCTTTTGGGATAAATTGGTTATTGACATGATATTAGAGTCTCTTTAATTCAGTAGTTAGGAGATCGAATTATTATGCTTCTATTTTTCAATTAAATTAAAATTTCAGCATATGATATAAGTGGACATATGTTTTGTTCATGTTTCATGCTCAAAAAATTTTCGTGTGCAAGGGCATATTAGGTATGAAACTATTACTGTATCTTCATCTAACAACTTAAACTTTTAAATTGAATTGATTCTTAATAGACCTTAATATCACTTGATTACAAGTTATTTAGTTAAAACTAACTATTTTGATACACATGAAGTCACTCATGTTTTCAAAAGTTTTTGACACCAATTTCAAGAATTAATTTCTCCCAAAACTCCCAATTATGAGACAGTGGTAGAGCTACCCAAAAAAGTAGGAAGGTAATTAAGCAAAGCCCTTCATACTATTCAATGGAGATGAGCTAATTTACCGGAGACACAAACGAGATAGCCTGGGTTTGATACTACACTCAAGAAAAAAGTATTTGCACATCTCAAAGTTATTGTAATTATCTCTCACAATTGTTATTTTTCCTAACAATAAATTTTCATCCCTACTAGTATCTACACTTTTATTTTTTATTAATTAAAATTAATGAAAAATTGTCTCTAGGATTTATAATATTAGCATTTAGGCTTAAACCCTAAACCCTCTTAGTATATTGGATTTCAATTATCATAATAGAATATTCATGGATTCTATGATACTACGTGAGTACGTTATACTATACTAACGTAGTAAGCATCAGTAATTTTTATATTTTATTATATATAAATATAATTTATTTTATTTTCTCAAACAAATTTAAAAACAGTTAACGTGTACACATGTCATTCACACATTAGCTATTTTCATGTAGTATAACATACTATAAAGTATATAAGAAACCTCCTATAATATTTTACACAAGATTTGAGGAATGTTAAAAATTGTTCTCTCAGTAGAGTTTGCTATATTATCTAATGAATGTTGATTATCTATATGACTTTGCTATTTCAAATACAATCTCTGTTGTACAAAAAAAAAGAAATAGTATCTCTAAATTTTGTAGTTCAAAGTTAGATAAAGATGACTATAGCAAATAAAAATTATCTGTTTAAGGGGATGCTTGTTTTAAACTTCATCATAGAAAGGGAACAAAATTGTCTACTCAGTTAAATTAATTGGGATTTACAGAATAATATATATTTTTTATCTAACACCAGTAAATGAAAGTTAAAATTGTAGTTTATGTTTTGCCAATAAAGTTTACATAGAAAGCTTAGTTGTAAACTTGTATAAGCTTGCCCCTAATGATAGATTAACTATAAAGGCCTGCTTCTGAAAAAAGAAAAAGAAAAGTTTTCAAGGCCTCTCATGTAGCCCATAAGTCCATACAAAGAAATCAAGCTAGGGCCCTAAAAATTTAGAGCCTGTGTAAAATTGAGTTTTTGAAAATTGTAACTTCTTTAAGTAAAATAATCATAACTTTCAACTTGTTTATTAGATTAGGTAAATTTTTTTTTAGTAAACTTATATTTGCGTTCCTGAAATTTAAGATTTAAAAAAATAGTCATTGAAAAAATACTAACTACAAAATAGTCATGGAAAGAACTGATATGAGTAACAAAATAATCTAATATTTGTTAAATTTTAAATCTTTCAAGAACTATTTTGTTACGCATATCAGTTCTTTCGATGATTATTTTGTAGTTAGTATTCTTTTAAAGACTATTTTATTAAATCTTGAATCTTTTAAGGATGCAAATGTAGATTTACTTTTTTTTTAAAAAAAAAATTTGCGTAAACTTTTTCTTGTGTGCGTGTTAGATAATGACACAAATGACCAATAAGTTACTCAAATCCCTTACTACTAAATCCCACCTAGTAACTTTTGGTATAAGTTTTTGAGATATATACAATAGAAACAGCCTAAGTAGCTTGCTACTTCCTTATGCACCAAAAGTAACTATTTTTTGCCCTAAACTTGTGATTTTACACTTCAATTTTGATATGTGTTTTGCACGTAAAAGTGGGGGAGGAGGTATCTCATCTAGACTTGGAGCTTTATGTTTTAATTTTTTGTTATTTTACTGAATTTTTAATTTTTAATTTTGAAAATTTTAATTTAATTTTGAAAGTTAAAAAAAAAAAAGAAAAAGAACTAAAACCGTGCCTAACTCCAAGCATAGTTTCCTAAATAGGACTAGAGCTCAAGCTTTCATTTTAAGCCTACGTAAAAGAGTGTTATATTGGAGTTTTATGCCCTTAGGGAACATGAGAACATCCCCTCACCCCACAAAAGAAAAATCATAGTTGTCATTTACTACATTAATGATAATGGGAACATTACAAAATTACAAAAAGTGGTATTATACTTTCATTAATGATAATCATAGTTCTTGGTCTTGTGCAAATTTTTAGTTTTTTTTCTTATATATTTTTAAAATTATTAAATAAATAAAGCTAGATTTTTTAAGATAAAAAAGAGATTCGATCACATGAGAAAGCTAGTTTTACATGAAATGACATGAGAAAGAGATGAGATAAATATATAGCGCACTGAAACTAATATAAGAAGAGCTAAATTCCCTTTATCAAAGTTATTCCTACTCCGACCACTTAAGTTATGCCTTGATTGGCTATTAAATATAAATTATGAACCTTGTTTATTCTAATTCGTGATCACATTCAAGCTAAACCATATAATGTCAATTCATATAAAGAATAACAAAGCATATCTTGACTTCCTTGCAAGCATAAACTCCACTATATATATATATATATATGCAGCAGAATTTACTCCCTCACAAGAACCACACACCCCTTTAAAATACGTCATTTACTTGCTTTTGTACCAAAAGATGCTTCCTTTTGTATCAAGAATAATAAGTGATTGCTAAACTACCCAAAGAGGTAGTACTAGTTCATTGAATTCTAGCAGGGCTCACATTTTGAACCCAGCCCCTTTCACTAGTCACCAGCCCCATTACCTCCGCAAATCCAACAGCAAAGCC
>QAOA01003075.1:93704-137510 GCA_003255065.1 Cercis canadensis
AAAAAATTAATATTCTTGATTATTTTTAATTCGACATTTTTTTTGGTATTGTTTTGTTTATGCATTTTACTAAAAAATTACTTGCTTTTGTACCAAAAGATGCTTCCTTCCTTTTTTACTTGATCATCAAATATACTTTTTGGAAACCTCATCTCTCTTGCCTCCTCATGCTTATTCTTTTCCTAACTCGGATCTCATTTCACAATTGAGTACAGAAATTGATAGTTCCATCATTACATCTCTCATAAATATCCTCATATATGTAATATTTGAACTATTCAGAAAAAAAATATTTAAATAAATGAATGTAATTTGTAAGATATATATATATTATTTTTTTAATTTGGACCCATAGAATCATAGTGGTATTTTTTTTAGAGGGGTGTCAAATTTTATGTAAAATTTGTAATGTAAATATACAATACTCTATATCTGGCAAAAGAAAAGCATTGACTAATAGTAGTTTTAGAAGCCTTATATTAAGGAAAACAACGAAGAAGTATATGAGAAATAGCAGGATCAGAGAATAAAGAGAAGAAGAGAAACAAATTGAAGGGGACAGGCAGTAAAGCATGAATTATAATTTTGGGTTGAAGCCAGCTATCTTTATGGGCAATTTTTCCTGATGAACAACCCCAACTTTGTATTAATTGTAACTGAAGCCTTTTATTAGTGGAGTTTTTCTATTCCTTTTAGCTAAAGATCATGATGTTAGAATATAATTGATGCACACAATAAATCTATAGCTGAATAAATAACTTTTAGTCATTGATGTGTAGTAGTAAATCTTCAGATTTCACAAAATATTTAGAAAATTGACAGTGTGCTTCTAGTCTATGCCTTTTGCTTAAGCTTTGAACTGATAGAATATTACAAGTTTATTTTTAAGGTTAGGCAAAGAAGCCTAAGGAAACTGACTTCTTGACAGTTACCTAACTGTCCCCTTCTCACAACTAACCAATTATTAGAGTCAAGGGATAGTGGACAATTAAATAAATATTCACTAATCATTTGATAAATAAATTCTCTTTATTAGTAGGCTACCTTAGTCTCAAAAGAGATGAGGTTAACACATGAATGTAGGCCAAAAGGAGCAAACCACGTTAAATTGTCGTTGTTTTTATGCAAGACATATATAGGTTTTATTTTCTCCCTCACGTGCAAGTTGTAGGGCGAATCCGTCTTAACAAAGAGGAAACATAACCCTAAACCCTTCAAATTCAAACTGAAATTAACAATGGCTCTTTCAGGAATCAGAAAACAGTTATTCTGATTCTTGCTGTTTAGAACAAGAAAAGCCATATACGTTCCTCAAAATTGAGTTATTCTTGAAGGTTATTGGCCAACTTATTCATCTAAGATATCTACACTATATGACAATTTCTCAAAATCTCCACAAAGTATTCACAGTTGACTTCATAACAAAACTGAAAGTGGGATTCTTGAAAGCTTTGAACTATCTCCAAGGTATCATCATCTAGTGGAATGTTCAATGTACAATATATATAATCCAAACGTCCATATGTGATCAACCTTTGTTCATTGTTTTCTATCTTCACATTCATGTTTTGGACCACACCACGAGTGACGTGGTTGAGTTTTGGGCTTCTAAGATATTGACATTTTGTTAAAGATGAATGAATCACATGCCCTATAATTGAATCTGATTCTCCCACTTCCATAAGTGCTTTCAGATTGACATCCACGAACTCTGGAATGCTGAGAGAACAGATTATCATTGGCTAAGTGCTTCTTTAGGCCAAATGAAGCTTTAATTAGTATACAAAGTCATTAGACTTGTAAGGAAAGGCATTACTCTTACATATTTTATCAATAAATTTGAAACAAATCTCCCATCATGATGAGCAAATCAAATCTGGATTCTCTAAAGTTTAAGTGTCTTCAAAAGATAACTAGCGTAATTAGTATATTTTATTAAAATCTAAATGGTTGATTTTTCTTTTAAGCACTTTATTGCTCACCGATGTTAATTATTGAGTAGTAGATACGATGTATCTTTCATTTTAGAGGATTCAAATTTTATACTCTTGAGTATCATTTGTATTGACCACAAACTTATGTAATATGATTAACTATTTTTCGAGCGTATGCATGTTTTCTCTGCTACTTTTTCAAAGGTTTTTTTTACCCAACTACTAAGTGATGCTTGTTTGCCAGAAAAAAAAGTTATTCGGTGCTTTATTGCTAAGCATTTGTGNAAGGTTTTTTTTACCTAACTACTAAGTGATGCTTGTTTGCCAGAAAAAAAAGTTATTCGGTGCTTTATTGCTAAGCATTTGTGATAGTGATAAAAAAAAAAAAAAAACGGAGATTCTATGATACTATATGTGTATGTACTACACTGAAATGACAAACATTAGCTCTCGTTTATTTTAGGGTTAGCTTAGGTTTGAGTAGTCTCAAAGTGTGCTTTAATGAAGCTGCACTCTTGCATATTACACGAGAGATTTACTTTATTTGTCATACAGTGCATGCAAACTAAATAAATGAAATTTAGGTATAGTTATTATTTGGTATAAGAAGTGCTAAGCATTATATGGTTTATTTGGAAATAAAATGAGGAACAAATGGGTTCGGATCAAGTGAAAATAAGATCATTGATATATAGAAAATAGGAACTAGTTTTCTTTATCTCTTGTTTCAATGTCATACTAATAAGAGAAAAACAATTAGAGAGAAATTAAATAGTAAAGTTACTTATTCATTTTGATAATAATAAATTTTTTTTTTTTTTACATCAAGAATATCCTCAAATCCTTTCAATATAGGACTAATCCCTATTCGGGATGAAAATAATAGCCGGTAAATCTCTCCTAACAAATGTGACTCAAATAATTCGAACTCATGATCTTTAGCCTAAAACGCCTTGAGACTCAGTTTGCTTCCATTGAGCCAACACCTTGTTGGTCGATAATAATAACTTTGTTAGTTGAGTATTGTGTCTTCTATAAATTTTATTACAAAAGTTGTGTTCAAATCCTGTAATTATCAAGTGAGATAAAATTATAGAAGATATGCTAACTTTGTTATATAGTCTCGTGTCAACAAAAAAAAAATTTATATTAAATAAAAATAAACTAATTTATATCATACTTAGACATTAATAACCACAACTATTATTGTGGTTATATAATGGGATAACCAAATATAATAATCAATTTTTTTACAGAATGAATAGAGTGAGAGTGGTCCTTTATGATATTTTTCTGTAAATAAGCAGCTTTTGGCATTTTCTTTGAATATGATCCTGATTCCTAAATTGGAATTTCCCCTAATTCTCCCAATGATTTACGCCTTCGCTGACAAGTGATAGAAAAAGAAATACCTTAACGAAGTGTAGCCATCTCGTAAAGGGCATAGTTTTGAAAATTGGGCCAGTTTTTTGGTCAAACTGGTCATTTACCTACTCCAATTATCATCTATAATCATTTTTCTTTGAGTCCTACAGGCTAAATTTCTTTTAGGGAATTAAAATTTAAATTTGAGATCTCATATTTTTTCAGGAATTCTTAGGTGAATTACATTAAAAGAATAATAAGTGATTGCTAAGCTATCCAAAGAGGTAGTACTAGTTCATTGAATTTTGACTGGGGCTCATATTTTAAAATTGGTATTGTTGCAAAAATTTTAAAAAATTGAGTCTGTGAGTCAAATTTTAAAATAGTTAATAAAATTTAAATTTAATTGTATAAAAAAATTAATATTCTTGATTCTTTTTAATTCAAATTTTTTTATATTATTTTATTTATACATTTTATTAAAAATAAACTATTTTAACTCATACTGAATGACTCATTTTTATAGAGATCTTTGTAATAATACAAATTTTAAGACTTAAATCTCATTAAAATTCACTCAATAAATATAATGGAATAACACCATACATTTTAAAGAGAAGATAGCATAATAATAATAATAATAATAATAATAATAATAATACATTCACATAATATACCTTCATTATATGATCTGT
Source organism: Cercis canadensis (assembly GCA_003255065.1). NCBI lineage: Eukaryota > Viridiplantae > Streptophyta > Magnoliopsida > Fabales > Fabaceae > Cercis > Cercis canadensis. Next base: position 97,699 of record QAOA01003075.1, read on the forward strand.
ATATTTGAGAATATTAAATTTAACCAAACTCATGAAAAAAATATTCTTTTTGTTTTGTTTTTATAAAATTTAATGCCACAATTTATTAAAAAAAGAGAAATTAATACACCTAACATCAAATCAAACATCAGGGCTTTTGCCCCATTTTGTTCCACCGAAAAACAAAAAAAATAAAACATCAAATACACGATTTTTATTATGAGCAGGGTCCAGGGGGTGGGGGCAGGGTGAGAGAAGGTGCCATATTAACGAAAAAATTGTACTTGCTTTTATGAAAGGAAAAAAAGATGGAAATTGGACAATGCTAAAGGGTCATCTATTAAATGCCAAAACAAAGAAAAAGAAAAAAGAAAGGACACTGCACAAGTGGATTGAGATGGGGCAGTTATGGGAGTCCATATGACAAAAAGGAGCTGGTTTCAAATTATAAAAGAAAGAAAGATCCTATCATCATCCTACTAATAATAGCACGAAAAAAGATAAAAATTTATTATAAATTGAAAAGAATCTGACCGTTCCTTTTTATAGTGGAACCCCAATGCTGGGTCTTCACACAATCTCAGAGAGTACCCCAATTTTGCTTCTTTTTTTTTTTTTTCTTTTTCTTTCTTTCTTTGTCTCTCTGTTTGCTCTTCTTCTCTCAGACACACTCACTTATTACTCATTAGTAGCTGCTAACCACTGCAAAACAAGCTCAAATTCGACAAAACAAGTTGTTCAACTCTTCATGTTATCTGATTCCTCTGACTTTCCTCCCCCATCCCCATCTCTGCTTGCTTTCCCATAATTCTTCTCTTTCTCTTTCTCTCTCCTTTCTGTCTTTCTCTTTCACACTGTCATCTTATCTCTTTTTATTTTCTCACTCAACAACCCTTTATAGTAGTGAGCACTAGGAAAAAGCCTACACCCCCTTCTTGTGGTTGCTGATACACTTCCCAGTCCCAAGCTGTGAAGGAGCCTGCAATTTTATCGTACGGTACTATGTAAGTACCTCTTTCCACCCATCTCATCAGCTAAAGATTTGCTTTTGATAGATGCTTTCTTTTAATTCTTCCATGCATTTTAGACCCTTCTGCTGCTTCTGCTTTATTCTTCTTTTCTTGTTCTTTCTGCTTTTGCTTGTGTGGGAAGTTCTGAAAATTTGGGGTTTCATGGAGCTCCACTCTAGCTTGCAAGTAAAAATTTTGGTTCTTGATTTCTGGGTTTGCTTCAATTTTATGTGAATTGTGAAAAGATTCTTGTGATGGTTAGTTTTCGTAACATCTATTTTCAAACGATTATGCTCCCGGCTAATTGAGTATCAAAATTTAGATCTAAGTTGGAACAAAATTGGAATCCTCTAATTCAGGTTAGAAGCATCTGTTCCTTGTTTTTTACTCTTAACAAAAACGATTTCATTGACTCAAAATTCTCACTGTTCTCTAGCTTCTTTCTCCTATCTAACCAGTAAAAACCTTAAGTTTAGTGGGAATCTTTATCTTTTTAATTATCTGTTTGATTTCTATATTTAACATTAATTTTTGGTGGTTAGTCATATACTGATATGTAAAGAATCTGAAATGTGTTTAATAAAGAAGTCATCTCCATTTACTTCTGCTATGCAAACTTGGAAGAGATAAGTTTCTCAGGACCTGGAAGATAACTCCCTCTGAAGTTTCCAATTAAGCCTGTGTGAGGTTACACAATCATATAATTTTGCAATAATTTCCTCATTTTCATTTTGAAGTAACAGTTACATTAGATGAAGTGAGATTCAGTGTGGTTGCATCACTTAGTCACATCAAAATATATACACAACACCAAGAGACATTCTGGATTCTATTTAGAAGACCAAAAGAGATGAAGTGAGATTGAGCTATCATGCTAAACTCAACTGCATATCATTGTTGTTGAAGAAAATTGAATTCCTGCGTGATGAACTTCAACATTAAGCTTTGAAATAAAGATGGTTGGATCTCTTCATTCAATAACTTAACCTTTTTCACCTTTTCTGGTAGTTTTTTCTGGTTTTTTTTTGTTGTTTGTAGATTCCACACCCCTTTTCTGATATTTTGGCTATTCTTCTTTAGGTTGGGATTTTTGTTTCTGTTTCTGTTATCATGGATGAATCCATTTTGTCAGGCGTTAACATTCCAAGTTGTGCTTGTTAAGACTGGCTTTACTTCTCCATTTAGGAGCATAAGCATTTACATTAGATGCTTTAACAAGTGTATCAAATACAAATTCTTACCAATAGGCTGGTTAATAGTTGGAATGTCGAAAGTGACAGCTATTTATGCAGTTATCTTACCATTGCTGAGATGAAAGTTGAGGAAAAAATAAATAAGCACCTATTAGTCTGGCAAGATAATGTTACCCTTAAAGTAGCAATTTTATTGCTATATGTAACACTTTTAAGTGTAGTTCCTTCAGGGGGAAAAAAAATATGTTGAGGGAGTTGTTGTTTTTGCAGCTTAGTTAAGTAGGTTTATCCAGCCTAATTATAGATGAAGGTTATTTTTGCTTAAAATAACTTTTGGTGGGCCTGTGAGCAGTCATCAGTTAATGCTTGGTGGACCAGCAATTGTAACTGTGCAAAGAACGATTGACTAGCCGAAGTGTGACTGGTGACCACCTAGGGTTGGTGGCATAGGGTAGTGATTCATGGAATAATTCTTGAGATAAGGGTTCCTTTGTTGACCGGATTGAATCTTTCCAAGTCAGCAAAAGTTTTCTCAAAAAACTATTTTCCATGAAAGAATTGGCCTTAGATTCTCTGCTCTTGTTTCTATTGGTGTGAAAAGTAGATGGTAGTTTTAGTCTTAGTTGTGTTCTGGTAACAATGAAAGGGACAAGCAAGACAGGAAGAAAAAAAAGAAGACGAAGATAGATGCAGAGAGCTTGCCCTTCTATGATTCTATCATTTTGTTGCTGTGCCATACTAGTAATACTTTTGGCTTAAAAGTTAAAACTAATCAGAAAACTTGAAATAGGAATAATGAAACATCATTTGGTGCTTATCAGGCTATCAGGTTAAAAGAAAAATATATGAAGTAAAATCATACATGGCCTAATGCAGTTTGAAATTACATTGGTTATTTGGTTTCTTTTGGTATATCTAAAGAATTATAACAGAGAAAAAAAATAATCTGAATTCTGAAGCATATGTAAGCATCAGTATCTCTTGACCTACCTTAAAGACAATGCCTTCACTTTAGCCGAGGGGAAAAAATGGTCAGGAAACCAAAAAACTCCTGTCCTAGGAATTTAAGGTCAGCTACATGAATAAAAAAATTGTAAATACTTGTGATCCTGCACATGAACTCCTTTGCACCAATATCCTGTTCTGTTAATTCTACCCGCAGTATTCCATTCTCTATGTACTTTTATTGAGGTTTCGCTATATTTGCTTTCTCACTCTTCCAAGTCAATTTCATCTTCATGATATATGTGCTTAAACTGTCTTACACAAATATAAGTAGCATCCCCTAGATTATGATGCTTAAACTACTGCATTGTTGGATTTTTTATCTTCTAGTGGAATCCAGTCTGGCTTAGTAGGAATCTAGTACATTGTCTTATAGAAGGGGTTTTGCACTTAGTAGTCCCCACCAATCTAGTGAATGTGATGTATGTGTCTGCACTGGTAATTTTTATTTTATTACTATGCATATGTTTCTAAGTCGTTTGCTGTATAAATACAATGAGGTAATGTGTTGGTTTATATAAAAAATAATGGCTTGAGAATGGTTTGGTCATGAATTTAATTGCATATTATTGTTCACATGATATTGATACCAACTCTTTTCATGTTCTATTTACTGGTGCGCTAGCTTTTATCTTAGCAAGTAATTTATCTCGTTAATGCAGGTGAAGGTAAGTTGACCACAGCGAGCAAGTTCTTCTGTCCCAATTGCATATAGGGAAAGAAATTAGCTCTTGACAAATTCATTGAAATATGATGACATCAAATTTGAACTTCGAACCTGAAAATAATTCAGAAGGCAGCAGCCAAGCAGCCTCCAATGTCTCCATGCAGGACACACCCTGTGATCGTACCAAAGACAGCACAACTACTACTTCCTGTCTTACAAAGTCTGAACCTGATCAAGGGTCTGTTTCCCTTGACTTGACACTCAACTTCTATTCTAGTGACGGTGAATTGAAGGGTACAAGTGATGCTAGCAGTGAAGTAGGAGCTGATGCTCATCCTTCAACAACTGTTATTCCAAGGGTTTTCTCTTGTAATTACTGTAGGCGTAAGTTCTTCAGTTCACAGGCATTAGGTGGCCATCAGAATGCTCATAAAAGGGAGAGAACAATGGCAAAGCGTGCAATGCGAATGGGGATGTTCACTGAGAGGTACACGAGCTTGGCATCTCTTCCCCTTCATGGTTCTGCTTTTAGGTCTCTTGGCATTGAAGCTCACTCTGCAATGCACCAAAGACATGTGCCATCATCACAGATGGCTCCTGATATGAGAGCTGCAGCAAAATTTCAGAAAGACTATTTTGGAACACCGATGTTCATGGATGATGATGATGTGGGTCTAGTTTGGCCCGGGAGTTTCCGGCAGGTGGATGCGGGTTCTAGTATTAACACAGGATATGAACCTGCTCAAAATTCAGACACTAGTATTGTAGCAATGCCAATGGCAGCTCCACCACAAACATCTTCATCTCTTGATCTGACTCTGAAGCTCTGAGATTTTTCATAATAAATCTCATTGTCTTCCTGCATGGAACTAATAGTAGCACTTGCATTGTACAGTGAGATATGTATTTCTCCAATTGCTTTTCCACCTTTTTTTTTTTTTTTTTTTTTTTTTTTTTTTTTNTTTTTTTTTTTTAATTTTGAATTATTAATTGTTCTTCTCATTTGCAATTTACCATATCATTGTTGTAGCTACTGCTCTATAAGCTTTGGAGAACAGACTGAATTAATGTTTATGTCTGCAACGTGTTCCATGATAGTCTGTGTTTAATGGAAATTGTTATTAAGCACAGCTGTTCTCAAATAAAATCCTCTTGTTTTATTTTTTTTCCTGTGTTAAAAATTGCTTTGCTGAAAGTATCCTCATCACTATACATGTCTCAATTTCTCTCCTCTGTTAATTTGGGACATTAAGATTTAAACTGAATTCATTTAAATGACCCAGATTAATAATTGTGAAAAATGGTGAGACGCGTAGTGATAAGAGTGTCATTACTCATAATTTTTCTTGACAAGGCTTGAAGTATCAATTAGTATATATGCTGATAATCATAACAATAGGCATTGTAAGATAGTTTAATGGTATCTTGACAAAACATTGGGTGGTTATTTTCAAACCCTTCCCTATTTTGTATGACGTAGTGCTCTGCATATTTAGCACAAATGTTCAAGGTTATCTAGTTTCATTTCAGTAGGGAAATTAAGAAATAGTTCGGTGGCATCTTGATTTTGGGAAATGACCTACATCTAAGAAGAAGATATCATTAGTTTCACCATTAGAGAAGATTATACGATAAGTGTTTGTTAGGTTTTCGAATAATTTTTTTTTGGTACAATAGGTAGGTGCCCTATAGACTCGTCAAGGAGTATTAGGCCCGTACTTAACTCGTAAGCTAGTTTCCCCTAATGACATAGTGCTCTGCATATTTAGCACAAATGTTCAAGCTTAGTTAGTTTCATTTCAATAGGGAAATTAAGAAATAGTTTGGTGGCATCTTGTTTTTGGGAAAGAAGATATCATTAGTTTCACCATTAGAGAAGATTATACAAAAAGTGTTTGTTACGTTCTTGAATAATATGAAATTTAGTTCAATTAGTAAAAATCAATGTATTTTGCTTGTAAAGACTATATGTTTGATTCTTGTGGCTAGCAGGACTCGCTTGATAGACAATATATAAGTATTACTCTAAGTCTTTGTTGAAGTTGCTTGTGACATTTTTTGACCTTAGAACGAAGTAATCTCCTCCACTTTAAACTTTTGTGCATTAAAAAAAAAATAAAAATTGATTTATTCATGATATATGTATGTGTAAGCAGTCTGGTTTTGGGGGCACCCTCTCACTCTATTGTCAGTACAATTACGTCATCATACTCACTATTAAGTAATGGATAAGTTTCTTGTTTCAGTAAGTCTTGAACTGTAGTTTGCACTGAATGCTATTTGCTCCAATTATTTAACCCTAGATCTTATGTTTGTCGGCCTTGATGTCAGATTAAGACTAGAGCTGGATCTCAAAAAAATCACATGATTTAACATGATCTCTTTTGAAAGATCTTATTACTATATCCATAGCTATAGTTAATTCTTTGCCGACGATGAGATTGAAGTTTGTATAAACTCAATGTAACCAAATGCTGTCTTAATTTATTTGAGAATCTATAGTGCGTTTAACTTGTCCTGTTTGCAGAACACGCATGAAGTCTTGTCTAACTAGCCTTATTGGAGAAAATCATAATGGTAGAATTGACTTGATGGAGGAAAGTTGATGAAGACTTGATAGGGGAGCTTCTTGGTAATATATAGCAAGTCCCTTGAATAGGGTGTATGTATATGTGAGAATATTTCCATGGATTTATTTACTGAGGGTCTTTTTATTCTTTATATCTATGTTTTACTTTTGATCATAGTCCAGTGAGAATATGGAAGTAAGGCTTAAATGCAATTTTAGTTCCTCCAAGAAATGTTACTTTTATGATTTTTAAAATCCAGCAATCGAGTCCCCTTAATATGGCAATGATTTGGTATTGTGACACTAATATGGCAATAACATAGTAATAATGAGATTATATACTTTAAGAATTGTGTAAAAGAGGGATTAAATTGCTTTAATTCAAAATACTCAAGCAACAATATTGTTACAACTTAAAGTCTAAAACTAGAAAAATTATATTTTTAAGTTTTTTTTTTTCAAAAACTAGAGTAGTCAACATTGTATTTAATATATAAAAAACTTAGTCATATAAAAAAAAATAGAATATTGAGAGGTTAAAATAAAGAATATAAACAATTGAGAAACAATACTTGATTTTTTTGGTACTTAAAAGTTTAGGGTGAAGGATGAAGGGAAGTTATTTCATTCTAAGACTAGGGTATGTCACAAGCTTTAGCAAGAGTTTATAGTAGTACTTACATATTTTATACAAAAAGAAAACTGCTCGCAGTAAAATTCGAACTTAGACTTTATAGGCGAAGTAAATATTTAATTTTGTTATATGTATATTTCCTTCCGAATGAATTATGAATGAATATGTTTACCTCTGCTAATTGTTTAATTAGAGATTGCGAAGGATCATTAGACACCGGAAGAGATAAGATTTATAGGAAGATAGAATTTGCTACTTTTATTACTTAGTACTCTTTGATGAACCAAAAAGAAAATACAAGTATGAAATTAGGCAACTCAATTGAAAGTTCAATAAACCAAATTAAAACAATTGAAAGTTCAATGAACATCGCCCGAGAGGGATTTATTTTTGGTGTGTGAAAGGTAGCATGAGAATACTTTTACCGTTAAAACTATTAAAAAAATAAAAAAAAAGCTTAACAAACTAAATTAAAACTTTGTCAAGTATAAAAACTAAAGTAATAGTTTAGCTCATACCATGTCACAAGCCTCAATAAAATCTTACAAATTGTCTAACAAATGGGATTACTAATATTGAAATTTGAACTTACACTTTACAAGCGAAATACTTCGAATATATATATATATATATATATATGTGTGTGTGTGTGTGGTTGTACATACTAACACAATAACCAAATATTTCAGGAAAAAATTCAAAAAAAATACCAAAATGTTTAAGCCCAAATCCCTTTCTTGTGCTAAAATGTTGAACTTTTTGTTTAAAAAAACAATATCAAATGGTCCTTAATGCAGCATAAAACCGTGAAGTTCGGGTGGTGTAAGGAAAACTCTCATGTCCTGTTGGATTGACATTGATCGAGTTTGGTCGTCTCATAAGAGCCGACAAATCCATGTTCACAAGTTCACATCTTGCCATCACTATGAAAGACTTGTGATAGATGTTACATGCTAAGAATAATTATTGATCTGACTAATCACTTTCGATCGATAATACATATCTTAATGGACATTTGGAAAAAGATAAGATTGTCTAACATACTAACAACTATAAAAATTAAACGAGTACTATAGACATGTGTCGAATGATGAAGCACTCTAATTGGTATGGTCCCCTATGCCCTAATCCAATGGCATACTCACCAACTTGTCCATATTTTTTAGGGCTTGGATCAAAACGACAACTTTTTTTGGAGGGTGATGAGAAGTTAGGTAGTGAAGGTAATCATGTCTATTAGTCTCTATTACTAGACTAAATCTCTTTGGAGATTCTAAAATAAGCACATTGATTGGTTTTTTCCTCAACTTGCCCTTTCACCAATTCTTTTTTGTATGACTTTAGCTTTCTTTAATTTGATTGATGTATCTTTGGCTGCTTCTAGGAGGGAGTTAGTGGGTGGAAAACTAATGCTTTGTTGCGTTCAAATCTTATCCTCCATTATATTAACATTAAATTAGTAATTATCATAACCCAATTATTTCAGAAGATCAATAATTCCATAGATATTGTGGTTTTGTGTCTCCCTTAGAAACGATATATGCTTATAATATTTCTCCACCAACGATTTGCATATTCTCATTTAACCTTTTTTTACATCTAACTCAAATTTTTGTACACAAACAATTCCATTATTGTTGATTATATTTAATACTTTTATAACCTATTTTCTTCCCTCTCCCTCTCTCTCTCTCTCTCCCCCCATTTAGATTGATATTTTTATTAAGCAAAAATTGAATTATATTAGTGACTTAAATCCTTTACATGATAATTTTCAGGCACATAAATTGGTGAATATAATTTTTTTCTTTTTTTTTTTGTTTATGTTCTATTAAATATGGTCTAATGATAAAAAAAAAATTAAAGAATTTACTTGAAGTCTTAACTCGAATATGTACGTGCGATCGATATTAGAACAAAAGAAAGAAAAAAAACTATTCATAGACACATGCAATTGTTTGGAATGGAGTAATTCATTGTCTATGTGATGAAGAATGCAGAATTTATCAGCAGAAAATATTCAATAAATGTGGCAAAGAAAAATAGAACATATGCATGATGAAGACGTTTTTGCTGTATGTAAACTAAGTGCACAATAAGACTTTTGTATCAAGTGGATGACAGGAGACAAGAAAACTTGAGAGGCATGTCGTAATCTTTTAACACTCACTATTTCAATGCCAGCTTCCACCCAAGAAAAGGACCCAAGGACTAAGTGTCATTTTCCATCACTTCTATATGATATCTAAAGAGTGTATGAGTGTTGCTGAGAGAGAGAGAGAAGGTTTGGAATTGGCAGCTTCTTTTAAAAGAGAAAGAGAAACAAATGGACACAATTATCAAAGAACTGATTCAACCTAAGAAAGTAGGGGTGGAAGGATGATTTGATCTCTTGTCCGCTTGGTCAAAGAAGCTTTAATATTATGTTAAAAATTAATTCAACCTAAAAACTTAAGTTGTTAGGTGAAGACTCATGAATGATTTTATATCTAACAACAATAAGATGCAAAGGATGCCAACTAAATGCATGAGAGATAAAGAGAACCATGAAAATAATAATAAGAGAATTATGCAAGTATATATACCATCAAATACAGAGAGGTTAAATTAACGATAGGATGAAATTTGGGAAACTAACATTTTATTTGAAGAGAAGAAATAGAAATTCTAGATAAAGAGGAGCTATGACATCCACGTAATTTATACATTGATCGTAATAAAATAATCCTGACCAATTATTAATTATAATTTGTTAATTAATGACATTTGCTTGTACGATGAATTGCCATTTTGTTTATATTAAGGTGATATCAAATAAATTATCAAAATAAAAAAATAAAAAAAAGTCAATGGAATTCCAGCGTAACCATTGCTTTTATGAGCATGTTGAATAATTTTATTTTTCCTTCAATATCAATATGTATATAGCTAACGGGGATTAGTTCAGCTGATAAGAATTGAAGCACTTTGCTTGTAGGGTTTAAGTTCGATTCCCGTTGCTAGCAGTTATCTCTTAATAGGCGATTTGTAAATATTATTGTAAGTCATCGTTAAGGCTTATGAAATATCTTGGCCTTGTAATAAGACAACTTTCCCTCCTCTTAAACTTTTGTTCACAAGAAAGAAAAAAAAAANNNNAAAAAAAAAAAAAGAAAAAAAAATATGCATATAAGAAAACGATATTGAATGGAAATGAACCTTTTTTCAGATTAAATTGACTATTTTCAAAATTTAAAATGAACTTATCATAAGAATCAAAGTTTAGGAGAGAAACTTTGTAATTTCTACCAATAGTTATCCTCATAGTTTTTCATTCTGCGTTTTGGAAAGTGTCAAGCAATATTATCCCTGAAACTAGGTAATCACAATTTAAGAATTCCAAACTTCCTTTGATTTTAGTTTCAAATTAACATACAATGTGTGAAAAGAAAATTTGCATAACAATACCTATTAGATGAACGGTTGAAAGAATATTTGACCACTCTTTTAATTTTATTGTAATGCAGAATCAGAGCTAGATATTTTTTGTTGGGGTAGCCAAGAGGCGAAGTTAAAGGACGACAGAGTTTCAAGAGCATATAGATATGGTTACATCCACACATATAAAAAAGCCTAAATGGCAAATACTCACACCCACACATACGAAAGCAAAAAGAAAAGCCAAATAGTGGAGAAAATTGAGATAACACAACTTTTACTCAAAGGTTCGTTATCACTGTGTTGGTCCTTGAAGTTCATATATACAGATTTGGATCCCGTTAAATGTTAATGTGTTTTAATGATTGAGATAAATTTTAATAGAATAGACAGTTCAGATTTGAGCAACATGACTCAAGTGACATGACCGGATCCGGGTCCCATATATACTATCTTTTCTATCTTTTCTTATATTTATAACTTTTACTCATAGCCACTCTTTCCTTGATATACGAAAAGGTTTCACACCTTGAGAGATTCAGACCGAGGATTTCATCAAGTTTACCTTCTGCCCACTTACGAACATAATCCTCCAGCACCTTGATAATTGCTGTTGAGAAAATTGAAGTTAGTTTGTAAATATTCAAGTGTTAATGTTTATGAAAAAAAACTATTTAGAGTTGTGTCTCTTCAAGTGTAAAGAATTGTGTCTCTATTCAAAGTGAAGAGGTCTATTCATGTAGAGAGTCGTGTCTATTCCTTTTAAATAATTAAATAGATATGTCTACTTCTTTTACATAACGAATAGATGCGTCTTATGCCTTTTTATTTTGAGGAATTATGTTTTGAACAAAAAACAATTATGTTTCTTTGAAAATGTTGTGAGTTCTTCTATAAATAAGAGCAACCAAGAGAGAAAGAGTATAATGCCAATACATAGCATATTCTTCATGAACTTCCTAGAAATCATTCAGACTAGTTCTTGAGGGGAGGTCTCCAAAAATTGCTGATTGTAGATAAATCCAAGAGGCAAATTTTCCAAAACTCTGCAGTAATTTGTGGGGGCAAATGTTGTCTTAAGGACAATGTGATTATACACATTTTAATCACATATCAAATTACGTTTTACTGTTTGATTATTTTCTCTCTTATATTTTCTAACAATTGCTAGCCCTTCTTTGATACCCTGCCTTAGTGAAAAAAATAGAATCATCAGCAAACAACAAATGATTTACCTATCTTGAGTCCCTGAATAGACCCATTCCTCTCTGCGTTGTTGAGAAGGTAAGAGAGACCTTATGCACAAATAAGAAATAGATATGCAGAGAGAGCGTCACCTTGTCATAACCCTCTAGAGGGTTTAAAATATCAGAATGATTGAAATTAACAACCACAGAGAAAGAGGTTGAAGAGATACAGTCCATAACCCACTTTGTCCATTTGCTGCCAAACCCCATCTAGTAAAAGACATTATACTCATTTTGTTTGAATTTTGGAATTGCATTTTCACCTTTTTTTCATGTCAAATAGTGGCTACTGATCCATTGTATTATTGTTCATTGTAATCTCTTACCAAGAAATTAAACAGTGATAAACTCTTTATTCCAATCTCATTAGCAAAAAAAAATCCTTATTCTTAGTCTTGTCATTTGATCAATGAACACATCATCATCATCATCATCATCATCTTCTTCTTCTTCTTCTTCTTCTGTTTTTTTCTGAAATGCAATGAATACATCTTACTTTCAATACTATCACGCATGCAGATATTACTAATATATAAAAGTTTATAGGCAACTTTTTACTTTTTATATATAACACATTCTCTTAGATGTTACTAGCTAATAATGACATAAGACATCTAGCTTTTGTTTTATCACACAATGTGATAAAGTCCCCAAATGAGAATGGCCTGCAGCACTTTTCATAGATTAATGTTGTCCATCCATTATGTGGTGTTAATCTCCTCACGTTTTAAATTTTTTTGGTTGTTTTAGTATATGTACAACATATACTGGGACCATTATGTATTATTTCTCTGTTTATATTTATTTTTCTTCATTATTTGCTGATTAGAAGTGTGTTTTGTCCTTTTCATCTGTTTTTCAGTTATGTGAATTTATTGTTGGGTGGGGTTGTCGGTTAGATAGAATTCCTATTACAGAAAATGGCTGAAATTTCTTATGTATGAACAAAAAAAAGGGTAATATTTTAATTTATTATGTTAACTTTTAATAAAAGTGTAAAGTAATTTTAGTCCTTAACATATCGGCAAAAATTATTTGAGTCCCTGAAAGATTTTTTTGTTTTACTTAAGTCTCTAAAAGTTATGGATTATTTTGATCTACTAATTAAATTTTTATGGACCATTTTATTGACTAATTGAACTTTTAGGAACCCTAATAATACAAAAAACTCTTTCAAGTACTTAAATGATTTTCACCGTATCTTTTGACTTATCTAATGCTCGTTATAGTAATAAACTAAAAACATTTACCTCATTTAAAACTCTTGACATAAAACATTCCAATTCTATGACTAGGGAGATACTATTAGACCCATAGGCCATTAACAAAGATTCAACTTTGATAGTTAAGAATATCACAGAAAAAGAAAAACTTTGATAACTAAGCAGAATATTACTTATCACTAAAGACTACAACCTAATAATAAAATTCATTGGCATATATATATTTTGTGGTAAGTGTTTCTTAAATTTGAAATTAATTCAGAAATTAAGATAATAAGACATTTATAATGAAAAACAAAATTAACAGCATAATAATGTCTATATTGCTATTGCTATGACTTTTTTTTTTTGTTTGGCCTTGATTGCTATTGATATGTTAATAATATCTATCAAAGAGAAATGTAATTCATATTCCTTAAATCTATATCATTGGATATATTGAGGCTCAATTCAAATATGGGCCATTTATAAAATAAAAAAAAAATTAAGAAGATCTAATTTAAACTATAATGTGTAAATAGAATTACAGTCCATAATGTGTAGAATAGCATAGATTTAATTATATATATATATATATATATATATAAAGGAATAGTATAGATTTAAAGTTTATGAATAACATTTCTCTATTGCTAATTAGATTTTGCTGTGTTTTTCTTGCTTTACCTAGCCTAGGCTAAGACTTGTTTTAGTTACATGACTGTGCAGATATTCAAACTTTTGACTTTTTACAAATTATTCACACCTTTCACCACTAAATCACACCTAGTGGCTTAACGTAAAGATTCAAACTATTAGACCTTTTACAAATTACCCATACCCTTTACTACTAAATCACACATAGTGGCTTAATGTAGGGCGATAGACTAAATGTGTGTTTGGATGAGGTATTTATAGAGTGTAATGTATTTGTAGAGTGTATTTGAAATGTTAATTTTGAATTACTCTGTTTGTGTAATTTTTTAAGGTATTTTTAAAATTTCAATGTATTTTTATAATGACTTTCAAAGTCTCAATATAATGTATTTTAAATTCACTCAAAATATAGTGAATTTCAAATTCACTCTCTCATCCCTCTCTCCTTCTCCCCCAAGAAAAGAGAACAATTCATCGACTTTGGGGTTGAAATGGATTAATGGGAGGTAGAACCATGGAGGGTGAAACCAAAGAAAGGGAATCCATGGGGTTTTGATTCGATCACCTTCGTTTGCTCAGCTTAGTGTATGCTATTTCTGAAAAACATGAAATTTCTTGGTGGGTGTTTGTGTGAATGATATAAAATGAATGATTTCGAAGAGAAAATGGAGAAATTCTTGTCGTGAAGGATTGTAGAAGTGGGCGTTGTGAACTATGGAGTATGGACAAGGAAGAAGGAAAGTTGGGTTTGTAATTGTGAATCTCATGTTGAATGAATCTCATGGATGTTTTTTTTTCTCTCATCTCTGTGAGATAGAATGGGTCCACGGAAAGAAAATGAATTCAAGTTTGGAGCCTCCCGAATCTCAATCTAGAACCAATGGAACCCATTGTCATATTTCATTATTTTGTTTGAGTAATAATACTCCTAGTTTTTCACTAGTAAATTCCTTTTTAAATATTATTGTTAAATTACTCTTTTTATAATAAAGTGTATTCAAACAAAGTATTTTATAAATACATGTATTTAAAATATTATATTTTAATTACATGTATTTAAAATTTACAAAAATTTGTCAAATACTTCATCCAAACACAACCTAAAACTTAGACCTGAATCAGCAATTAGTATCTTGTTCCACTTTCCATGGCCTCCATCCGCAGGGCCATACAATCTGCATGTGCAGTGTTGTCTTGTCGTTGTCCTTCCTTGGAAGAATCTTCTATCTCTCTCATCATATAAAAATAAGCATGAGGTGCCCAACCTACACAGACTTATAATTAGGTCTTTTATGGATTTCAACTCTTTTAGCAACCTCAGAAAACTAAAGGCAGTATAAGCATTAAGTTGAGGTATGAAAAACAAGAAAAGTAATTAAGTATTCCAATGAAGATTAATCAATCTAAATGGTGCTAAGCTTCAAGCTCTACAAAGTATATAGTACTAATTTCTTTTTTTTTTTTTTTTTTTATTAACAACAATGTTAAGTTACTCTAATATTATCAGATAAAGCGTCAATGACATGTATGGATCTAAAAGATTACTTGTAAGGTACTATTGGCCTTTCAAGGAAGCTATTCAACTAACTCTTGAGTGTAAAGGGATTTGTCTAAGCAGAAATGTCCATCAAGCAAAATTATAGATCACAAGGGATTCAAACTCGACATTTATAAAGTACAAAGCCCTAAGCCAAAATCTTTTGACCAACTAATTCAACTTGCGTTGGCACTAGTTTCTTCTTCTTACTATCTTGCTTTTGGTACATAATAGAGTCACCACATTACCATTCAGAGGTTCAATATGGCATATTCATGAATTTGTACTAGTTTGGAATAGGGTGGGAGAAAAGTTACTCACAATAGTTTTTAACACCCACAAAAGCTACTCAGAGAAGCTTTTGATTTTGGAAGGAAAAAGTGATTCTAGGCCCTTCCCATGGCTTAACCTTTCTGTAGTGTGCCACAAGGTGATTTAAGAACTATACTCTTGAAAGAGTTCATTGAAGTCACAATAGAAAGATAACTTACATTGATTTTATTATTATTAGCTTCAGGTTTGAACCGATGTTGTCTATATCTCTTTACCGAATTTTCTTCACAGTTCAAAGATTTTCCAGACAAGGAGTGTGATTTTAGGTCTAAATCAACGCATAAAAAAGATGTAATCAAGAACAATACCATCTGAATGACCAGGAAAGGGGAAAAGATGCAAATAGACAATTGAAGCCACAGTGATTCCTGAAGGAAACATAACAAAAGAGAGCAATGTTAATAGGTATTATTTTCAGAAATAAAGTTCAAATAATGCACTGGATTTTGATATACTGCAAGCACAAACCTATAAGAGCTCCAGTGAACACATCAGTCCAATGATGCCAGTAGTCATCAACTCGGCTAACTCCAATAAGGGCAGCAACAAGTAAAGGAAGAAATACAAGACACAGTTTGGAAATATGGCCCCTACGATCAAACACTCTAATTTTCCCAGCTAAATACCATGAAAGAAAACCAAGACCAGCAAAAGACCCTGCATTTGGATAACCAGTACCAAAAATGAGACCAAGTTTTCTGCAGGGAAACTAAACATGTAGCAAATATCAGGTTCTTTTCCTTATTATGTACTAATTGACAATCGAATTTCATAATGGAATGAAAAGTACGTCTTGAAACATCTAAGAGGCCTTAAGCATTCTTATCAGAGATAAACCAGATCCTTACTAGCAGCAGATTCTTATTTCCAACCACACAACATTGGTCTCTTTTATCAATGTTAGATTTTGTTTTAATCACATAACTCCTGTCTGGTTTATTTTCTCAATCAGTAACTACAAACAGAAGTCAAAAAGACTTCAGATTAAGAAAATCAGAGCACATGATTGAATCACAATAATAACATGAGGCTATGCTTCTAATGCTTACTCAACCTTCTTGAAAGGGATTCAATAGCCAAATATTCATAATTAAACAGATTCTACTTACATGAAGTATGCCCACTTGGAAAACTTTTGTATCCTTCCTTTATAACTTTCTCAATGCCATGACAAACAACATCACCCAACTCATCAAACATCTGCACAAATTAATGTTAAACTACAAGAACAAGCAATTAAGAAAACAATCCCTCCTCCCATTGAGGACAATGTTAAGAATAATATAGAGAAGAAAGGAGGGATTGAGGATACTTTGAGTGAGGATAGAACAAACCGGTTTTTTATCAGGGAAACATCGCGCAAAAAAGTTTGGTCGTGGTCTACCAACAGCATCCTTGATTGAGTCTGTGATAACTCCAGTTATCAGAGAAGAGTAAAAGATACCTAAGGTTCCATGGAAGAGTCATACAGTAAGATAACATTGAGGCAAAAGCAGAAAAAAGGTAAACCAGTAATATAGGGCAGTAGAAAATACCCAATATTGCATGGTGGAAATCATACACATCCCTTCTTCTAGTGTAGAATGTGGTGAAGATAACAATGGGGACAAAGATGGAGATAATCTGTTCAAAGAAAAATGAAAAAATGTCAAGCTTGTTTGCTAACAATAGGGCTATTGTTGTGAATTAGGAGATAATACTATATCCATTATATGCAATTATACATGCAAATACATACTGGAACACCCCACATAGGTATGGTATTCGTTTTGAATGGATACTTGAGATCTGTCATCATTTCTATCCCAACATATCGATGAAAAGGTTCTACTAAATTCAAGACTCCAATTATAGCCGCAAGAAGCAGAAGAATCAGCCAATCATGCTTGTGTGACCCTGCCAACACTCTTCCGTGTGACTTTAGAGTGCAGGATCTCGAGTTGATATCTGCCATTTTCGCAAAGTGTGCTACAAAAACAAAAGACTCGGTCATTTATTTTGCTACATTATAATGTAAAGGAGAAGGCTACAATACACAACTCTTGAGTTGTGTATCGGTGCAAACTCAACAAGGACCGAATATGATGACTTGAAGACCAAGGATCACAAACTCTGCAGCACCAGTACCCAATTTCATTGATGTGTATTGTAGATGTTGCCTAATTTAAAAGTACTAATTACAAGCATATGAAAGCACCAAGTGTAACTAATGACTTGACCCTTCTCAAGGTAGAAATCTGAAAATACTGAAGACTTTCTAGAAATATAAAATATGGATGATAGATGTACATTTTCAAAAACATATTCTTAGTCCACCAATTTCATCACAATCATTAACCAGATAATATGAAGCAGCAAATACCTATTCCCTAGATGTATCTCACATAGATATTAGTTTGTCTGGCAGATGTCAACCTACAAACAAACTGAACTCATCATGTGTATGAGGAGGATAATGAATCTGACTTCTTCATCAAAGGTTATTATCCATTCATCTTTGTCTCACATAACCAAAATTTTATAGTTTTTCATTTCAATCATCTTGTACTTCATTTATTCCACTATTAAGTCCTCATTAGAGCAATCTGTGAATAGCATTGTAGCATGAAACATATGTTAATATCCGTTTGTAAATATTTGGGTTTTGGTATACATATATATTGAGAGAGAGAGTTCTCTTTCTAATTTACAGGATTTTGAGTTGCTAGAGATATAACTCTCTTATTCAACACATGCATGTATGCTAGTGTTTGTTGCAAATCTAAAAGAAGGAAGACCCAAAAGAGGGAAAAAAAGAAGAAGATAGAAGCCAGACAATTTGTTACACTATGCATCAATCCAATTATATGAATAAGACAATATAAATGGATGTGTTTTTCATTGCTGGTATCATTTCTCCTTTTGACTAGTAGCATCAATTTTCTAAATTGAATGAATGCAAAAAATAATGAATCCCATTAAGGTGCATAATCACGTAAAGCCACAAAAGAGAGTAAAGAAAAAGATATCCATTTCATCTATGTGAAAGCCTCCAAATTTACAGACAATGCCATTTATGAAAAATGACACACATACAAGAGAAATTAGAGAAAACTAACAAAAACCCAGATGAGAGAAATTAGAGATTCCAAAGAGGAAATGGAAAGTACCTTCTTTTTTCTTAAGTTTCAGAGCTCTGAAGAATAGAAATTTGCAGGGACGTTCGCTCAGGAAAGCGAACGCCCAATTCTATGGTAATTCTATGAGTTGGCTGAATCGAATTCCAGCGATCAAAAAATTTTTGGTTCAAATATTGTTGGTAGGTGTCCGCAAATTAAGGTGCATTCTACCTTGGAGCTGGAAAAACCTGTGACTCCTAAATTTTTAGTAATTCATTGTTGGCAGGTGTCCACAAATTAAGGTGCATTCTACCTCTGGAAAAACCTCTTTGACTCCTAAATTTTTATGTACCAAAAAATATTTGATGTGCTAGCTAATAACATGTAAGATAGTAAAAAGTAGTATGTGTTTTGTGTTTGTTAAAGCCTTAAAGGCTCATATCATATAAGACTAGATAACATAAAAAAATTGACTATTTGGATAAAAATAGTCCTAAATTTCACGTTGAAATGTTTTAGAAAAAATTATTATTTGGTTCTAAAATTTGAAGAGAATACTATTTTGATTCCAAACAAAATATTTATGCCATTTGGTTCCTCTCATTTCGTATGAAATGTCAAAAATACCTCTTGGTATATGTAGTTATCATTTGATATTATGTCATTATTTTGAATAACCCCATAATAATAAAAGATATTTTAGATATTTCACACAATATAAGATCACAAACCAAATTAACAGACTATTTTATTTAGAATTAAATAGTCTTTTCCTTCAACTTTTGGAACTAAACAATAATTTTCTAAAAATTTTATTATCTAATCTTTTGATAAAATTTGATTTTTCTCTTTAGTTTTAGATACAAGTACCCTTAATTGTGTTCTTAATCATATCCTTGTCCCCTTATAATGTCTTTCCTCACCCCTCCTGGGAATTGGGAGTATATAGTTATACAGTTACATTGATCATATAAAACTGATAGGTTGTATAAATTCTGTGTGCAGACTAAATATCTTAATTATAAGATGTAGTTATATTAACTTGTACAGTGAAGTGAGGCCTAAATTTTCAAGATTCCTACAAGAATAGCAAATGAAAACAGCTAGCTATATATATTTTTTTTTGTTCTAACGGTAGTTTCTCAACGGTCAAAACATTCTACTTTTAAGTCGACAAAGCATTCTATTTTTAAGTGAATATTCGTGCATCAAGATTAAGTCTTTTTTCAAAAATAAACTTCTTTTGAAGAGATCATAAGATAACTTCCGCACGTAGACAACATTCCATATTGGCTTAGTAATTCTCCTAAAGGTACTTGTCCCACGTCTAGTTATTGCTAATGCTCGGTGTGAGTTTAGAGATTTCCTATGCAATTGTACCTTACAGCAGGGGCTGGGTCTTGAGAACAAAAAGCGATGCCGCTGTCACCCACTAAAAACGATTCATTGAAAAAGGAAAAAAAAAAAAAAAGAATACAAATAGGAAGAAGATATCCTCAAAAGATATCTCCAGAGAAATAAGTAAACTTACATTTATGTTCTCAAAAGATTCAGAATTTAATAAAATAGTTCTTGAAAGAATTGATATGCGTAATAAAATAATTTAATATCTATTAAATTTTGAATTTTTCAAAAATTATTTTATTACGCATATCAATTTTTTTGAAAATTATTTTGTAGTTAGTGTTCTTTTAATGATTATTTTATTATATTTTAAATCTTTTAAAAATGCAAATGTAAGTTTACTCTAAAAAATAAAAACAGCATTTTTGTTATCTACAAGCACCCATATGCTCTTCTCAGTTCTCACCATTTTTGTTCATTAGAGCATGCATACATGCTTCGGCTCTGTTTTCTTATTTTATAGCTAATCCCGAAAAAGCAAAAGGCATGTGCCATAAGCCAAGCCTATAAGCATGTGAGCAATATATATACTACCAATGTACACATGTTGGTAAATAGCTATTTCAAACTGTAAATTTAAAATGTGAAGGGAAAGAGAATTATGCATATAAAATAATACCATTAGTGTATGAATCTAAACTTCAAAATTCAAATAACATAGAACTACAGCAACTAAAGCCAAAGAACAATGACAACATAAGACACGAAAAAATGGGGGGTTAAGGGGAGGGGAAGAACAGCAACAAGTCAGTAAATAAAATGCAAAACTCCTACAGCTTATCTTCAAACTCGGAAAGAGGGGTCATTTGTTCCTTCAAGCCCTTTCTTTTGCGGATGTCAGCCACAAGGTTTGCAGCTTGTGACCCAGATTCCAATGGATCAGAAGACATCATATCCCAGTGATCAAAAACACATTGTGGGAAAGCTTGCCCTGAAGTTGCTGCCCTCAAATTGGTTGAGAAACCAAAGGACTCAACAACAGGTAGATAAGCCTTGATGTTGTAAAGTGGAGTTCCAGGCCTCTGCATCTCTTCAAAGACATGGCCACGTTTCTGGTTCAGAACACTGTAAATGCCACCGAGGGCTTGCTCAGGAGCTTGGATCTCCACTAGGTATACAGGTTCAAGAAGCCTAGGTTTAGCAGTCAAATGTGAAGCATAGATGACTCTCCTTGCAGTTGGAATGACCTGACCACCACCTCTGTGGATAGCATCAGTATGAAGGACAACATCACATACCTCAAAACAAATACCCCTCATGTTCTCTTCAGCCAATGGTCCTTCCTTTGATGCCCACTGGAAGCCAGCAACAACAGAGTCTTTAATTTCATTTAGGTATTGAACTCCCTTACACATATCTACAACCATGTTAGGACCAAGAGTCTCGGGGCCAAAACACCAAATTTTCTTTGCCAGATCCTTGTCCCAACCAAACTCTTCAGATAGGATTTTGGAACGGGCTTTAGGATCATCTCTGGGACCAATACGGCCATCATCAATGGCCTCAGCAAGCCCATCTTCCAAGGGACGCGCTTCCATGTAGAGACGATTGTGCTTGTTCGGTGACTTACTCATGACAGTACGGCAAGACCTCTCAAGGACAGTCTCACGGAATGACACAACAGGGTCAGATTTTACTATTTCAGCACCACCCATGAAATCATCTTGCAAGTCCTTCAAACATATTTCCAGATGTAGCTCACCAGCACCAGCTATGATGTGCTCTCCAGACTCCTCCATGGTGCAGATCACCATAGGATCTGACTTGGCCAAACGCTTCAGACCTTCAACTAGCTTTGGAAGATCAGATGCAACCTTGCATTGAACAGCTACACGCACAACAGGGGATACAGAGAACTTCATGGCTCGAATTGGGTGGGCGTCAGTTTCCTTTTCATTAGTTAGAGTAGCATTCTTGGTGATAAATTGATCTAAACCAACAATGGCAACTGTATTACCGCAAGGCACATCCTCAACTGTTTCCTGCTTTTTTCCCATCCAAATAACTGTTCTTTGGACATTTTTAACATACAAGTCTTTTTTCTCCCCAGGAACATAGTTTGGACCCATGATTCTAACCTTCAAACCAGTTGAGATCTTCCCAGAAAAGACACGGCCAAATGCAAAGAACCTACCCTTGTCAGAGGCAGGAATCATCTTTGACACATAAAGCATCAGAGGACCCTCAGCATCACAGTTTCGGATGGCATTAGCATATTGATCATCAAGAGGTCCCTCATACAAGTTCTCAACACGGTACCTTTGAGCCTTGGTAGGAGAGGGAAGATGAAAGATCATCATTTCAAGAAGGGCATCACTTGCAGGAAGCCATGTCTGCATAACACGCTTCATCAGTGGCTTCCCCATCAAGTCCTTCTCATCTGATTTCATGTTGACACCAAGCTTTTGCAGCATAGGCCAAAGCTTATCCTTCTGGTCATTCATGCAGGTGTTTATGATCTGTTTGATTGGCTCATAAATGAACTGAACAAAACCACGCTTGCAGGTAGCAGTTCCAGTATTCTTGCTGGTCCATTTCTTCGTAGCAGCGTCAAAATAGCTCTCACCCCAGAGCCTCTCCATCATCTTTGATTCATCCACACCAAATTTTGAAGCATACATCCTTGCAAAGTTGGTTAAAGTAAAAGCCCATCCATGCAAACCAGCAGAAAAAGCAACAGTCCCTTTCTCAGGGTAAACCTGAACATCACCCAGAAGGGGATCTTCATAAGTTGCCATAATCACATTTGCATTCTCAATCACCCTTTGGAATGTTTGGTAGGCCTCCTCCCCATCCACCTGCAGCTCAAGGAAGCACCTGTCCATCTTGTTCACAGTCAAGACAGGCCTAATCCTTTCACCAAGGGCCTGTCTCAGCACAGTTTCTGTTTGCACACATACTCCCTCAACACAATCCACCACCACTAGTGCACCATCAGTGATGCGAAGAGCAGCAGTGACCTCAGAGGAGAAGTCCACATGCCCAGGAGAATCAATGAGATTAATGAGGTACTCATTTCCATGTCGATCACCCTTGTAGTTCTTAAGAGAAAACTCACTCATCTCATAGTAGAGTGAGATACCAGTAGATTTAATTGTGATGCCACGCTCTGCCTCATCTGCACGAGTATCTGTCATCCTCACATCTCCTGCAACTTCTTGAGCAATGATACCAGCAGCCGCCACAAGTGAATCAGTAAGAGTGGACTTTCCTGCAGTTTTAATGTAGGTAAACAGGTCATTAGAAATTGAATTTAAAAAGTTAAATAACTCGAGACAGATAAAATGCCAAAAAATGACATGGTTAAATAAATGCAAATTTAGACAGAATCTGCTAACGTGTCTGAATGTATCCATCTAAATTTTGATCAAATTGAAATATATATTTTTTTTGACGCATACAGGAAAAAATTAATTTTCCAAGGACATAAAATGGCAACTCATAAATTTCAAAGATTCAAATAGCAATTTATCCAAATAACATACAAGAATACCGAATCAGAATAAATGCAGAATAGCTAAGAGGTGGGATTAGTTGTATGCCACCACTATTATGTTCTAATGGGTCAGGATATTTGTCAGAACAAAAAGAAAATAAATATAAAGAGCCATTTGAGGAGAAAAATCAACTATTTGACTCTCAAGAGAATGGAAGCATCTATCATTGCAGATAACAGTCAAGAAAGACAAAGTTATTCCCTTATGCTATTTTCAAATGCATATAGGCTCAAATACTGAATATTCAAGTAATATAAAAAAATCGTAAAAACAACTTACCATGATCAACATGTGCAATGACAGACATATTACGGATGTTATGTTTAAGGTCCATAATACGACGAAGTTCATCAGCTGTAAACTTCACCTGCGCACATCAACAAAATATTCAGATCATGAAAAGAATCAACCATACAATATATTTACACATGAACCACTTACCATCTTGACTAATCTTCAAATATCACAAACCCCTCCAACAATAAGTACAAGTCCTGCTGATCAAAATGATGTAGAAAAATATTATTAAAATGACAAACACATGTTAAATAAAGATGTTGGATAACACATTTGACAAATAAAATCAGTTCTCCAAGGATGATGATAAATACACAATCTGAAAAATATGATTGCATACAATATTTGTTCATATAGCATTACTCTTTTCTTAGGCATCAAATGCGTTTGTGTGTGCACATCAATATCAGATTGCATGTCCACAAAGAATTGAAAAATAAAACCATATCCAATTCCTTTATCTGATCATTAGGAAATAAATAAAACTAAAACCAAAAATCCAGACCCCAAAAATTATGTTGGAAGGGACAATCTTCATAAAACCATTAGAGAACAAGTGCATATCTGGGTAAAAAACCAAATGGGGTTGAACTTCTTCCATAGCAATGAAATTAAAAAAAAAAAAAAATTTCAAAACTGATCTTTCTCCATCTTAGGCCACTAAACAATAAAAACTTGTATCCGATCACACAAATAAGCAATCAAATCGGTTATTTTAATATCAAAATTGAAAAATTATCAACAATGCGATCAAACACAATGTAACGATAATTGAAAACTTTATCACAGTTCCCCCAGAATTCCAAATAAAATATTGCGCAGACATTTTCAGCAATATAATATTGAAAAAGGCAATAAAATATTAATCATACAAATCAATCAACTAAAAAATAATCAACATGCACAGATTCACTGACCACTGATCACTGTGACCTAGATACAGAGAGAGAAAGGAAAGAAAATAGAAGAAAGAGAAAGAGTCACTGACACTTGCTCTGCAACCGAGAAATAGCAGGAACGGAGAGGGTAAGATGGCAAGTGAAGTTGAGAGAGAAATAAGTGGGTGACCACAAACTCAGCTGAGGTTTTAGAATTTAGAATTGGAGATGGGCTTGGGCTCCCAATCTCGCTGAAGCCCTTCAATCCGCCGCCTTCTACGTTTCCAATCTCCGCGGGAAAGGGAGCGGAATGCCCCCATCCCCGTTGAGCCAGACACCGGAAAAACGGGAAATATAAGAAGCTTTTATTAGTTTTTTTAGTAAAAAAATAATATATATATATATATAGAGAGAGAGAGAGAGAGAATATAGTAATAGACTAATTGTTTAGTATCCTCTATATAAGAATTGTTGTACTTTTTTTTTATCGTTAAAATAGCTATTTATAAATTAAGATTATGATTTTATCAATTTAATTGTTCAAGGCCGAAAGAAATTAATTTAATTGTTGAATTTTTTTGAGTTATTAGTATTTAAAATTTTACAAAAAAATTTATAGAAATATTTGGAATTCATAAATACATAATTGAATAATTGATAGTTGTTTTTTTTAAAAGAATATTATAGATTAATATAAAATAAATTAGTCAAGCTCATAGAAAAATAAAATGATCAAGTGAAAATTTAATTTTAGAATGCTATAAAATTTTATATATATGAGTTATGATGTGATCCAACGATAAAATTTGTAAAGACAGCTTTTTCATAAAAAAAAAAAAAACAACAACATATTAATTATATAAGAGTNAAAAAAAAAACAACATATTAATTATATAAGAGTGATTCAACTCTTATACTAGTGTTAATATGTCTTAATCTATATTAATAGATAAAGCCGATTCTCTTTTTGGTATTCTTTTTTAAAAAAAAAATTCTATAGATTTATTCAATAAAGATACTCTTATAATTCAAACTATACAAAAAGAAACAGTATATTCCCATTATCAACTCTTTAAAAAGATGCTTTCAAAATATTTGTATTAAAATTTTAAAAGCAAAAGAGAATCCGAGTTTCTCAAAAAAAATTATATTCAAATTTATTTATTGGTTTAGAAGTGACCACATTCTTGTAAATAATAACCATTAGATTTAAGTATTATTATTATTATTATTAATAAGTGAAATGACTACATATTCTCCTAAGTAGTTATTATGTTTATATATATAATTATCATAATATGTTATCATTTTTATTTAGTATGTAGTCATTATGTTTAAGTATAAATAAAATAATCATAGATGAATATAATAATTATATAATACTTATGAATATCTTAGTTATTTCGCCCTATATGTCAAGCACTTAGAATTTTTATCACTTGTGTACTCTAAAGTCTTTTACTCTAAATTTTAAAATTTAGCCATGTTTCTTATGAGACTAAAGTGACCCACTATAACGTGATAATGTTAACTATTTTGTAATATCATGACAATTTATCATATTATTATTGTGTATCTAGATAATTACCCATCATCCTTTATCATTATTAATTGAGTTAGTATTTGATAGGATTCCTAGCCTAACATATATAAACATAAACGTGAAAAGAGGCTAATAGAAAGTCATAAGTATATTATCAAATTTTAAATATTTTGTGAGTGTTAGTAGAATTGTTGCGTAACTATGACACCTTAAATTTTTTCTCTAAAACGTAGGACAATCCTATCAAAAGTAAAAACAGGACAAAGCAACTAAATAATAAATATTTTTTTTATGTGATGTACCTATTGGTAATATTTAATTTCATGGCAAAAACAAATTGTGGATAAATTAAAATCGACAAAAAGTAAAAAAAAAAAAAAACTTTCGAGGATCATATTCCTGGGAATAATGATTTTCGGGAATGTTATAAATGTATTTGGTTAGCCTTAAACATTTCTAAGAATGTTAGACAATGTTGCTTGAGAATATTTTATTCTCACGTATGGGAATCTTAATATTTTTTCTAAAAATACTCCTATCTGTTTTAAGTAAAAAAAAAAAAAAGAATAAAGTTACTTCTTATAATTAATGAAATTTTATTGTTTAGAAAATTCATGTCT
This sequence comes from Cercis canadensis, assembly GCA_003255065.1. NCBI lineage: Eukaryota > Viridiplantae > Streptophyta > Magnoliopsida > Fabales > Fabaceae > Cercis > Cercis canadensis. The sequence goes on from QAOA01003075.1 coordinate 124,486, forward strand.
TTATTTAAAAAAAAAAAATATTATACTTTGCAACTTTTAAGAGTTTTTTGTCTCTGCTATGACTTTGTTTTTTAGTTGTAACCTTTGGTTGTATACTTGTATCAATAGTTAATAGAACAATCAGAAAGCAATTGCAGGCTTTTTAGTTCGCTTAATACTATATGTTTTCTTGTCATTTTCTCAGCAATTTTAGGCTTTTTAGTTTCTACTTGAAATTCCTTGGTCAATCTTGCTATTTCGTACCAGATTAGAACCAAAATTCTTACATTTTATAGTTATTTCAGGCCATTTACATTCTTGAATTCAGACATTACAAAAGTGTTTTATACATTAATTTTTTCTGTTTTCTCTAAGCAGTGGATTGGTTTTTCCCCTTCACTTTGCTGCTGCTTTATACATTTGAAACTTAGCGGCATTTGGTACATAATTTGTTTTAGTTTCCTGGAATCTCAACTTTGGAAAGTATGATTATCATATTTGGTACAAGTTTTTAAAATAATATTCCTAGAAAAGTAAGATTCTTAGGAATGGTTTTGGGGTAAGTTTCCCATAAAAATGTTCCCATGGAGAGGGTTGGGAATCTTGGATTCCCATGGCATGGAAAACTATTTTCCATATAAAAATATTATTTTACCCACCCTTACCTAAGTTTTTTTTTTATGAANTTTTTTTTTTTTTTTATGAATAATTTCATTAGTTAGTACTACAACTCATAGACTTTATTTTTGTGAAGAAGAATAAAATATCATATTTGGTACAATTTTTATATTTTAATTTTAGTCAACAAAAAAGTAAAAAAAATATGTGGGTAAGAAATGTATTTAAATTTTATTATTATTTATTTTCCCACTTTGTGTGTAAAAAATGTATTTTTTTATACTATTTGTTATATGTAGGTCTCACAATAAAAATGATATANTTTGTGTGTAAAATATGTATTTTTTTATACTATTTGTTATATGTAGGTCTCACAATAAAAATGATATATAATAGTAATTTTTTTCATCCAAATTTATATAGGGGTATTTTTGGAAAAATAACATAAATTCACATGAAAGTAGCATTTGAATCAAACATGAAGAAGTAAGATTCTCATAAATGAATATCCAACTTTCCTAGGAATGTTTACGGCTAACCAAACATAAATTATAATATTCTTGAGAACAAGATACATAGGAATGATGTTTCTCGGGAACAAAAAAAAAATCTTTGTACCAAACGCCATCTTAAAAGAAACGCAGGGAATGGAGGGAGAGTGAGAGGGACAGAGAGAAATAGGCATCTATTTTTGTTTTTGTACACTCGCCTTTTTATTTTCTTCTTTTGAGATTGAAAAGAGATGTAAGAGTGGCAGGTGGAGGAGTGTGTGGCTTTGATGGGTGTGAGTGAGTTTACCTAATATAATGCAGGTGATGAGAGCCCTGCAACTGCTTTATAAATGAGGCTTGAGTGCTTAAGGCTTTTTCTGCATCACTGGCTTCTTTTGAGAGTTGTTTCTCGAATGAGGTTGAGTTGTTGTTACTTGTTTTCTGGGTATTCATGTGGGGCACTAACCTCCCATTAATTTTCTCTTTGGGTACCCATGGGGCATTGCACTTGCTTGCCTAAAGAGGAAAACAGAGTGTTAAAGAATCATAATTCATAAAGCTCGAGTGTTTTCTTCTCCTATCTTTCACTTTGTTACATTTTTTTTGTGCTTTGCAATTTTTTTATTTTTTTTTATTTTATGCTTTCTATTTTAAATTGTTTTTATTTATCTTTTTATTTATTTATTTGTTTTAATTTTGACATTATTATGATTATGTCATTAATGAATAGCACATTTGTCTTTTTACATCTAATTTTTTTTTCTATGGTTATGGGTAGGGGTGTTCATCAGGTGGGTTAACCCGCACAAACCGTCCCAACCCGCAGCTAGCGGGTCGCTCAACCCGATGGATGTGGTTCGGTTCTAGTTGTGAATAGTAAACCCACATTAATGCGGTTTAGTCCCCGGTTTCAGATTTCCAACCCGCACCAGAACCAAACCGACTCGCATATGTAAGAACGAGGTCGTTTTATGCAACCTTGAGTAAGTTAATTGGGTTTCTGCCTTCCTGGTCCTCATTTCTCCTCCCCATTTTTATCAATATAGAGCAGCAAAACCTCCATCGCCCTCTTCTCTCTTTTCTGTTGTTGGTCTCTTCTCTCTCGGTGTGGAACCTGTTGTAGGTGGTTGTTCCTCGCTTCCTCTCTCGGTGTGGGTGGCTGTTGGTGATCAACTTGTAAGGTAAGGAGTTTATAATCTCTAGGTTTTTGATTCTGAAGGCTAATTGTCACTTGAATGTTAATTAATTTCATTGGGTTAGCTTATTAGGGTTTTTAAGGTTTTTAATTTTAGGGATTTTGCTGTAGGTGTTTGTTCATTTAGTTACTCTATTTGCCTTTGAGCTAGTTTGAATGAAAGTTGAGATTTGAGAGACGATTTGGTATTAATTATATGGTATCTTTTTCTCTAAAGTTTCCTAATTTCGGCTATCCTAATCCATTGGTGGTGGTGGTGAGCAGAGTATAAGTAAAGTGGAAAAATTGTATATGATTCAGTGAGCAAGGGTGTTGTAGCAGCAGGGAAAGGATGAAACATTTGAGGTGCAATTTAGTAAGATAAGGAACATTTTTTGAGACATTACACTGTGTGAACTTACAGCAACCCACAGAGGAAAGCACCAAGAACATATTGATATAATGGCATGCTGATTCTGAGAAAGAAGTGAAAGTTACAACTGTATGCTACAATTATACTGCATTTTATAAAATTAGAGTATCCTTCCTCAGTGAAAATGCAAATAATTCAATGTAACTTGAACTAATGTAAATTTCAGTCACCCAAAAATCTTTTGCTCATAGCATAATTGTCTTACTCGTTCTAATTTTATTTGCAAGTCTAGGACCTTTTTTGTTTGGTTTGTTAGACATAACTAGATTAGTATCAAACTATCAATAGGTGAGATGGTCTCCTAAAACTCTTTCTCCCAATACATGTTATGCATCATAATAGTTTTAAGACCTGAAGTGATTTTTTCCAACATTGCCATTGCCTTGGAGTTTGTAATGTCCATTGTTCGGTTTATGCGGTGAAGTTTGGGGGCATCCTTCTTGTGAAAGTTCTTGTTGGTTTCTTGTAAAGGGTTTTAGGAGTTATTCTTTTTAACTTTTTGGCACTGAAAGGAATTCAAGAATCCTTACAAGTCAGAGTTCAATTTTTTATTGAGATAGGATTATTCATCTCAATTTTTTGGTGCCACTCTCATGGTTTATTTTGATGTCTAAAGGAATCCTTCCAGTAGATACTCAAAGAGATTAGGGGCTTTTGTTATTTTTATGTGGTTAAAATTGGGGTTTCTATTTTATTTTGTGATTGTCTATTTTGTAGGGTGTAGGGTGTAATGTTTTTCTAAGAAATTTACAATTTGACACAAGATTTTAACTGATTTTCTGTCTATTCTACAGGTGTTAGCATTCTTTGCAGGAGCTCTGTTAGAAAAGCAGATAGTTGTTGTTTGTTCTAATTTGGTATGTGTTTTGCGTTAGATTAAGTTATTAATGGTCTTTTGAAGATAAATAATCTACCCCATTCAATTGTTACATTGCTGTAAATGTTATATATGAATTATTGGGTGAAACACTGTAATTGCTGTTAATGTTAATTGGTCTATATATGGTCCAGCAAATTTCATACGGTTCAACCCGCGAACTTGCCTGAACCGAATCGAATTGGTTCGGTCTGGTTTGGTTTGGTTTTAGTTCTTCTTTCATGCAAAACCGAACCGCAAAATGAAATGTGGTTCGATTTCTGGATCAACCTTCAACCCGCACCTGTGAAGACCCCTAGTTATGGGAATCTAAGATTCCCACTCTCGTAAAAAAATTTTAGTAGAAAACTTGTCCTAAAATTATTTTCGAGAATCCCTACTTTCTTGTGAATACTTTTTTAAAATTTTATACTAAACATGAAAATATTCAAATTGAGATTTTCAAAAAATTAAAAAACATTTGTCTCCCTAACGTCCCTAAAATAATTCTAAAAAGTAGGACAATCCTATCAAAAGTATAAAAAGGACAAAGCAACTAAATAATAATTTTTTTTTTTTATGTGATGTACCTATTGGTAATATTTAATTTCATGGGCCAAACAAATTGTGGATAAATTAAAGCCGAAAAAAAGAAAGAAAACTTTCGAGGATCAACGAGATGACATGGCATGGCCAACACTTGCATTCCCAGTCCAACTAGGATTTCAGCAAGCAACGAAAATTTCATTTGTTGTTTTCGTGCCCTAGATCCTCCGGTCCGGTCAAGATCCATTCACGAACCCGTTACCTCCAAGACCAAAATTTGGTACCATTTCACAACAGTTCAGGCCTCAGCAGCCATAAACCCTAATTTGATTTTCAGAGAAAAGAAGATTCAGAAGAAATCGAAGGTAGGGTTTTGCCGCTGAAGCGCGGAATCAAAATCAAAATCGAAGTACCTAGAGACAATGGGGAAGAAGAAGAAGAGGGTTTCTTCCAAGGTGTGGTGTTACTACTGCGATCGGGAATTCGACGACGAGAAGATTTTGGTTCAGCATCAGAAAGCTAAGCACTTCAAGTGCCATGTCTGCCATAAGAAGCTCTCCACTGCTAGTGGCATGGCCATCCATGTCCTTCAGGTCCACAAGGAGTCCGTCACCAAGTAAACCCAAATTCCTTTTTCCCCGTTTATCTTATTTGGGTATCTAGATTAGCATGATTTTGATCTCATACGTGCTCTCATAGATGATTTCAGAACTGTGGTTGATCTTGAGTCTGATATTGGATAACTCATAGTCATAGAGTTTAGGGTAATTTAATTAATATAGGAGTGTGGAATAGAACTAGGCTCAGGGGAGGGAATGACTTGAAGAATTGAAACGATGAGGAAGTATATTATTAAATGATGTTTGGTGGAGGATAGTCTAGCAAATCCCGACGGATTTTTGAAAAAAATTCATATAATTGGTGTGAAAGAGTTGTGTTGTTGTTAAGTTGTTAATGTTTATAGTTTTGTAGTTTAATACATACCATAACATGCCAAAAAATTGGTATATATTTGCAGCTTATTTGTATTAAATCTTTTTATAAATTAAAATTATCTTCTGTTTAGCAAAAGGGCTTGTGCATTTTTTTATTTCTGTTGTCAACACATTAAGGAGTGATCATATGATCACTTAAGTTTGGTTCGTCAATTAAGTTCAATGTTTGAGTGTGAGTTTGGTTCTATAGTTTATGGGCATTCTTAGATGAATTTATAATAAAGGATGAATGCACTCGTTGTTGCTAAGTTTATTTAACATATCATACACATAGACACGTGTGTATGAATGTATATATTGGGAATATGTTCCTTAAATATAAACAATGCTCCTTAAAATCTGGATATGGCTAACTATCTTTCTAAGCTTTTGTGATGTTTCCATTAGTTGTTTCTGTGTTGTAAGTTGGTTGAGATTTTCCTTTTCTTTCTTCAGGGTGCCCAATGCAAAACCTGGCAGAGAGTCAACAGATATTGAAATATATGGAATGCAAGGGATTCCACCTGACATATTGTCTGCTCATTATGGAGAGGAAGGTAAATATTCTTTTAAATGTGCTACCTATCTGGAAATAGATTTTCTGCCTTTCACTATTGGTAAATATTGAATGCACGTTACCTATGGGTAAATATTCTTCTATTCATTTTCTTCCTTTCACTTTGTATTTGTTATTTAGATGGGAAGTTTAGTGTTTGACTATGCATTTTTTTGGGGGAAGGGACTGGGAATAAGGAGCTAACTGCTAAGCTTATTCAATGTCAGGCTTCTTGATTGAAATACATGCATCTTAACAATCAGAGTGAAATTCTGAAGTTTCATATGGAATATGTATGCAATCTTTAGTCTTATAAGTTTTCCTTGGCCTTGTGCTTTTGACCCTCCCATATATGTGTTCATATACTTGAATTTAATTTCCTCCTCCTTTCTTTGGCCAACTTTTGGACTATAATGCATGATTTAGTTGGAAATTCTGATTTACCTGTCGTGAGAGTCTCTAGTATAATCTCTTTTATGCTGTCTTATGTTAGTTGAATCCCATAATGGAAGTTCAAATTGGAAAATATTGTCTTCTCTGTTTCCCTCCCCCTCCTGGAACATGCATTTATATATATGATAACACAATCAATAGGTGTGGGAAAATAATAAGAACAGTGAGTAAAACATGGAAGGAAGTTCAATAAAAGTTTTTGTAAAAGAAAATTAAGTTCAAAATAAGAAATTGGATTGATGGTTTTATGTCTTAAGCATGGAAGTATTAACTTGTATTTGTCTGGTTCGTTTTGACATTTGATGCATCTTATTATCTACCATCAACCAAACTATTTATGTTTTGCTATTTTAATAACATCCAGAAATGCATTGTGCCTGTTGTTTTCAGTATCCTTCAATAATCTTCTAGTGTCTGATGCCAGTAGCGTTGTTGAGCACTTATGCTTAATGCTATATACAGTATAAATGGTGAGATTGAAAATATTGCATATGACTTCAAACTCTGAAAATCTGATATTTAATGCAGATGATGAGGCTCCGTCAAAGGCAGCCAAAGTGGATATACCATCAACCCAGCTTGTAGGTGGAGTGGTGCCAGCACCATTGGGTGTAGCATATCCTCCTCAACCAACCTTGGGCACAATGCCACCAATGTATGTTTCCTTGAATTTTCATTTTATTATTTCTCCTGTTCATATTCATGTTCTTTTTGGCATATGGTGAAAGTGGTGACTTCTTATTTATTTAGTTATATGTTTTTCTTTTTTTCATTATATTAATGAGTGGCTTAAAATCAGCTTATATATTACTTACTCATTTCCCACTTCTTCTTGGATACAGTTACAATCCGGCTGTACCCATGCCTCCAACAGCTTGGGCAGTTCCGCATCGACCTCAGCCGTGGTATCCACAACCTCCTGTTGGTTCAGTTCCTCCTGCTGCCGCATATGTACAGCAGCCATTATTTCCTGTGCAGAATGTGAGGCCACCTCTACCATCAACCAGCTCTCCTGCACTCCCAACTTCTCAGATTACTCCTCCTGGATTGCCTACATCTAGCCCTTCTGTTCCAGTTTCTCAACCCTTGTTTCCTGTTGTTGGAAATAACCATAGGCCTATGCAGAGTTCAACATTTTCCACCCCTTCACTATCTACGAGTGTCCCATCAATAAGTCCAGCACTGCCTACAAGTGCCCCTGTTGAAGCACACTCAGATACCAACTCTTCTGTGACAAATAGTTATCTGGCGTTAGGGGTTACAGGTAATCATTTTTTCCCTCTTGGTTAAGCTATTATGACTAGTTATACGATTTTAGTCTGTTTTGCATTTCTCTAATCTTTTAAAAAGTAAAAAAAAATGACACAAATTGTAAGTTCCAATCAGCATTTTATGTTATAATCACATGCTATTGAAACAACTGGCTAGTATTAGGACTGGATTTCATAGTAATTATTGTACATTGCTTCTTGGCACCCTAACAATAAGTTGGCCCCTTATGTTAGATCTTCATCTATGTCTCTCTTTCTTGAAGTGTTCACTTCATACACACATTTTGTATGTAGGAAAAGTTCAGGTATCTTTTGTGTTATTATAACCTTAGTTCACTCTCATTATACCACTTGTATTTCCACTCTGTTTGCCAGCAAAGTCTGTTTCTGTTCTGCCCCATAGCCTCCACTCCTTCTCCAAGTAGATAATTCAAGCACATATAACCTTTTTGAGCCCCACCAAGAAGACTAATTAAGCTTAGTGGATGTGGTTATCATAGTGCTACCTCAGTAAAGATAGGAAACCATTGGACACTTCTAGTAATTAAATGACATCAAGCCTTGAGAATATGGGTGCTCCATAAAGAAGACGAATTAAAAGTATAGGAAATATGGGTGTCTAAGTGCTACCTCAATAAAACTTGATAGGTAACCATCGAACCCTGTTTTATTAATTGAATAGAATCAATACTTTGGAATCTCTTGGGATAATTTAGGTCACACTGACTGTTAAATGATTGGTCGATTGAGGCATTTAGTCACTCTTGCTTAATTGTTTTAACTTTGTAATGGTTTATGAAGAATGATTTCCACAATCACTGGTGTTTTGAATCTTTTGATATGCCCATGTTCCCAAATAGCCAAGCCCATGTACCTTTTCTATTTGACGAGGAAGCATGCAATGCTCTTAGGGCCTTTCTCTATATGATCAGATAGGAGTTTGGCTTCCTATGTTTCCATGCACTAGTAACTGGTGGAAATAACCCTTTTTCACGAGTCCTATAAATTCATTTTGCGATTAGTTCTGTTGAACACTTTTAAATCTGAGACATTTCTTGTTGATTGTGAAGAGATTAAGCATTAAAGCATGTAGACTCCAAAATGTGATTAGCATTTTTCTTGTTAGGTTGATCTTATATGGTTGAAGTGATTTTCTTTTGCTTCTCACTTTTGTTTACTTTTAGGAGGGACAGCAAGTAACTCACATTCTTATGCTTCTGGTCCAAATACTGGTGGTCCTTCAATTGGACCACCTCCAGTAATTGCAAACAAAGCTCCTGCTCCTCAGCCTGCTGTTAATGAGGTCTATTTAGTTTGGGATGATGAGGCAATGTCCATGGTGAGTCATGTTCTTGAAATAATTATTGTGTCCATCTGATTATCAATATTTCTAGGTGGTAATGATATGATGCTTGGTTATCTGCAGGAGGAAAGAAGAATGTCTTTGCCAAAATATCAGGTGCATGATGAAACTAGCCAGGTAAGTCATACTACCTCTTTAATACATGGAGTTGCTTTCACATCTAACCAGATGGGTAGGCTTTATGCTTCCTGTTTTCAGATTCGGTTGTTTACGCATTGTAGAGGTACTTTCTGTATAAATTTCTAATCTTCTTTCCAAAAGGAAGTTGATTGGTAAACAAACTGTGATATTTTTAATTTTCCCTCTCTTTCTCCGAACCTGAGTGGGTAGTGCATGCTGTTTTATTTTGAACTGCCACTCTGGCTGCAAGCTATGCCTCCAAATTTGTGGGCATCAAAAGATTCAAGTAGGTACTTATCATTAATTTCTTATTGGTAGTTAGTTATTACAATATAATTTGTGAAGCTTGCTGCAAACAACTTTCTCCATGATCCTTCAACCCAGTGTTTGTAGACCATAAAAGTGTATCTGTGTATGGTATTTGAGGTCTGGTTTTACCATTGTTATTCTTTCTCCCTATGCTTGAATTAAAGTGTGGGGTTTTGGGTGGAACAAGATGTTACCCAACAGATTTTTGCCCATTCGTAGCATCATTACAATTTATTTTATGGAACAAGTGAATTCAGACTTGGCCCAGGTCAGCTTCTTTCGCAGAGTTTGGAATCTCTTGCATAGGACCAGGCTGTAAAATATTTGGTTTGTTGTGTTGATTTGCAGTCTATGATTATACTCTGATCATTATATTTATGGTTTTCTTTCAGATGAGCTCCATTGATGCAGCCATAGACAAGAGGATACTTGAAAGCAGGCTGGCTGGACGTATGGCATTTTAGGTCGACTCAATCATGAACTTACAACATTGGGGAATGTTTTAAAGCTTCGGATGCGGTGTGTTCAACATTGCTTTGTTTTTAGTTGTCTAACAAGCAACCCTATTTATAGCGGTATTCTTTGCAAAACAGCGAGGTAAGAGGACCCTAAGAAAGGAGGAAGGTTGAAATGTGTCTCTTAAGGAAATTGCAAAAGTTTGTTTATTGCTCTGTCGTTTCCCTACCTTTCCTCCCTGTCTTTATTGACATTTATAGTCAACCTTTAGGACATGATACTTTAGTGCCATTATGTAATCTAGGTGTATTTTTTTTAAAAAAAAGAAAATTAGCAACATTTCTTGTCCTGGATAATTTCCATTGTTTTTAGTTGAGATTGTTTTCAGTTTTGACATTCTGTATCTCTACATATGTTTCTTTTGAATGGTAAAACTAGGTTGTGAGGATTGAGTTTTTAGTCATCTGATTGTTTGATGATACATTGGGATGCATAAGGATAAAGTGTTTGGTTCCGAAAGATAAAGCGTTTGTTTAAAGTTATCTTGGCTCCAACATGCTTACAATGAACTCATCATGCCTTAAATCGTTTCCTAATTTTTGAAAATACCCATGGTTACATTATGGAAGTGTTTGGTATATCCTACTAATCTTCACTCTTTAATATCAAATTTCATGTTGAATTATGGCGGTTGGTATGCTAATATTAGATTAAATATTGTAAATTAAGATTACACCCTATAATTCAATACCACCCAAGGATCGGAATTAATTTGCCTACAAAATATACTAATGTCTGAGATTACATTCTGTGATCTAATGTGATGTGACACAAGGGTTTGAATTTGCTCCCAATTGTTGTATCAAATGTGGGAATCTTAAATGCCCATTGATATGATTTTCTTGTATTTTATACTTGTTATTCAAGATTAAAGGAGAATTACAGGAGATGCATCTTCATAAGGTCTAATTATAGATTATAATCATAGAGTATATTGGAATATGTACTTATTACGTGTGTAAACTTAAGTGTAGGACAAGTTTATTGGTTTAGAATGATTACATCCTGTGACAAGGTGCACTTTTGAATTCTCCTCAGTAACTGTCTTTCAACAGCTGGACAAAGTAGTTAATTAGTTAATTTTGCAGCAGATCACCTCAGTTAATTAGTTATAGATATGGAGGAAAGAATCTTTTTTTCATCCTCATGGCAAGTCTTAAGCTCGTTGTGGATTGGGCAATGACAACACTGTGGAAGGTTTCAAAACTTCAAAGATTTTTAATGTTTTTCGCCATGACATAGATGTTATGTGATCTAGTTTCATTAAGTGCATTATGAATCAATTTATGTTCATTTTATTTGGTTAAACAGAGTATTTTGAATTCTCCTTATTGGGTAGCCTTCGTTTGACTACAAAATTTTCACTCATTTACTAATTTTTGAAGTATTGATTGTATTTGAACAACATAAAAAATGACGAGAAATTTCATCATTGAAGTCTTGTCTAATAATAAACAAACAAAATTATCACATACAATTGATGAACAATGACAAAAAAAAGTGGATCTTTGGGTGGGTGAAATCTCAAAATTAGTGCTAAAAATTTTCAATTGTTTTCTAATTAGAGATTCATGCATGATGTGCTACAAATAAAGAAGAGGGAGGATCCTATTTTACAAATTTTATTATTTTTTATATGATGATATAGAGATTCAAATCTCAAACCTCTTGCAAATTATTCAAATTTCTCACTATTAGACTAAATTTCAGCATTTTATAATTGAAGTGAATACAAAAGATCTAAGAAGTGGTTCCCCGCAATAGACAAGAAAAAGTATCGATTTTGATGTTACTCAACAATTATTAGAAATTTTTTATAATAAGATGGGGAATCTCACCAGTTCAAAGTTGAAACTGAAAGCTCAGATAACTTGTTGAATTGTACGGAAATATCCTTTTATGCTTCTTAAGAATGGATTTAGCTTGTGTAGTAGCCATTGATCCCAAAACCAGACGATATAAATCGTGCAACATTAGCCTTAACTTAAAAGGTGCTGGTCTCAAGTCCCACATCGGGCAGATAAGAGAGCAGCTATCCATCCACCAGCAATAAAATGAGCGATGCGAGGCTTAACAAAGCATACCTTTCTCGGCCTTTTGGCTAAGATCAAGTGTAGTATCTGTTCTTATCAGTTTAATATCTGATACGTGGACCAATGGTCCACACGATATTAAATTACTTTTTTTAAGGGGAGGGTCCAAAACAGTAGCTTGCTACTGGGGCCCTCAAGCGTCGCCCATGCGTTGCACTATTGCAAGGGCTTGGCGTACCCTATCAAGGAGAGTTCAAATTTTAACACACGAGTACCTTTTTTGAAAATTTTTATTCGAAAATTTATAGTAAATTAAGGTTAAATAAATTTGTTGTTATCTTCTCTTTCTAAGATGTGTATCTTTATGTCATTTTATAGCGTGAATAAAAGATTAACAGATCTAACGTGAAAAGAGATTAATTTGGTGTTAAGAGTTTAAANTAAGAGTTTCAAAAAAAAAATTAAGTAGGTCCAAAAACATCAAAGAGAATATTCAGATAATTTATGTAGTATGTTATGTGTGAATGATATTTTTTTTTAATTTTAAAAATGAATAAAGATCAAAGAGAATATTTACAAAGGAAATATTTTTGGTATTTATGTAATATGTCATATCATGAGAATAATAAATATGTGAATGATATGTGTATAGGTCAATTATTTTTANTAAGTTTTTTTTTTGAGAAATTAAGATAAATTATACTTATTCCAATAAAATATAAAAGTTACATATACTTGTCACGTCAGTATAATATGATATACTCATGTGATATAGAAGCTCCCATTTATATCTCTATTATTTTTTATTGGTTCTCTGCATTTTAAGATCTCTTTGATCACACACTCTAAGTAACTAAGTTCCTCCACATCACTCTCATGGATTGTTTTCTTTCCTGTGAAAGCTTGTCTTACCTCAGCTGGTGCCTTCTCCATTCGTATTGTTGCTGAAGCATGTAATATGTCATATCATGAGAATAATAAATATGTGAATGATATGTGTATAGGTCAATTATTTTTAAGTTTTTTTAAGAAAATAAGATAAATTATACTTATTCCAATAAAATATAAAAATTACGTATGCTTGTCACGTCAGTGTAATATAATATATTCATGTGATATCATAGAAGCTCCCATTTATATCTCTATTATTTTTTATTGGTTCTCTGCATTTTAAGATCTCTTTGATCACACACTTTAAGTAACTAAGTTCCTCCACATCACTCTCATGGATTGTTTTCTTTCCTGTGAAAGCTTGTCTTCCCTCAGCTGGTGCCTTCTCCATTCGTATTGTTGCTGAAGCATCACATCCAGCAATAAATACATCCTGCAGAGA
>QAOA01003077.1:0-26162 GCA_003255065.1 Cercis canadensis
GACTCACTAGGAATCTGTCCAGTCCTAGATACAGGGATGAACCGAAAACGGGTCCCGGGGCAAATATAGTGACTCACCAGGAATCTGTCCAGTCCTAGATACAGTGAATTATAAGAATAATATCCGAGTTAGAAACATTTAGAAACAAGGATGAACCGAAACCGGGCCCTGCGCCAGATATAGTGACTGCACAGAAAACTATCCAGCCCAAGATAAAGTGAACCAGAAGAAAAATATCTGAGTTAGAAAAAGGGATGAACCGAAACAGGGTCCCAGGGCAGATATAGTGACTCACTAGGAAACTGTCTAGTCCCAGATAAAGTAAACCATAAAAAAAATATCCGAGCCAGAAATAGAGATGAACCGAAACAGGGATCTGGGTGAGATATAGTGACTCACCAGGAAACTATCCAGCCCCAGATACTGTGAACCAGAAGAAAAATATCCGACTTAAAAACAGGTATGAACCGAAAACGGGTTCCGGGGCATATACATTGACTTACCAGGAATCTGTCCAGTCCTAGATACAGTGAATTATACGAAAAATATTCAAGTTAGAAACATTTAGAAACAGGGATGAACCGAAACATGGTCCCGGGGCTGATATAGTGACTCACCAGGAAACTGTCCAGCCCCAGATAAAATGAACCATAAGAAAAATATCCGAGTTAGAAACTGGAATGAACCGAAAACGGGTTCCGGGGCATATACATTGACTCACTAGGAATCTGTCCAGTCCTAGATACAGTGAATTAGAAGAAAAATATTCGAGTTAGAAACAGGGATGAACCGAAACAGGGTCCCGGGGTAGATATAGTGACTCACCAGGAAACTGTCCAGCCACAGATAAAATGAACCATAAGAAAAATATCCGAGTTAGAAACTGGAATGAATCGAAATCGGGTTCCGGGACATATACATTGACTCACTAGGAATCTGTCCAGTCCTAGATACAGTGAATTATAAGAAAAATATTCGATTTAGAAACATTTAGAAACAGGGATGAACCGAAACATGGTCCCGGGGCTGATATAGTGACTCACCAGGAAACTGTCCAGTCGTCGATACAGTGATCTATAAGAAAAATATCCGAGTTAGAAACATTTAGAAACAGGGATGAAATGAATTATAAGAAAAATATTCGAGTTAGAAAAATTTAGAAACAGGTATGAACCGAAACAGGGTCCCGGGGCAGAGATAGTGACTCACCAAGAAACTGTCCAGTCCCAGATAAAGTGAACCATAAGAAAAATATCCGAGTCAGAAATAGGGATGAACCGAAACAGGGCCTTGGCCCAGATATAGTGACTCACCNCTGTCCAGCCCCAGATAAAGTGAACCAAAAGAAAAATATCCAAGTTAGAAACAGTTAGAAACTGGGATGAACCGAAAAAGGGTCCCGGGGCATATATAGTGACTCACTAGGAAACTGTCCAGCCCCAGGTGCAGTGAACCAGAAGAAAAATATCTGAGTTAGAAACAGGGATGAACAGAAACAGGGTCCCGGGGCAGATATAGTGACTCACCAGGAATCTGTCCAATCATAGATACAGTGAATTATAAGAAAGAAATCCGAGTTAACAATATTTAGAAACAGGGATGAACCGAAAAAGGGTCCCGGGGCAGATATAGTGTCTCACCAGGAAACTGTCCAGTGCCAGGTACAGTGAACCATAAGCAAAATATCCGAGTTAGAATTAGGGATGAACCGAGAACGGGTCCCGAGGCAGATATACTGCCTCAACAGGAAACTGTCCAGCCCCAGATACAGTGAACCAAAAGAAAAATATCCGAGTTAGAAACAGTTAGAAACTGGGATGAACCGAAAAAGGGTCCCGGGGCATATATAGTGACTCACCGGGAAACTGTCCAGCCCCAGGTACAGTGAACCATAAGCAAAATATCCGAGTTAGAAATAAGGATGAACCGAAAACGGGCCTTGAGGCAGATATAGTGACTCACCAGGAAACTGTCCAGCCCCAGATACAGTGAACCAAAAGAAAAATATCTGAGTTAGAAACAGTTAGAAACTGGGATGAACCGAAAAAGGGTTCGGGGGCATATATAGTGACTCGCCAGGAAACTGTCCAGCCCCAGGTACAGTAAACCACAAGCAAAATATCCGAGTTAAAAACAGGGATGAACCGAAAACGGGTCCCGGGGCAGATATAGTGACTCACCAGGAATCTGTCCAGTCCTAGATACAGTGAATTGTAAGAAAAATATTCGAGTTAGAAACATTTAGATACAGGGATGAACCGAAACAGGGTCCCGGGGCAGATATAGTGACTCACCAGGAAACTGTCCAGTCCTCGATACAGTAAACTATAAGAAAAATATCAGAGTTAGAAACATTTAGAAACAGGGATGAACCGAAATAGGGTTCCGGGGAAGATATAATGACTCACCAGGAAACTGTCCAGTCCCAGATAAAGTGACCCATAAGAAAAATATCCGAGTCAGGAATAGGGATGAACCGAAACAGGGCCCTGGCCCAGATATAGTGACTCACCAGGAAACTAGTCAGCCCCAGTTACAGTGAACCAGAAGAAAAATATCCGAGTTAGAAACAGGGATGAACCCAAATAGGGTCCTGGGGCAGATATTGTGACTCACCAGGAAACTGTCCAGTCCCAGATACAGGGAACCATAAGAAAAATATCTGAGTCAGAAACAGGGATGAACCGAACCAGGGCTCTGGGCCTGAAATAGTGACTCACCCGGAAACTGTCCAGCCCCAGATACAGTGAACCATAAGAAAAATATCCGAGTAAGAAACAATTAGAAACAGGGATGAACAGAAACAGGGTCCCGGAGTAGATATGGTAACTCACCAGGAAACTGTCTAGCCTTAGATAGAGTGAACCGTAAGAAAAATATCTGAGTCAGAAACAGTTAGAAACAGGGATGTACCGAAAGCGGGTCCCGGGGAAGATATAGTGACTCACCAAGAGTCTGTCCAGTCCTCGATACAGTGCACTATAAGAAAAATAAATGAGTTAGAAACATTTAGAAACAGGGATGAACCGAAACAGGGTCCCGGAGCAGATATAGTGACTCACCAGGAATCTGTTCAGTCCCAGATAAAATGATCCATAAGAAAAATATCCGAGTTAGAGAAAGGGATGAACCGAAAACGTGTCCTGAGGCAGATACAGTGAACCAGAAGAAAAATATCTGAGTTAGAAACAGGGATGAACCGAAACAGGGTCCCGGGGCAGATATAGTGACTCACCAGGAATCTGTCCAGTCATAGATACAGTGAATTATAAGAAAAATATCCCAGTTAGAAATAGGGATGAACTGAAAACGGGTCCCGAGGCAGATATAGTGCCTCACCAGGAAACTGTCCAGCCCCAGATACAGTGAACCAAAAGAAAAATATCCGAGTTAGAAACAGTTAGAAACTGGGATGAACCGAAAAACGGTGCTGGGGCGTATATAATGACTCACCAGGAAACTGTCCAGCCCCAGGTACAGTGAACCGTAAGCAAAATATTTGAGTTAGAAACAGGGATGAACCGAAAACGGGACCTAGGGCAGATATAGTGACTCCCCAGGAATCTGTCCAGTCCTCGATACATTGAACTATAAGAAAAATATCCGAGTTAGAAATAGGGACGAACCAAAACAGGGCCCTGGGCCAGATATAGTGACTCAGCAGGAAACTATCCAGCCCCAGATACAGTGAACCATAACAAAAATATTCGAGTTAGAAATAGGATGAACCGAAACAAAGTCCCGGGGCAGATATAATGACTCACCAGGAAACTGTCCAGCCCCAGTTACAGTGAACCAAAAGAAAAATATCCAAGTAAGAAACAGTTAGAAAAAGGGATGTACCGAAACAGGGTCCCGGGGCAGATATAGTGACTCACCAGGAAACTGTCCAGTCCCAGATACAGGGAACCATAAGAAAAATATCTGACTCAGAAACAAGGATGAACCGAAACAGGGCCCTGGGCCTGATATAGTAACTCACCCGGAAACTGTCCAGCCCCAGATACAGTGAACCATAAGAAAAATATCCGAGTAAGAAATAGTTAGAAGCAGGGATGAACAGAAACAGGGTCCTGGGGTAAATATAGTGACTTAACAGGAAACTGTCCAGCCCCAGATACAGTGAACCATAAGAAAAATATCTGAGTGAGAAACAGTTAGAAACAGGGATGAACCGAAAATGGGTCCCGGGGCAGATATAGTGACTCTCCAGGAATTTGTCCAGTCCTCGATACAGTGAACTATAGGAAAAATATCCGAGTTAGAAACAGTTAGAAACTGGGATGAACCGAAAAAGGGTCCCGGGGCATATATAGTGACTCACCAGGAAATTGTCTAGCCCATGTATAGTGAACCATAAGCAAAATATCCGTGTTAGAAAAAAGGATGAACCGAAAACGGGTCGCGAGGCAGATATAGTGACTCACCAGGAAACTGTCCAGTCCTAGATAAACAGTAAACCATAAGAAAAATATCCGAGTTAGAAACAGTTAGAAACAGGGATGAACCGAAAACGGGTCCCGTGGCATTTATAGTGACTCACCAGAAATCTGTCCAGTCCGAGATACAGTGATGAACCGAAACGGGGTCCCGGGGCAAATATAGTGACTCACCAGGAAACTGTCCAGCCCCAGATACAGTGAACCAAAAGAAAAATATCCGGGTTAGAAACAGGGATTAACCGAAAATGGGTCCTGGGCCAGATATAGTTACTAACCAGGAAACTGTCCAGCCCCACATACAGTGAACCATAAGAAAAATATCCGAGTTAGAAACAGAGATGAACCGAAACAGGGTCCGCGGGAAGATATAGTGACTCACGAAGAAACTGGAAACATTTAGAAACAGGGATGAACCGAAACAGGGTCCCGGGGCAGATATAGTGACTCACCAGGAAACTGTCTAGTCCCAGATAAAGTAAACCATAAAAAAAATATCCGAGTCAGAAATAGGGATGAATCGAAACAGGGCCCTGGGTCAGATATAGTGACTCACCAGGAAACTATCCAGCCCCAAATACAGTGAACCAGAATAAAAATATCCGACTTAGAAACAGGGATGAACCGAAAACGGGTCCCGGGGCAAATATAGTGACTCACCAGGAATCTGTCCAGTCCTAGATACAATGAATTATAAGAAAAATATCCGAGTTAGAAACATTTAGAAACAGGGATGAACCGAAACAGGCCCCTGAGCCAGATATAGTGACTCAACAAAAAACTATCCAGCCCAAGATACAGTGAACCAGAAGAAAAATATCTGAGTTAGAAACAGGGATGAATTGAAACAGGGTCCCGGAGCAGATATAGTGACTCACCAGGAAACTGTCCAGTCCCAGAAAAAGTGAACAATAAGAAAAATGTCTGAGTCAGAAAAAGGGATGAACCGAAACAGGGCCCTGGGACAGATATAGTGACTCACAAGGAAACTATCCAGCCCTAGATACAGTGAACCAGCAGAAAAATATTCGAGTTAGAAATAGGGATGAATTGAAACAAGGTCCCGGGGTAGATATAGTGACACACTGGGAAACTGTCCCGCCCCAGATACAGTGAACCATAAGCAAAATATCCGAGTTAGAAACAGGGATGAACCGAAAAAGGGTCCCGGGGCAGATATATTGACTCACCAGGAAACTGTCCAGCCCCAGGTACAGTGAACCACAAGCAAAATATCCGAGTTAGAAATAGGGATGAACCGAAACAGGGTCCCAGGGAAGATATAGTGACTCACTAGGAAACTGTCCAGCCCTCGATACAGTGAACTATAAGAAAAATATCCGAGTTAGAAACATTTAGAAACAGGTATGAACCGAAACAGGGTCCCAGGACAGATATAGTGACTCACCAGGAAACCGTCCAGTCACAGATAAAGTGAACCATAAGAAAAATATCTGAGTCAGAAATAGGGATGAACCGAAACAGGGCCCTGGGACAGATATAGTGACTCAACAGGAAACTATCCAGCCCCAGATATAGTGAACCAGAAGAAAAATATCCGAGTTAGAAACATGGATGAACCGAAACAGGGTCCCGGGGCAGATATAGTGACTCACCAGGAAACTGTCCAGCCCCAGATAAAATGAACCATAAGAAAAATATCCAAGTTAGAAACAGGGATGAACCGAAAACGGGTTTCGGGGCATATACATTAACTCACCAGGAATCTGTCCAGTCCTAGATACAGTGAATTATAAGAAAAATATCCGAGTTAGAAACATTTAGAAACAGGGATGAACCGAAATTGGGTCCCGGGGCAGATAAAGTGACTTACCAGGAAACTGTCCAGTCCTCGATACAGTGAACAATAAGAAAAATATCCGAGTCAGAAACATTTAGAAACAGGGATGAACCGAAACAGGTTCCCGGGGCAGATATAGTGACTCCCCAGGAAACTGTCTAGTCCCAGATAAAGTAAACCATCAGGAAATTATCCGAGTCAGAAATAGGTATGAACCGAAACAGGGCCCTGGGTCAGATATAGTGACTCACCAGGAAAATATACAGCCCTAGATACAGTGAACCAGAAGAAAACTATCCGAGTTAGAAACAGGGTTGAACCGAAAATGGGTCACGGGGCAAATATAGTGACTCACCAGGAATCTGTCCAGTCGTAGATACAGTGAATTATAAGAAAAATATCCGAGTTAGAAACATTTAGAAACAGGGATGAACCGAAACAGGGCCCTGAGCAAAATATGGTGACTCAACAGGAAACTATTCAGCCTAAAATACAGTGAACCAGAAGAAAAATATCTAAGTTAGAAACAGGGATGAACCGAAACAGGGTTCCGGGGCAGATATAGTGACTCACCAGGAAACTGTCCAGTCCCAGATAAAGGGAACCATAAGAAAAATATCCAAGTTAGAAACAGGGATGAACCGAAAACGGGTTCCGGGGCATATACATTGACTCACCAGGAATCTGTCCAGTCCTAGATACAGTGAATTATAATAAAAATATTCGAGTTAGAAACATTTAGAAACAGTGATGAACCGAAACATGGTCACGGGGCTGATATAGTGACTCACCAGGAAACTGTCCAGTCCTAGATACAGTGAATTATAAGAAAAATATCCGAGTTAGAAACAGTTAAAAACAGGGATGAACCGAAACAGGGCCCTAAGCCAGATATAGTGACTCAATAGGAAACTATCCAGCCCAAGATACAGTGAACCAGAAGAAAAATATCTAAGTTAGAAACAGGGATGAACCGAAACAGGGTTCCGGGGCAGATATAGTGACTCACCAGGAAACTGTCCAGTCCTAGATAAAGTGAACCATAAGAAAAATATCCGAGTCAGAAATAGGGATAAACCGAAATAGGGCCCTGGGCAAGATATAGTGACTCACCAGGAAACTATCCAGCCCTAGATACAGTGAACCAGAAGAAAAATATCCGAGTTAGAAACAGGGATGAACTGAAACAGGGTCTCGAGGAAGATATAGAGACTCACCAGGAAACTGTCCAGCCCCAGATAAAATGAACCATAACAAAAATATCCGAGTTAGAAAAAGGGATGAACCGAAAACGGGTTCCGGGGCATGTACATTGACTCACCAGGAATCTGTCAAGTCCTAGAAACAGTGAATTATAAGAAAAATATCCGAGTTAGAAACAGGGATGAACCGAAACAGGGTCCCGGGGTAGATATATTGACTCACCAGGAAACTGTCCAGCCCCAGTTAAAATGAACCATAAGAAAAATATAAGAGTTAGAAACAGGGCTGAACCGAAACAGGGTCCCAGGGCAGTTATAGTGACTCACCAGGAAACTGTCCAGCCCTAGATACAGTGAACAAAAAGAAAAATATCCGAGTTAGAAAATGTTAGAAATAGGGATGTACCGAAAAAGGGTCCCGGGGCAGATATACTGACTCACCAAGAAACTGTCCAGCCCCAGGTACAGTGAACCATAAGCAAAATATCCGTATTAGAAACAGGGATGAACCGAAAACGGGTCCCAGGGCAAATATAGTGACACACTGGGAAACTGTCCCGCCCCAGATATAGTGAACCATAAGCAAAATATCCGAGTTAGAAACAGGGATGAACCGAAAAAGGGTCCCAGAGCAGATATATTGACTCACCAGGAAACTGTCCAGCCCCAGGTACAGTGAGCCATAAGCAAAATATCCAAGTTAGAAATAGGGATGAACCGAAACAGGGTCCTGGGGCAGATATAGTGACTCACCAGGAAACTGTCCAACCCCAGATATGGTGAACTAAAAGAAAAATATCCAAGTAAGAAACAGTTAGAAAAAGGGATTAACAGAAACAGGGTCCCGGGGAAGATATAGTGACGCACCAGAAAACTGTCTAGCCCTAGATACAGTGAACCATAATAAAAAATATCTGAGTCAGAAAAAGTTAGAAACAGGGATGTATTGAAAGCGGGTCCCGGGGAAGATATAGTGACTCGCCAGGAAACTGTCGAGCCCCAGATAAAATGAACCATAAGAAAAATATTCGAGTTAGAAACAGGGATGAACCGAAAACCGGTTCCGGGGCATATACATTGACTCACCAGGAATCTGTCAAGTCCGAGATACAGTGAATTATAAGAAACATATCCGAGTTAGAAACAGGGATGAACAGAAACAGGGTCCCGGGACAGATATAGTGACTCACCAGGATACTGTCCAACCGCAGATAAAATGAAACATAAGAAAAATATCCGAGTTAGAAACAGGGATGAACCGAAAACGGGTCCCGGGGCAGATATAGTGACTCACCAGGAAACTGTCCAGCCCCAGATACAATGAACCAGAAGAAAAATATTCGATTTAGAAACAGGGATGAACCGAAAACGGGTCCCGGGGCAGATATATTGACACACAAGGAAACTGTCCAGCCCCAGGTACAGTGAACCATAAGCAAAATATCCGAGTTAGAAATAGGGATGAACCGAAACAGGGTCCCAAGGAAGATATAGTGACTCACCAGGAAACTGTCCAGTCCTCGATACAGTGAACTATAAGAAAAATATCCGAGCTAGAAACATTTAGAAACAGGGATGAACCGAAACAGGGTCCCGGGGCAGATATAGTGACTCACCAGGAAACCGTCCAGTCCCAGATAAAGTGAACCATAAGAAAAATATCCGAGTCAGAAATAGGGATGAACCGAAACAGGGCCCTGGGTCAGATATAGTGACTCAACAGGAAACTATCCAGCCCCAGATATAGTGAACCAGAAGAAATATATCCGATTTAGAAACAAGGATGAACCGAAACAGGTTCCCGGGGCAGATATAATGACTCACCAGGAAACTATCCAGCCTAAGATACAGTGAACCAGAAGAAAAATATCCGAGTTAGAAACAGGGATGAACCGAAACAGGGTCCCGGGGCAGATATAGTGACTTACCAGGAAACTGTCCAGCCCCAGATAAAATGAACCACAAGAAAAATATCCGAGTTAGAAACAGGGATGAACCGAAAACGGGTTCCGGGGCATATACATTGACTCACCAGGAATCTGTCCAGTCCTAGATACAGTGAATTCTAAGAAAAATATTCGAGTTAGAAACATTAAGAAACAGGGATGAACCGAAACATGGTCCCGGGGCGGATATAGTCACTCACCAGGAAACTGTCCAGTCCTTGATACAGTGAACTATAAGAAAAATAACCGAGTTAGAAACATTTAGAAACAGGGATGAACCGAAATAGGATCCCGGGGCAGATATAGTGACTCACCAGGAAACCGTCCAGTCCTAGATAAAGTGAACCATAAGAAAAATATGCGAGTCAGAAATAGGGATGAACCAAAACAGGGCCCTGGGCCAGATATAGTGACTCAACAGGAAACTATCCAGCCCCAGATACAGTGAACCAGAAGAAAAATATCCGAGTTAGAAACAGGGATGAACCGAAACAGGGTCCCGGGGCAGATATAGTGACTCACTAGGAAACTGTCCAGCCCCAGATAAAATGAACCATAAGAAAAATATCCAAGTTAGAAACAGGGATGAACCGAAAACGGGTTCCGGGTCATATACATTGACTCACCAAGATTTTGTCCAGTCCTAGATACAGTGAATTATAAGAAATATATTCGAGTTAGAAACATTTAGAAACAGGGATGAACCGAAACATGGTCCCGGGGCTGATATAGTGACTCACCAGGAAACTGTACATTCCTCGATACAGTGCACTTAATGAAAAATATTCTACTTAGAAACATTTAGAAACGGGGATGAACCGAAACAGGGTCCAGGAGCAGATATAGTGACTCACCAGGAAACTGTCCAGTCCCAGATAAAGTCAACCATAAGAAAAATATCCGAGTCAGATATAGGGATGAACCGAAATAGGGCCCTGGGCCAGATATAGTGACTCACCAGGAAACTATCCAGCCCCAGATATAGTGAACCAGAAGAAAAGTATCCGAGTTAGAAACAGGGATGAACCGAAACAGGGTCCTGGGGCGGATATAGTGACTCACCAGGAAACTGTCCAGCCCCAGAGAAAATGAACCATAAGAAAAATATCCGAGTTAGAAACAGGGATGAATCGAAAACGGGTTCCGGGGCATATTCATTGACTCACCAGGAATCTATCCAGTCCTAGATACACTGAGTTATAAGAAAATTATTCGAGTTAGATACATTTAGAAACAGGGATGAACCTAAACATGGTCCCGGGGCTGATATAGTGACTCACCAGGAAACTGTCCAGTCCTCGATACAGTGAACTATAAGATAAATATCTGAGTTAGAAACATTTAGAAACAGGGATGAACCGAAACAAGGTCCCGGGGCAGATATAGTGACTCACCAGGAAACTGTCTAGTCCCAGATAAAGTAAACCATAAAAAAAATATCCGAGTCAGAAATAGGGATGAACCGAAACAGGGCCCTGGGTCAGATATAGTGACTCACCAGGAAACTATCCAGCCTCAGATACAGTGAACCAGAATAAAAATATCCGACTTAGAAACAAGGATGAACCGAAAATGGGTCCCGGGGCAAATATAGTGACTCACCAGGAATCTGTCCAGTCCTAGATACAATGAATTATAAGAAAAATATCCAAGTTAGAAACATTTAGAAACAGGGATGAACCGAAACATGCCCCTGAGCCAGATATAGTGACTCAACAAAAAACTATCCAGCCCAAGATACAGTGAACCAGAAGAAAAATATCTGAGTTAGAAACAGGGATGAATTGAAACAGGGTCCCGGAGCAGATATAGTGACTCACCAGGAAACTGTCCAGTCCCAGAAAAAGTGAACAATAAGAAAAATATCTGAGTCAGAAAAAGGGATGAACCGAAACAGGGCCCTGGGACAGATATAGTGACTCACAAGGAAACTATCCAGCCCCAGATACAGTGAACCAGCAGAAAAATATTCGAGTTAGAAACAGGGATGAACCGAAACAAGGTCCCGGGGCAGATATAGTGACTCACAAGGAAACTGTCCAGCCCCAGATACAGTGAACCATCAGAAAAATATCCGAGTTAGAAACAGGGATGAGCCGAAAACGGGTCCCGGGGTAGATATAGCGACTCACCAGGAATCTGTTCAGTCCTAGATACAGTGAATTATAAGAAAAATATTCAGTTAGAAACATTTAGAAACAAGGATGAACAGAAACAGGGTACCGAGGTAGATATAGTGACTCACCAGGAAACTGTCCAGTCCTCGATACAGTGAACTATAAGAAAAATATCCGCGTTAGAAACATTTAGAAACAGGGATGAACCGAAACAGGGTTCCGGGGCAGATATAGTGACTCACCAGGAAACTGTCCAGTCCCAGATAAAGTGAACCATAAGAAAAATATCCGAGTCAGAAATAGGGACGAACCAAAACAGGGCCCTGGGCCAGATATAGTGACTCACCAGGAAACTATGCAGCCCCAGATACAGTGAACCATAAGAAAAATATCTGAGTTAGAAACAGGGATGAACCGAAACAGGGTCCCGGGGCAGATATAGTGACTCACATGGAAACTATCCAGCCCCAGATATATTAAACTAAAAGAAAAATATCCATGTAAGAAACAGTTAGAAACAGGGATTAACAGAAACAGGGTCGCGGGGTAGAAATAGTGACTCACCAGAAAACTGTCTAGCCCTTGATACAGTGAACCAAAAGAAAAATATCTAAGTCAGAAACAGTTAGAAACAGGGATGTATCGAAAGCGGGTCCCGGGGCAGATATAGTTACTCGCCAGGAATCTGTCCAGTCCTCGATACAGTGCACTATAAGAAAAATATCCGAGTTAGAAACATTTAGCAACAGGTATGAACCGAAACAGGGTCCCGGAGCGGATATAGTGACTCACCAGGAAACTGTCCAGTCTCATATAAAGTGAACCGTAAGAAAAATATCCGAGTCAAGGGATGAACTGAAACAGGGCCCTGGGCCAGATATAGTGACTCACCAGGAAACTATCCAGCCCCAGATACAGTGAACCAGAAGAAAAATATCCGAGTTAGAAAAAGGGATGACCCGAAACAGGGTCCCGGGGCAGATATAGTGACTCACCAGGAAACTGTCCAGCCCCAGATAAAATGAACCATAAGAAAAATATCCGAGTTAGAAACAGGGATGAACCGAAACAGGGTCCCGTGGCAGATATAGTGACTCACCAGGAAACTGTCCAGCCCCAGATAAAATGAACCATAAGAAAAATATTCGAGTTAGAAGCAGGGATGAACCGAAACAGGGTCCCGGGGCAGATATAGTGACTCAACATGAAACTGTCCAGCCCCTGATACAGTGAACCATAAGAAAAATATCCGAGTTAGAAACAGAGATGAACCGAAAACGGGTTCTGGGGCATATACATTGACTCACCAAGAATCTGTCAAGTCCTAGATACAGTGAATTATAAGAAAAATATCCGAGTTAGAAACAGGGATGAACCAAAACAGGGTCCCGGGGCAGATATAGTGACTCACCAGGAAACTGTCCAGCCCCAGAAAAGATGAACCATCAGAAAAATAACCGAGTTAGAAACAGGGCTGAACCGAAACAGGGTCCCGGGGCAGATATATTTACTCACCAGGAAACTGTCCAGCCCCAGATAAAATGAACCATAAGAAAAATATCCGAGTTAGAAACAGGGATGAACCGAAACAGGGTCCCGTGGTAGATATAGTGACTCACCAGGAAGCTGTCCAGCCCCAGATAAAATGAACCAAAAGAAAAATATCCGAGTTAGAAACAGGGATGAACCGAAAACGGGTTCTGGGGCATATACATTGACTCACCAAGAATCTGTCAAGTCCTAGGTACAGTGAATTACAAGAAAAATATCCTAGTTAGAAACAGGGTCCCGGGGCAGATATAGTGACTCACCAGGAAACTGTCCAGCCCTAGAAAAGATGAACCATAAGAAAAATAACCGAGTTAGAAACAGGGCTGAACCGAAACAGGGTCCCGGGGCAGATATAGTTACTCACCAGGAAACTGTCCAGCCCTAGATATAGTGAACAAAAAGAAAAATATCCGAGTTCGAAAATATTAGAAACAGGGATGAACCGGAAAAGGGTCCCGGGGCAGATATACTGACTCACCAGGAAACTGTCCAGCCCCAGGTACAGTGAAACATAAGCAAAATATCCGTATTAGAAACAGGGATGAACCGAAAACGGGTCCCGGGGCAGATATAATGACACACTGGGAAACTTTCCCGCCCCAGATACAGTGAACCATAACCAAAATATCCAAGTTAGAAACAGGGATGAACCGAAAAAGGGTCCCGGAACAGATATATTGACTCACAAGGAAACTGCCAGCCCCAGGTACAGTGAACCATAAGTAAAATATCCGAGTTAGAAATAGGGATGAACCGAAACAGGGTTCCGGGGCAGATATAGTGACTCACCAGGAAACTGTCCAGCCCCAGAAAAAATGAACCATAAGAAAAATATCCGAGTTAGAAGCAGGGATGAACCGAAACAGGGTCCCGGGGCAGATATAGTTTCTCACCATGAAACTGTCCAGCCCCTGATACAGTGAACCATAAGAAAAATATCCGAGTTAGAAACAGGGATGAACCGAAAACGGGTCCCGGGGTAGATATAGTGACTCAACAGGAATCTGTCCAGTCCTAGATACAGTGAATTATAAGAAAAATATTCGAGTGAGAAATAATTAGAAACAGGGATGAACCGAAACACGGTCCCGGGGAAGATATAGTGACTCACCAGGAAACTGTCCAGTCCTCGATACAGTGAACTATAAGAAAAATATCAGAGTTAGAAACATTTAGAAACAAAGATGAACCGAAACAGGGTTCCGGGGCAGATAGAGTGACTCACCAGGAAACTGTCCATACCCAGATAAAGTGAACCATAAGAAAAATATCCGAGTCAGAAATAGGGACGAACCGAAACAGGGCCCTGAGCCAGATATAGTGACTCACCAGGAAACTATGCAGCCCCAGATATATTGAACCATAAGAAAAATATCCGAGTTAGAAACAGGGATGAACCGAAACAGGGACCCGGGGTAGATATAGTGACTCACCAGGAAACTATCCAGCCCCAGATATAGTGAACTAAAAGAAAAATATCCAAGTAAGAAACAGTTAGAAATAGGGATTAACAGAAACAGGGTCCCGGGGTAGATATATTGACTCAACAGGAAACTGTCCAGTCCTAGATAAAGTCAACCATAAGAAAAATATCCGAATCAGATATAGGGATGAACCGAATTAGGACCCTGGGCTAGATATAGTGACTCATCAGGAAACTATCAAGCCCCAGATGCAGGGAACCAGAAGAAAAATATCCGAGTTAAAAACAGGTATGAACCGAAACAGGGTCCCGGAGCAGATATAGTGACTCATCAGGAAACTGTCAAGCCCCAGATGAAATGAACCATAAGAAAAATATCCGATTTAGAAACAGGGATGAACCGAAAACGGGTTCTGGGGCATATACATTGACTCACCAGGAATCTGTCTAGTCCTAGATACAGTGAATTATAATAAAAATATTCAAGTTAGAAACATTTAGAAATAGGGACAAGTTAGAAACATTTAGAAACAGGGATCAACCAAGACAGGGTCCCGGGGCAGATATAGTGACTCACAAGGAAACTGTCCAGCCCCAAATACAGTGAACCAAAAGAAAAATATCCGAGCTAGAAAATGTTAGAAACAAGGATGAACTGAAAAAGGGTCCTGGGCAGATATAGTGACTCACCAGGAAACTGGCCAGTCCCAGATAAAGTAAACCATAAGAAAAATATCCGAGTTAGAAACAAGGATGAACCGAAACAGGGTCCCGGGGTAGATATAGTGACTCACCAGAAAACTGTCCAACCCCAGATACAGTGAACCAAAAGAAAAATATCCGAGTTAGAAACAGGAATGAACCGAAAATGGGTCCCGGGGCAAATACATTGAATTCTAAGAAAAATATCCGAGTTAGAAACATTTAGAAACAGGGATGAACCGAAACAGGGTCCCGGGGCAGATTTAGTGACTCACCAAGAAACTGTCCAGCCCCAGATAAAATGAACCATAAGAAAAATATCCGAGTTAGAAAAAGGGATGAACCGAAAACGGGTTTCGGGGCATATAGATTGACTCACCAGGAATCTGTCAAGTCCTAGATACAGTGAATTATAAGAAAAGTATCCGAGTTAGAAACATTTAGAAATAGGGATGAACCGAAACAAGGTCCCAGGGCAGATATAGTGACTCTTCAGGAAACTGTCCAGCCCTAGATACAGTGAATTAAAAGAAAGATATACGAGTTAGCAACAGGGATGAACCGAAACAGGGTCCTGGGGCAGATATAGTGACTCACAAGGAAACTGTCCAGTCCCAGATACAGGGAACAATAAGAAAAATATCTGACTCAGAAACAGGGATGAACCGAAACAGGGCGCTGGGCCAGATATAGTGACACACCAGGAAACTGTCCAGCCCCAGATACAGTGAACCATAAGAAAAATATCCTAGTAAGAAACAGTTAGAAACAGAGATGAACCGAAATAGGGTCCCGGGGCAGATATAGTGGCTCACCAGGAAACTGTCCATCCCCATATACAGTGAACCATAAGAAAAATATCCTAGTAAGAAACAGTTAGAAACAGAGATGAACCGAAATAGGGTCCCGGGGCAGATATAGTGACTCACCAGGAAACTGTCTAGCCTCAGATACAGTAAACCATAAGAAAAATATCCGAGTTAGAAATAGTTTGAAACAGGGATGAACCGAAAATGGGTCCCGGGGCAGATATAGTGACTCACAAGAAATCTGTCTTGTCTGAGATACAGTGAACTATTAGAAAAATGTCCGTGTTAGAAACATTTAGAAACAGGGATGAACCGAAACAGGGTCCTGGGGCAAATATAGTGACTCACCAGGAAACTGTGCAGCCCCAGATACAGTGAGCCGAAAGAAAAATATCCGAGTTAGAAAATGTTAGAAACAGGGATGAACCGAAAAAGGGTCCCGGGGCAGATATAGTGACTCACCAGGAAACTGTCCAACCCAGGTACAGTGAACCATAAGTAAAATATCCGAGTTAGAAACAGGGATGAACCGAAAACGGGTCCCGGGACAGATATAGTGACTCACCAGGAAACTGTCCAGCCCCAGATAAAATGAACCATAAGAAAAATATCCGAGTTAGAAACAGGGATGAACCGAAAACGGGTTTCGGGGCATATACATTGACTCACCAGGAATCTGTCAAGTCCTAGATACAGTGAATTATAAGAAAAATATCCGAGTTAGAAACATTTAGAAACAGGGATGAACCGAAACAGGGTCCCGGGGCAGATATAGTGACTCTCCAGGAAACTGTCCAGCCCTAGATACAGTGAACAAAAAGAAAAATATACGAGTTAGAAACAGGGATGAACCGAAACAGGGTCCTGGGGCAGATATAGTGACTCACAAGGAAACTGTCCAGTCCCAGATACAGGGAACCATAAGAAAAATATCTGATTAAGAAACAGGGATGAAGCGAAACAGGGCGTTGGGGTAGATATAGTGACACACCAGGAAACTATCCAACCCCAGATACAGTGAACCATAAGAAAAATATCCTAGTAAGAAACAGCTAGAAACAGAGATGAACCGAAATAGGGTCCCGGGGCAGATATAGTGACTCACCAGGAAACTGTCTAGCCTCAGATACAGTAAACCATAAGAAAAATATCCGAGTTAGAAATAGTTAGAAACAGGGATGAACCGAAAATGGGTACCGGGGCAGATATAGTGACTCACAAGAAATCTATCCAGTCTGAGATACAGTGAACTACAAGAAAAATGTCCGTGTTAGAAACATTTAGAAACAAGGATGAACCGAAACAAGGTCCTGGGGCAAAAATAGTGACTTACCAGGAAACTGTTTAGCCCCAGATACAGTGAGCCGAAAGAAAAATATCCGAGTCAGAAAATGTTAGAAACAGGGATGAACCGAAAAAGGGTCCCGGGGCAGATATAGTGACTCACCAGGAAACTGTCCAACCCAGGTACAGTGAACCATAAGCAAAATATCCGAGTTAGAAACAGGGATGAACCGAAAACGGGTCCCGGGACAGATATAGTGACTCACCAGGAAACTGTCCAGCCCCAGATAAAATGAACCATAAGAAAAATATCCGAGTTAGAAACAGGGATGAACCGAAAACGGGTTTCGGGGCATATACATTGACTCACCAGGAATCTGTCAAGTCCTAGATACAGTGAATTATAAGAAAAATATCCGAGTTAGAAACATTTAGAAACAGGGATGAACCGAAACAGGGTCCCGGGGCAGATATAGTGACTCTCCAGGAAACTGTCCAGCCCTAGATACAGTGAGCAAAAAGAAAAATATACGAGTTAGAAACAGGGATGAGCCGAAACAGGGTCCTGGGGCAAATATAGTGACTCACAAGGAAACTGTCCAGTCCCAGATACCGGGAACCATAAGAAAAATATCTGAGTCAGAAACAGGGATGAACAGAAACAAGGCGCTGGGCCAGATATAGTGACTCACGAGGAAACTGTCCAGTCCCAGATACATGGAACCATAAGAAAAATATCTGACTCAGAAACAGGGATGAACCGAAACAGGGCGCTGGGCTAGATATAGTGACACACCAGGAAACTGTCCAGCCCCAGATAAAGTGAACCTAAGAAAAATATCGTAGTAAGAAACAGTTAGAAACAGAGATGAACTAAAATAGGGTCCCGGGGCAGATATAGTGACTCACCAGGAAACTGTCTAGCCCCAGATACAGTAAACCATAAGAAAAATATCCGAGTTAGAAATAGTTAGAAATAGGGATGAACCGAAAATGGGTCCCGGGGCAGATATAGTGACTCGCAAGAAATCTGTCCAGTCTGAGATACATTGAACTATAAGAAAAATGTCAGTGTTAGAAAGATTTAGAAACGGGGATGAACCGAAACAGGGTCCTGGGGCAGATATAGTGACTCACCAGGAAACTGTGCAGCCCCAGATACAGTGAGCCGAAAGAAAAATATCCGAGTTAGAAAATGTTAGAAACAGGGATGAACCCAAAAAGGGTCCCGAGGCAGATATAGTGACTCACCAGGAAACTGTCCAACCCAGGTACAGTGAACCATTAGCAAAATATCCGAGTTAGAAACAGGGATAAACCGAAAACGGGTCCCGGGACAGATATAGTGACTCACCAGGAAACTGTCCAGCCCCAGATAAAATGAAACATAAGAAAAATATCCGAGTTAGAAACAGGGATCAACCGAAAATGGGTTTCGGGGCATATACATTGACTCACAAGGAATCTGTCAAGTCCTAGATACAGTGAATTATAAGAAAAATATCCGAGTTAGAAACATTTAGAAACAGGGATAAACCGAAACAGGGTCCCGGGGCAGATATAGTGACTCACCAGGAAACTGTCCAACCCCAGTACAGTGAACCATAAGCAAAATATCCGAGTTAGAAACAGGGATGAACCGAAAACGGGTCCCGGGGCAGATATAGTGACTCACCAGGAATCTGTCCAGTCCCAGATACAGTGAATTATAAGAAAAATATCCGAGTTAGAAACATTTAGAAACAGGGATGAACCGAAACAGGGTCCCGGGGCAGATATAGTGACTCACCAGGAAACTGTCCAGCCCCAGATAAAGTGAACCATAAGAAAAATATCCGAGTTAGAAACAGGGATGAACCGAAAACGGGTCCCGGGGCAGATATAGTGACTCACCAGGAAACTGTCCAGCCCCAGATACAGTAAACCATAAGAAAAATATCCTAGTAAGAAACAGTTAGAAACAGAGATGAACCGAAATAGGGTCCCGGGGTAGATATAGTGACTCACCAGGAAACTGTCTAGCCTCAGATACAGTAAACCATAAGAAAAATATCCGAGTTAGAAATAGTTCGAAAAAGGGATGAACCAAAAATGGGTCCCGGGGCAGATATAGTGACTCACAAGAAATCTATCCAGTCTGAGATACAGTGAACTACAAGAAAAATGTACGTGTTAGAAACATTTAGAAACAGGGATGAACTGAAACAGGGTCCTGGGGCAAAAATAGTGACTTACCAGGAAACTGTTTAGCCCCAGATACAGTGAGCCGAATGAAAAATATCCGAGTTAGAAAATGTTAGAAACAGGGATGAACCGAAAAAGGGTCCCGGGGCAGATATAGTGACTCACCAGGAAACTGTCCAGCCCCAGATAAAATGAACCATAAGAAAAATATCCGAGTTAGAAACAGGGATGAACCGAAAATGGGTTTCGGTGCATATACATTGACTCACCAGGAATCTGTCAAGCCCTATACAGTGAATTATAAGAAAAATATCCGAGTTAAAAACATTTAGAAACAGGGATGAACCGAAACAGGGTCCCGGGGCAGATAAAGTGACTCTCCAGGAAACTGTCCAGCCCTAGATACAGTGAGCAAAAAGAAAAATATACGAGTTAGAAACAGGGATGAGCCGAAACAGGGTCCTGGGGCAGATATAGTGACTCACAAGGAAACTGTCCAGTCCCAGATACCGGGAACCATAAGAAAAATATCTGACTCAGAAACAGGGATGAACCGAAACAAGGCGCTGGGCCAGATATAGTGACTCACGAGGAAACTGTCCAGTCCCATATACAGGGAACCATAAGAAAAATATCTGACTCAGAAACAGGGATGAACCGAAACAGGGCGCTGGGCTGGATATAGTGACACACCAGGAAACTGTCCAGCCCCAGATACAGTGAACCTAAGAAAAATATCGTAGTAAGAAACAGTTAGAAACAGAGATGAACTAAAATAGGGTCCCGGGGCAGATATAGTGACTCACCAGGAAACTGTCTAGCCTCAGATACAGTAAACCATAAGAAAAATATCCGAGTTAGAAATAGTTAGAAACAGGGATGAACCGAAAATGGGACTCGGGGCAGATATAGTGACTCACAAGAAATCTGTCCAGTCTGAGATACAGTGAACTATAAGAAAAATGTCCGTGTTAGAAACATTTAGAAACAGGGATGAACCGAAACAGGGTCCTGGGGCAGATATAGTGACTCACCAGGAAACTGTCCAGCCCCAGATACAGTGAGCCGAAAGAAAAATATCCGAGTTAGAAAATGTTAGAAACAGGGATGAACCGAAAAAGGGTCCCGGGGCAGATATAGTGACTCACCAGGAAACTGTCCAACCCAGGTACAGTGAACCATTAGCAAAATATCCGAGTTAGAAACAGGGATGAACCGAAAACGGGTCCCGGGACAGATATAGTAACTCACCAGGACACTGTCCAGCCCCAGATAAAATGAACCATAAGAAAAATATCCGAGTTAGAAACAGGGATGAACCAAAAACTGGTTTCAGGGCATATACATTGACTCACCAGGAATCTGTCAAGTCCTAGATACAGTGAATTATAAGAAAAAGATCCGAGTTAGAAACATTTAGAAACAGGGATGAACCGAAACAGGGTCCCGGGGCAGATATAGTGACTCTCCAGCCCTAGATATAGTGAACAAAAAGAAAAATATACGAGTTAGAAACAGGGATGAACCGAAACAGGGTCCTGGGGCAGATCTAGTGACTCACAAGGAAACTGTCCAGTCCCAGATACAGGGAACCATAAGAAAAATATCTGATTCAGAAACAGGGATGAACCGAAACAGGGCGCTGGGCCAGATATAGTGACACACCAGAAAACTGTCTAGCCCCAGATACAGTGAACCATAAGAAAAATATCCTAGTAAGAAACAGTTAGAAACAGAGATGAACCGAAACAGGGTCCCGGGGCATATATAGTGACTCACCAGGAAACTGTCTAGCCCAAGATACAGTAACCAGAAGAAAAATATCCGAGTTAGAAATAGTTAGAAACAAGGATCAACCGAAAATGGGTCCCGGGGCAGATATAGTGACTCACAAGAAATCTGTCCAGTCTGAGATACAGTGAACTATAAGAAAAATGTCCGTGTTAGAAACATTTAGAAACAGGGATGAACCGAAACAGGGTCCCGGGGCAGATATAGTGACTCTCCAGGAAACTGTCCAGCCCTAGATACAGTGAACAAAAAGAAAAATATACGAGTTAGAAACAGGGATGAACCGAAACAGGGTCCTGGGGCAGATATAGTGACTCACAAGGAAACTGTCCAGTCCCAGATACAGGGAACCATAAGAAAAATATCTGACTCAGAAACAGGGATGAACCGAAACAGGGCGCTGGGCCAGATATAGTGACACACCAGGAAACTGTCCAGCCCCAGATACAGTGAACCATAAGAAAAATATCCTAGTAAGAAACAGTTAGAAACAGAGATGAACCGAAACAGGGTCCCGGGGCAGATATAGTGACTCACCAGGAAACTGTCTAGCCCCAGATACAGTAAACCATAAGAAAAATATCCGAGTTAGAAATAGTTAGAAACAGGGATGAACCGAAAATGGGTCCCGGGGCAGATATAGTGACTCACAAGAAATCTATCCAGTCTGAGATACAGTGAACTACAACAAAAATGTCCGTGTTAGAAACATTTAGAAACAGGGATGAACCGAAACATGGTCCTGGGGCAAATATAGTGACTTACCAGGAAACTGTTTAGCCCCAGATACAGTGAGCCGAAAGAAAAATATCCGAGTTAGAAAATGTTAGAAACAGGGATGAACCGAAAAAGGGTCCCGGGGCAGATATAGTGACTCACCAGGAAACTGTCCAACCTAGGTATAGTAAACCATAAGTAAAATATCCGAGTTAGAAAAGGAGATGAACCGAAAACGGATCCCGGGACAGATATAGTGACTGACAAGGAAACTGTCCAGCCCCAGATAAAATGAACCATAAGAAAAATATCCGAGTTAGAAACAGGGATGAACCGAAAACGGGTTTCGGGGCATATACATTGACTCACCAGGAATCTGTCAAGTCCTAGATACAGTGAATTATAAGAAAAATATCCGAGTTAGAAACATTTAGAAACAGGGAAGAACCGAAACAGGGTCCCGGGGTAGATATAGTGACTCTCCAGCCCTAGATATAGTCAACAAAAAGAAAAATATACGAGTTAGAAACAGGGATGAACCGAAACAGGGTCCTGGGGCAAATCTAGTGACTCACAAGGAAACTGTCCAGTCCCAGATACAGGGAACCATAAGAAAAATATCTGACTCAGAAACAGGGATGAACCGAAACAGGGCGCTGGGCTAGATATAGTGACACACCAGAAAACTGTCTAGCCCCAGATACAGTGAACCATAAGAAAAATATCCTAGTAAGAAACAGTTAGAAACAGGGATGAACCGAAACAGGGTCCTGGGGCAGATCTAGTGACTCACAAGGAAACTGTCCAGTCCCAGATACAGGGAACCTTAAGAAAAATATCTGATTCAGAAACAGGGATGAACCGAAACAAGGCGCTGGGCCAGATATAGTGACACAACAGGAAACTGTCCAGCACAAGATAAAATGAACCATAAGAAAAATATCCGAGTTAGAAACAGGGATGAACCGAAAATGTGTTTCGGGGCATATACATTGACTCACCAGGAATCTGTCAAGTCCTAGATACAGTGAATTATAAGTAAAATATCTGAGTTAGAAACATTTAGAAAAAGGGATGAACCGAAATAGGGTCCCGGGGCAGATATAGTGACTCTCCAGGAAACTGTCCAGCCCTAGATACAGTGAACAAAAAGAAAAATATACGAGTTAGAAACAGGGATGAACCGAAACAGGGTCCTGGGGCAGATATAGTGACTCACAAGGAAACTGTCCAGTCCCAGATACAGGGAACCATAAGAAAAATATCTGACTCAGAAACAGGGATGAAGCGAAAGAGGGCGTTGGGGTAGATATAGTGACACACCAGGAAACTGTCCAGCCCCGATACAGTGAACCGTAAGAAAAATATCCTAGTAAGAAACAGTTAGAAACAGAGATGAACCGAAATAGGGTCCCGGGGCAGATATAGTGACTCACCAGGAAACTGTCCATCCCCAGATACAGTGAACCATAAGAAAAATATCCTAGTAAGAAATAGTTAGAAACAGAGATGAACCGAAATAGGGTCCCGGGGCAGATATAGTGACTCACCAGGAAACTGTCTAGCCTCATATACGGTAAACCCTAAGAAAAATATCCGAGTTAGAAATAGTTAGAAACAGGGATGAACCGAAAATGGGTCCTGGGGCAGATATAGTGACTTACAAGAAATCTGTCCAGTCTGAGATACAGTGAACTATAAGAAAAATGTCCGTGTCAGAAACATTTAGAAACAGGGATGAACCGAAACAGGGTCCTGGGGCAAATATAGTGACTCACCAGGATACTGTGCAGCCCCAGATACAGTGAGCCGAAAGAAAAATATCCGAGTTAGAAAATGTTAGAAACAAGGATGAACCGAAAAAGGGTCCCGGGGCAGATATAGTGACTCACCAGGAAATTGTCCATCCCAGGTACAGTGAACCATAAGTAAAATATCCGAGTTAGAAACAGGGATGAACCGAAAACGGGTCCCGGGACAGATATAGTGACTCACCAGGAAACTGTCCAGCCCCAGATAAAATGAACCATAAGAAAAATATCCGAGTTAGAAACAGGTATGAACGGAAAATGGGTTTCGGTGCATATACATTGACTCACCAGGATTCTGTCAAGTCCTAGATACAGTGAATTATAAGAAAAATATCCGAGATTGACTCACCAGGAATCTGTCAAGTCCTAGATACAGTGAATTATAGGAAAAATATCCGAGTTAGAAACATTTAGAAACAGGGATGAACCGAAACACGGTCCCGGGGCAGATATAGTGACTCTACAGGAAACTGTCCAGCCCTAGATACAGTGAAGAAAAAGAAAAATATACGAGTTAGAAACAGGGATGAACCGAAACAGGGTCCTGGGGCAGATATAGTGACTCACAAGGAAACTGTCCAGTCCCAGATACAGGGAACCATAAGAAAAATATGACTCAGAAACAGGGATGAATCGAAACAGGGCGCTGGGCCAGATATAGTGACACACCAGGAAACTGTCCAGCCCCAGATACAGTAAACTATAAGAAAAATATCCGAGTTAGAAATAGTTAGATACAAGGATGAACCGAAAATGGGTCCCGGGGCAGATATAGTGACTCACAGGAAATCTGTCCAGTCTGAGATGCAATGAACTATAAGAAAAATGTCCGTGTTAGAAACATTTAGAAACAGGGATGAACCGAAACAGGGTCCGGGGGCAGATATAGTGACTCACCAAGAAACTGTCCAGCCCTAGATACAGTGAGCCGGAAGAAAAATATCCGAGTTAGAAAATGTTAGAAACAGGGATGAACCGAAAAAGGGTCCCGGGGCAGAT
Organism: Cercis canadensis; assembly: GCA_003255065.1. NCBI lineage: Eukaryota > Viridiplantae > Streptophyta > Magnoliopsida > Fabales > Fabaceae > Cercis > Cercis canadensis. The sequence continues at coordinate 24,777 of QAOA01003077.1, forward strand.
ATAGTGACTCACCAGGAAACTGTCCAACCCAGGAACAGTGAACCATAAGCAAAATATCCGAGATAGAAACAGGGATGAACCGAAAACTGGTCCTGGGACAGATATAGTGACTCACCAGGAAACTGTCCAGCCCCAGATAAAATGAACCATAAGAAAAATTTCTGACTCAGAAACAGGGATGAACCGAAACAGGGCGCTGGGCCAGATATAGTGACACACCAGGAAACTGTCCAGCCCCAGATACAGTGAACAATAAGAAAAATATCCTAGTAAGAAACAGTTAGAAACAGAGATGAACCGAAACAGGGTCCCGGGGCAGATATAGTGACTCACAGGAAATCTGTCCAGTCTGAGATACAGTGAACTATAAGAAAAATGTCCGTGTTAGAAACATTTAGAAACAGGGATGAACCGAAACAGGGTCTGGGGGCAGATATAGTGACTCACCAAGAAACTGTCCAGCCCCAAATACAGTGAGTCGGAAGAAAAATATCCGAGTTAGAAAATGTTAGAAACAGGGATGAACCGAAAAAGGGTCCCGGGGCAGATATAGTGACTCACCAGGAAACTGTCCAACCCAGGTACAGTGAACCATAAGCAAAATATCCGAGATGGAAACAGGGATGAATCGAAACGGGACCCGGGACAGATATAGTGACTCACCAGGAAACTTTCCAGCCCCAGATAAAATGAACCATAAGAAAAATATCCGAGTTAGAAACAGGGATGAACCGAAACAGGGTCCTGGGGCAGATATAGTGACTCACAAGGAAACTGTCCAGTCCCAGATACAGGGAACCATAAGAAAAATATCTGACTCAGAAACAGGGATGAACCGAAACAGGGCGCTGGGCCAGGTATAGTGACACACCAGGAAACTGTCCAGCCCCAGATACAGTGAACCATAAGAAAAATATCCTAGTAAGAAACAGTTAGAAACAGAGATGAACCGAAACAGGGTCCCGGGGCAGATATAGTGACTCACCAGGAAACTGTCTAGCCCCAGATACAGTAAACCATAAGAAAAATATCCGAGTTAGAAATAGTTAGATACAGGGATGAACCGAAAATGGGTCCCGGGGCAGATATAGTGACTCACAGGAAATCTGTCCAGTCTGAGATACAGTGAACTATAAGAAAAATGTCCGTGTTAGAAACATTTAGAAACAGGGATGAACCGAAACAAGGTCCGGGGGCAGATATAGTGACTCAGCAAGAAACTGTCCAGCCCCAGATACAGTGAGCCGGAAGAAAAATATCCGAGTTAGAAAATGTTAGAAACAGGGAAGAACCGAAAAAGGGTCCCGGGACAGATATAGTGACTCACCAGGAAACTGTCTAACCCAGGTACAGTGAACCATAAGCAAAATATCCGAGATGGAAACA
>QAOA01003080.1:0-11297 GCA_003255065.1 Cercis canadensis
TCAAACAGACCCGAAAATTCTTTAATCCATTCATCACAACGTTTGTCACAGTATTCCTTAATCATTCTTTTGATTTCCTCTAGATATAGTTTAGGATCATCTTGCTCTTGAGTTGTGAACACCAGCACTATTAATCAACATTAGTATCACCATTGCTCCAATTTGTGTCTTGCCATAATCTTTTTTTGTTCCTCTAGTCTTGTAGTAATATTGTTACTAATCTCAAATCAATTGAATATATGAACAATTCACAGAATGTATATGTATTTAAGCATATGATCATGGAAAAAAAAAATATATTTTCCATGGTTGAAAAGCTCTCTCTTGCGACCATACATAATCATATCTTTTCTTGTTTATGATTAAATTTAAATTCTCAAAAATTGCAAGCATCATATTTCAAATAAAACAGTCTATGCATGTTTCATACCAAGTCAGGAATATGACTTTTACTTTAGTTACCCTAAAGAACACTATAAGTAAAATTGCCTTATATCTTTTCTAATCTTCTAAAGACTGAAGCAAGTCCACGATTAGACAGGACAACTATTTTAGTTGGTCTACTATAACGTTGAAGTCTCAAATTTTTTTTTTATACTATTGGTTATGATTTTGGATTCAAACACAGAACTCACAAATTTTGAGAACAACTTCAATATTATTCAACTACAATATGTTTAGTTGTTGAAGTCGCAAATTTAATTTCTCGTTCCCGCAATATGTACACCTACCTAATTTCCAAAAAAAAAAGCTAGCCCCTGTTTAAAAAATTTTCTATTAGAAGTATATAAAATATATAAATAAATGGCACATCATCATTTCTTGTTCGTAAGTTTATTACTTTTCAGACCCAATTGAAAAATCAAAATTTTTAAGGTCTAATTGAAACAATTGAAAGTATGAGGATGGGAATGAAGAAACGTATAAAATTTAGGGACCTAAAGTGCAGTTTAGTCTAAAGTTACCTATATAAAGTATTTACTACGTACCGTTTGATTCATCCAAAAGTCTATATCTCCTAATNAAGGTCTAATTGAAACAATTGAAAGTATGAGGATGGGAATGAAGAAACGTATAAAATTTGGGGACTTAAAGTGCAGTTTAGTCTAAAGTACCCATATAACGAAAATTATGTTTGAATTTTATTACTTTAAATTTTGTGATTGTGATTGTTTTATTAAAAAAATATATATATTAAAAAAATGAGTCACCTGACGCCGACGTGCATTCTCTTGCTGGGCTTGAATCAAGTGCTTCTGAAGGTGTTAATGAAGTGTCTTTGGGAGCTGTAGAATCCCAAGAACCAACTAAAACAGAGAGTTCAACTGAATCTTCATCAGACACTTTTGGGAAGAAGGAAGGAAAAACGTCGCCGTTTTTAAATTGTTTTTACACATCATTTAGCACTTATTCCTTGTCAACTAGGCTTTTAATGTGTCATATATGTAGTTAACAGTGATATATTATCAATTCTGTTACTTGTAATAGATCTCATTAACGGAAAAGTATTTTGATATGAATGTTTGTTGAGTGGATTTTATACCCACTCTTTAGATCTCTTTTACTTAATTATTTGGTTGTTTATTGAGATTAATCATCATCTAATGGGATGTTTTATGTTAAATTGTAGGTTTCATAGGTTAGAATGAAGAATTGAAGAATTGGGAAGTTTCTAAACCAGAATTCAAGCGCTGCGGCGCCTGGAGCATGAAATTTAAAAGCGGGACAGCAACTCAGAGCTGCGGCGCTCACGCGCAGAGAAAATTGGTGTTTTTTGGCAGAGAGGCAGCGCCGCGGCGCCCGTGCGATTTTTCTGAACACGTGTCCTTTTTTCTTAGTTTCTTTAGGGTTTTTAGAGAGAGTATAAATAGGAAATTTTAGGGATTTTTTGGGGGATTCTTTTCTAGACTTTTTGGAAGCAAGAAGGAGAGCAAAAACAAGGATTAGAGAAGGGCACAACAAGATTGGGGCTTCTCTTCAGAGTTTTTATTCTTCTTCCCTTTGAACCATGTCTATATTTAATTTTACCTTGTTCTTCCTTTTTGCTATGAACTAAATTCCCTTCTAGTGCTATGATGTAGCCTAGCTAGGATGATTTGTTATTTTCTATTTTTTTTAATTCAAGAACTCCTTTATTAAATTGTCTTCTTCTTCTCAAATCTTTATGCTTCTAATTGCTTGATCACCAATTAGTTGATTAGATAATTACAATGAGACTGAGAGGTAATTTGTAATTAAAGATCATAGAGATTAAGAACATAGGTTGCATGTAGGATAGGAATATACCTCCATGGCCTGTGTAGCTATTTAAAAAGAACCATAGAATTAAGTGAATTTCTAGGTTGTTCGCAATTCACATAGGAATATCGTGGGTTCATAACTTAGAAATACTTTTGTTTGACCTTGGGAAAGGCTAATAGATAATTTAGAGTTCTTGGCTAGCAATTAGGAAGATTGTTCTTGGTTAATGAATTAGGATTAGCAAATCGGAATAGCTATGGTGAAATCAAAAGCCCTAGATGTTTTCTCTCTTGATAATTCTATCATTTTACTGGTTTAGTTTGTTATTTTGCTGGTTTAAGTTTGTTTTCATCCTATTTTAGTTATTTTTTGAAAATCTCTCTATAGTGATTGATTAGATAAAATTAAGGTTAACCCAATTTCGGTAGTTGATACATTAGTCCTCATGGGAACGATAACTCTATCTCATCTTATTACTTGGAAACGATAACGTACACTTGCGTTAAGATTTCTCACAACAATGTTTATTTTTTTAGGACCAATTTGTTATTGTTGTTCTTTTTTGTTAAAAGTTGAATCTTTGAGGGATGTAAATGTAGGTTTATTCTTTTCTTTTCTTTTTTATCTGCCATACTTTTGGAGGGAAAGACAGTGCGGAAAAGGCGCGAAAAATGTTAGTGAGGACGTGGAAGGAAGGCAGTGGTTCAGATTCGGTAGCTTAACTGTTCTAAACTGTCTTGGTCAAACCTTCTTCTCATCCGTTGTGATAACGCTGTCTTTTCCTGGACATCATTTAGGCGTGTCTCCTCCGTTTGTCAAACTGCCGTCATTGGACGGCGTTCCGTTCCCTTCACTCCCTGTTACACAACATGCATACCTCAATTCCAATAATTAAATATTTCAGAAAATTCGTATAATTAAAAAATATCTTACAAATTATGTAACAAAATTAGAGTTTTTTTAACAAAAAATTATTATTTTAGTGCTCAACTAATCTCAAAACATACCGTAATGGTAAATACATATCACGAAAATCATGAGCATAACTTAATGAAACATAATGTATATAATTATTGATATAACTCAATTAATTAGTTTATTAAGTTTTTTAGAAAGTTCATCAGTGTATTATAGTTTCCTGCAAAAAAAAAAAAAAATCAGCTTATTATAGTTAAAAACTTGCTAAATTTTGAAATGACAAATTATGTCAAAAAAAAAAAAAAAACCCGTGAGAATCACCCACGGAAAGGTCATTGGATTGCATGAGTATTTGCCCTTGGACAAATGGGAAGATGCTAAATATGTTGCTCTTGCACTTAACGAAGATGGTTTCGCACAATTAAATCATCTTTATGTTACTAATAATAATGAAATTCAGTGCATGGATGACCCATCAGGTTAAAACCATGCTAAAGCTCTCTTCCCCAGCTTGGAGACATTGGCTCTCTATGCTTTTCCTAACCTCAAAAAGTTATACAATAGCTCTCTCACTGCAAGGTTGAAGGTTATAAAAGTGGGATCTTGCAATAAAATTAAGAGCCTCTTCTCATTTTCTGTTGCTAGTTATCTTTTAGAACTTGAGAAAATTGAAGTTTCATAATGCACACTATGGAGGGCATAGTTTATGATGATGGGAAACCTATTGGCTTGCTCCAATTTGGTGAGCTACGCTCTTTGTCAAAGATGTAGAGATAGTTAGACGTTGTTAATGATTTCAACTTAATAGTCTTGTTTAGGGGTGGTAAAAAAGTCTATAACAATTTCTTGTATAATGGAATAAATAATTTATGTATTAAAAAGTACTAACAATATCTACTTACACTATTGAATAACTTTTTATACGAGGTGAATTTCATATATCTAACTATTGAATTGAAAGTTCTCATTATATAGATCATGCTCACCAAATTCAAAAAAATTGATAATTAATTAGCGCTTTATTGGATTATCTTATTTTAACGGACAATAGCATTTTAAAATATAAGTAAATGCCATCAATAAAATTAGGTAGTTTCGAATTTCTGATTTATGTGGAATTTAACATTTATTATCAATACCACAATATCACATGATTCAATGGTTGAATCAATAAAATTCATCTTCTAGAAAAAGTGATTCAAAGGTGTATATGTATTGAAATCTTATATTAAATGTATTATATATATATATATATATATATATATATATATATAAGATCTTTCTCACATACCAAAGAGATATGTGATACCTTCCTGACGTTACTATATAACAACCGTTAATGTGAAATTATTTTACCTTGGCCGTTTATTTTTAACTGCTAAGATTAATTACTTTTCATATTAATGGTTATCATGCTGCTACGTTAAGGAGATATCATATACCTCTTTTATATAGTAGAATCACCCATATGTATATATGGATAGATAGATAGATAGATAGATAGATACATCAAACATTCATCACTCATGGTAGGTTTGGTTCAGTGGGTCAATTTACACCTTAACACCAAACATTCAAATTACCATTGGACTCTATAGTTTCCACCGTTCATTGTGCCACATGAAGATACAAACGGTGCAGATTCGACCATGTAGCATAGGGTTATCTAACTATATCTGAGAATAATCCACAATAGATAAGAATTAATCATTCTATATATATATATGAACATATCAAAGTATTATAGTAATACTAGCTATTTTGTTTTATAAGAATAGAAATACTAGTTATTAAGCTACTTAATCTGAGTTAAAGCTTTTGTATTGGATTGATCATGTCCTGTTTGATTCTAACATTGCATCTACACATTGATCAACTTTGATGAAGGTACGATTTAAGTATAATTTGATGAACTAGGCTATGGCTCAATGCTTCCCCCAAAATTTTCCATACTTACAATTTGCCATTGGATATGTATAAAACTGTTTTATATCTTTTGCATTATATTGATCTGCATACGTATTTACAACCTTGTCGAGTCTTGTACATGTCCATATCACTCCCACATGTCCCACACGGTTTAGGAAATTACATGCTAGGTCTCATCAAATATTTCTCTATTTAAAGCCCATGTCCCACACGATTTATGAAATGTACGTGGCTTAGTAATTTGGAATGATAGAAGACAGTAATAAATAATATGCTTTAGTGCTAGAATTTTGAAGCTTCCTCTATCTTATCTATTAATAATCAACTTATGCAGTGATTTGTGTTGGCTCCATTATTTAATTTTGGTTTGCCTCTTTGTTTACTCAAATATCTTTCATCAAACACTAATCTAGTGTGTTTTAAGGAAAACAAAATACAATTAAATATGTTAATGGGAAAAATGAATACTTAATGAATGACCTTATTCTTGAAAAAACTTCAACCACATAAATTACACATGTGGATGACAAGGAACGATGTGATGAAAAGAAGATAAGGGAGCAGGGCGGGCAGAGAACTTTAAATTGGGCCCCACACAACTAACATAATAAAGAAGGATTTAAGTCAGTTGACTCCCTCTTGTCAATGGCAATTCACTTCACATTGGCTATTACATATATGTGATACAGCAAATATTTCTTGTTCATCTCTTCAATTCCCTCATATTACTAAAATTTCTAACTGCTTCGAGTTGAATTCCACGTTCTCATTTTCTATTCATTGCCATTCTTCCCAAAAACCAGAAAAAGAAAAGAAAAAATTGCTGGTAAGTATTATAGTGCAAGTCTTGATTGATAGGCTCTTAGATTCTCAAACTTAATTAATGCTTCTGCTTCTTAGTGTACATGTACATACTGGGTTTTCCTTGAGGTTTCTCATCATTTGTTCTCGTTCTTCTTCACTAATTAAAAGAGTAAAAAAGAAAAAAAAAATGAAAGACAAACATGTTACTGAATCTCAAAATTGAATATTGTAGGTTAGTGCAGAAAGTATTGGAACAGATATATTTGTATGAATACATTTTTCTTTTTCTTATCCTCTTGACTTTTGTAAACTGCTTAGCTTCATTGTCCTTGTCTTATCTACTTTTTCTGTGATGTTTGTTAGATGTTTCAAACTTATATTTGATGTAATTTTGATCTGATTCTACTATATAACTATTTATTGAAATTAAATGCCAATTTTGTAGGACCGTAATATATTTCTTTAGTTTTCTGTTCATTGTTTTTCCTTTGAAAACCAATAATGACAAAAAAGTTAAAGATCTTCAATTTGTTGTGCCTCAGTATTAAAAATGAGACATTGTTCTTGAAGGCATCTTCCCACAAGAAGGAAAATACAAGAAAAAAGTTAAAATGGTGACCACGAAATGCTCTTATACAGTGATTCCCAGCGAGCCTACACCAAAGGGTCCTTTCTGGTTATCCGTGAGTGACCAAATGACTGCTTGGACTCATGCACCCACAATTTACATTTACAAGCCAAACCACAAGCATAACCATAACCATGGTGATTGTGTTGAGAGAATGAGAGAATCTCTCAGCAAAATCTTAGTTCACTACTACCCACTAGCTGGTCGACTACGGTGGATAGGAGGTGGCAGATTGGAATTGGAGTGTAATGAAATGGGAGTGACAGTTTTGCAAGCTGAATCTACAAAAACTTTAGATGAATATGGTAATTTTGAGCCCAACCACACCATTGCTGAGCTCATTCCCNATGGTAATTTTGAACCCAACCACACCATTGCTGAGCTCATTCCCAACGTTGATAAAAGCAAACCTATTGAGGAGCTTCCCTTGTTGCTGGTTCAATTGACAATATTCAGTTGTGGTGGCCTTTCTCTTGGCCTTGCCATTTCCCATATTTTGGTTGATGGGGTATCTGCTATTCACTTCATCAACTCATGGGCCAAGCTTGCTCGTGGGGAAACATTGAAGCAAGAAGAAATGCCATTTTTGGATCGAACAGTTCTGAAAAGTCCAGAACCAGTTGCAGCACCACGTTTTGATCACCAAGTCTATGAGTTTAAGCCAGTGCCACTTATGCTAGGTAGCTCTGACAACATAGCTGAGAGGAAAAAGGAGACTAGTGTTGTATTATTGGAACTCACAAGAGATCAAGTCGGGAAGCTGAAGAATAAAGCGAATGAAGAAATTATGGTGTCTTCTTCGGTGCACGAGTTGTATTATTGGAACTCACAAGAGATCAAGTCGGGAAGCTAAAGAATAAAGCGAATGAAGAAATTATGGCGTCTTCTTCGATGCACGCAACTCGTCCTTATAGTAGATATGAAGCTATTGCTGCTCATATTTGGAGATCTGCTGATAAAGCTCGTAAACATGATGAGCATCAGCCAACGGTAGCTCGATTTGTTGCTGATATTCGCAATAGATTGAACCCATCTCTTCCTCGAAATTACTTTGGGAATGCTTTGCTTCGAACAGTGACACCCATATGCTTCAGTGGGGAAATCATATCAAATCCATTAAGTTATGCTGCCCAGAAAATAAGGGAAGCAATTGACAAGCTTACAGATGAGTACCTAAGGTCTCAGCTAGATTTTTTAGCAAGTCAAGAGAATGTGGATTGGATGAGGGGCTCTTTCCACAGCCTGGGATGCTTGAAAAGCCAATTTTTTGGAAATCCTAATCTTTCTATTGGGTGCTGGTTGAGTATGCCTGTGTATGAAGCAGATTTTGGGTGGGGAAAACCACTGTATATGGGTCCAGGATCTTTAAATGAAGATGGCAAGACATTCATCATTCCAGGCCCCTCTGGAGATGGCTCTATTATTGTTGCCTTTCGTTTGCAGAAAACTCATATTGAAGCTTTTCAAAAGTTCTTCTACCAGGAAGTATGAATTTATAGCATTTTTCTAATTTTCTACTAATGTTTTTTATGTTATTTTTAGTTATGATTTTGTATTTGATTAAGGAACCCACAAGTTCTGAGAACGATTTCAGTATCGCTTAGTTATTTAATTATTTTCTACTTATGTTTCCCAAGTAAACGACTAGTATGCTCTATTTATATTTCAAAACTTGACCTCCTTAACTTTGCAGTTTTCTTATTCATGTGAATTATCTAAATCAGTAATAATTTATATTCTCATAGTGACTTCGGTGTAATATTATTATCCTTAGCTTTAGCTAACCTTTTAATAATTCCCTTGATATCTTACCTTTACAATTTTACATCATGCTTTTGCAGTGAAGCATTGCGGATCATCATTCAGAGCAATTTGTCTGTATCATATATTCACACCTCATTTCATAAGAAACAATTCATATGTTTCTCTTTATTGCCAATCTTGCCTTCAATTAAGTAACAATTTGTATGAGAAGTTATTTGGTCCACCACGTGTGGACTTTCAATTTCCACCGACGGGGACCAAATAGTGACACGTGACCATGTGTATGTGCCATTCTTTTTTATCAATTAAAACAAACACCCTCTTCCTTTCTCCATCAAGAAATTCCTTTCTCTCTCCCACTCTCAGGATTCACTCTATGTAGAGCTCACTTTGCCATTAAAGTGGTTAAAATAATGGTATTTATTGAGGGATATATATATTTCCCCTATAGTTATATAAATTAGGGAAAAGTCTTAAAAATCTCTTTAACTATGCTCTTGTTACATTTTACTCCCATGCTTAAAAAACGTAAAAAAAATATTATTGAACTTTCAAAATGTGCACTTTACGTAATATCACCTACAAACTTGTGCAAGTTTTGCAAACATAAAAATGATGCAACTAATGTTGCAAAATTTGAAAAAGTAAAGGTAAGTTTTGTGTGTGAAGAGAAGAAAATTAGAAATGGTCAGCATTCAGCAACCAACGTGATCAGCAAATAATTAAACAAGTTTGGCTTGAAACCTGCTGGAACAGTGTGGCAGTCAACATACAGTAGTGCAGTCTACAACAATTTAATATGGCAGACAACTAATTAATATTGGAAAACTTAGCCTAAGCTGCACAAGATTTACACTATGCTTTTGAGGTGTTTGAGACAGCCACCTAAGCTTATGTATTCTGGCTCTGCTTTTTTTGCTGTTTAATGAATTCCTTTTTAACTCAAAAAAAGAAAAATCAAGAACTTTTTATGGTGGAAAAAAATAGGAGAATTAAAAAAAAAATTAGTAAGAAAAATATAATTCAAAAACAAAAAAAAAATATTACTGAAAATTAAACAGTGATTATTAATAATAAAAAAAAAACAGAAAATCCACTATATCTTTCCCTTTTTGAGTCTTTATTTTTTCTTTTGATGTGACGTAGGAACATCCTCATAAGTTTATGTACTATAGCTAGACTTGTCAAAATAGACTGGTTCATTCTAAAATAGCGTTAAGTTCATAAAATCCCAACCCAAATAGGCGACAATGGGCCATGACCATTCGAGTTTGGGGAGGGCCAACACCACTTTTCTTTTTGAAAAGATCAAATCATTCAACCTAATTCCCAAAATGTCCTCCCAAATTCAAACTAAGCAAATTGACTTAAATAATACGCATTTGCAAACTATTTAAGTAAAAATGGTAGTTTTCAAACTATTTATCTAAAAATGATGGTTTTAAATATTTTATTATTTTTCATAAGTAAGGAAGAACACTCTATACATAGATAGAGTGTATATCTACAAAAAATGCTTTAGGACATATTTCAAAATTGCGTGTGCACTATTTAAAAAGACCTCTAGGGCATGCTTTTTAAAACTGAAAACGCTATAAGAGTAAATATTTTATTATTTTATTATTTTATGAACACGCTTCAGGAGGTAAGGTGTTTCCAAATGGAAAATGTTTTACCTCAAACGCTTGATATTTGTAGCATCAAGTACAGAGCCATCAGGGGCTCAATACTTTGAAATAACGAATACATCCCTTAACTAGGTCCACCTGCTGAGAATGATCCGCCACCTCCCAGTAGCATCAATAGATAAGTAAAGTAATACAGTTAATTCTCAACTCTATCTTTATGTGAAGTAATGGAAGCCAGGTAACAATATAAACATATCTTAAGGAGCCAAGTAAATAACACGGATCCATAGGCACATTTTGGGCAAACTTTTTAAATGAAGGAAACTAACTCCTCGGCACAAAAAGCAAATGAAAAAAAAAAAAAAACNAAAAAAAAAAAAATCATTATCAAGACTTGAAGAACAGTCACAACCATTGCATCCTTCAAGTTATGGCAGCCACCAGGAAGCTCAAATGCAAGAGCAAAATGGGTTCTCTAGACATTTAAGAGAAGTTAAGAGTGAAAATTTTAAACAGATGGATGTAAGCAAAAAACTTAAAATGTAAATTTGTAAGATATACCCCTGATTTAGTTTGACAACGATAATCACCACCAGTGTATACTGATTTTGGCTTTTGCTGAGCGAGGGACACCTGGTAGATCAGACAAAAAATGTTTTGCAATAGATAACAAATCCTTATGTTCAACGCCAGAGGCTGCAAGTACTATCCGAGGTGCAGTATAGTTTTCTTGATGTTTCATAAAAGTATAATTTTGATAAGGTAATAAATAGCGAACAAATAATATTTAATACAAAAAAATTATTTTGTTTGATACAAAAATAAAAATATTTCTACTCATCAACCTATGGTTAAATCAGAGTCAAATAAAATATTCTATAAACATCTCTTAAGATGCTATTAGTCTTAAGAGTCAAATGAGGTAGACTATAATTTTTGATAGATATAAAATTATTATTAGGCATTCCCCTAACAGCTTAAGTTTTTTGAGTTTGATTAGTTTTTAACATGATATCAGAGCATCTTTGACCAAACGATTAGAATATCGAATCTTTATGCATCTACTTTCTTAATTACATTGAAATTTCAACACAATATCTAAGTGGGCATATGTTTTGTTCACTTTGGACTCTCCCATACAAGGGCAAGTTGGATATAAAATCATTATTTCACCTTAACAACTTAAAATTTTGGGTTGAAGGCCCAATAATGATTTTATATTTAACAATTTTAGGTCAAGAATAGGATAGAGTGTCATTTCGACAAACCTTAAGGGAATAAGTTTAATTTATCCTTTTATTTTTCTTCCAAATTCTTGTGCTTGCTTCATAATATACTTAATTGTAGTTATGCCTCACTACCAAAACTGTTTTTTTTTTTTTTTA
>QAOA01003102.1:1706-25804 GCA_003255065.1 Cercis canadensis
CCCTAGGATCAAGTTTGGATTGCCCAGGAAATTGGAAGTAAACAAAGACCTTACAACCGAAAGTCTTAGGGGAGAGAGATGTAGGACTGAAGTAGGGAAAGGACCGTTGAAGGACTGAAATGGGGGTTTGAAAGGCCAGAACTTTAGAAGGCATCCGATTAATGAGATAAGCTGCTGTTAGAACAGCCTCTCCCCATAGATATTTGGGAACATGCATAGTGAACACAAGGGATCTAGCCACTTCTAAGAGATGACGGTTTTTTCTCTCGGATATACCATTCTGTTGGGGGGTATTGGCACAAGAACTTTGGTGAATTATACCCTGAGAATTAAGGTATTCTCCTAGGATAGAGTTAAAGTATTCCTTTCCATTATCGGTTTGAAAAATCTGAATGGTGGCTTTGAACTGATTTTGGACCATAGAATGAAAAATTTTGAAGGTTTGGGAGGCTTCAGATTTTTCTTTTAGGAGGTATACCCAGCAGATTCTGGTATGGTCATCAATAAATGTAATGAACCATTTAGCCCCGGAAGTACTTTTCACTCTAGAGGGTCCCCAAACATCACTATGAATAAGGGCAAAAGGTCTAGAGGCAGTATATGGTTTAACAGTATATGGAACTCGAGTTTGCTTTGCTAATTGACACACCTCACAAGAAAGAGAATTCAAATTTTCATTGATAAATAAGGTTGGAAACAACCGCTTGAGGTACAGAAAATTAGGATGCCCTAACCTACGATGCCACAACATAATTTGATCAGATTTGGACACTTTTACAGCAAGAGCTTGTTTATTAGGAGGTCCACAATTTTTCTAGAAGTAGAGACCATCTGACATACTAGCACTGCCAATCATCTTCCCCGTAGCTTGCTCCTGTATAACACAAAAATCAGGGGTAAATTTCACTCGACATTGGGAGTCATTGGTCAATTTACTGATTGAAACAAGGTTACAAGTTAAATTAGGGACATGAAAAACAGAATGAAGAACCAGATTTTTGGTTAATTTGATTGACCCAAAACCAGCAACAAGTGAGAGAGGCTACCCTTACCTGATAGTCATAGGTGCATGGTGTATAGGAGAGTAAAAGAGAGGGATCACTTGTCATATGGTCATATGGTCCGAAGCTCCAGAATCAAAGATCCAAGGAGCTGAATGTGTAGGTTCACGGTTAGACATAGAGAGGGCCGTACCTTTAAGAGCTAGAGAACATGTAGGTGTCTCGGATTGGGTACTAAGCAATTGGTGGAGTGCTTCCAGTTGAGGTTTAGACAGCTGAACATAGAGACTTCTTCCTCTCCCCAAGTTTCTTCAAGTGTAGGTTCACTAGAAACTCGGTGGGCCTTGCCTTCTCTTTTATTTTTAGATTTCCAGCCAGGGGGTACTCTATGGAGTTGGAAGCACTTCTCCCGGGTGTGGCCTATCTTCTTACAGTAGCTGCAAGTAGGACGATCTCCAAGCTTGAGTGGCTTGTTGTCACCTCGAATTTTAGGATCAGAACTGCCCTTGGTATAGAGGGCAGTAGTTTCAGTAGAGATTGGGTTTTTTTCTTCTCCCAACATTACCCTCTTTCTGTTTTCTTCACGTCTCAATTCAGCAAAGGCTTCTCCAATTGATGGCAGAGGCCTTCTTCCCAAGATCCGATCACGTACCTCATCCAAAGTTCTGTTTAAACCTGCCAGAAAATCATACAGTCGCTCCTTGTCCAGATGTGCCTTGAATTTGACATGTTCATCAACATCTCCCCAATCAAATTCATAGGACAGATCTAGTTCTTGCCACAGAACCTTTAGGGAGTTGTAATATCCAGTGACATCCAGGTTGCCTTGCCTAATATCCTTCNAAGTTCTGTTTAAACCTGCCAGAAAATCATACAGTCGCTCCTTGTCTAGATGTGCCTTGAATTTGACATGTTCATCAAGATCTCCCCAATCAAATTCATAGGACAGATCTAGTTCTTGCCACAGAACCTTTAGGGAGTTGTAATATCCAGTGACATCCAGGTTGCCTTGCCTAATATCCTTTAGCTTCAACTTGATCTCAAACACTTGAGATGCATTCTCAAGGTCTGAGTAGGTTTCTTTTACAGCATCCCAAATTGCCTTGGCTATCTTGAACAGCAAATAGGTTCGACTGATGGTTGGCTCCATGGAGTTGATGAGCCAAGACATGACAATGGAGTTATTAAGTTCCCAAGCAGCATAGCTGGGATCATCAAGCTTGGGTTTACTGAGTTCACTAGTTATAAAACCCAGCTTTCCCCGTCCTCTAATCACCATGAGGACTGATTGAGACCAGTGGAGAAAGTTCTTCCCATCTAGCCTATGATTTGTAATGACTAGAGAAGAATTTTCACCAAAGGAAGAGATACCCGGAGTGGACAAACTGGTATTACTACCTGAACTCCCTTTTCCCGAAAGATCCATGGTTTGAACTTGCTTTGATACCATGTAAAAATCTGAGAATAATTTCTCTCTTACTGCTATTGACAACCAGACTTTACATATATAGGAATTGATGACAGCAATCAATTCCTAATTATAAGCAATAGCCTAATCTAAGGGATTCTATTTACATTAATTATCCCTAGTCAGCTATCCTAATAAATACAATTAACTACAACTGATTAAATACAGTAACTCCAGCTGATTGAATTCAATTAGCTATCCCTTAATTTCCTCCCTTAATATCCGGGATTTCCAACAGTGTTTTTAGTCAGATTCAAATCATGGTAGCAGAAAGAATTATTACAATGTAATATTAGTTGATAAGATTTTGAGTATTTTGAATCCTTGAAGCTTGTCTGTAAGGGTTACTTTCCTTTACTCTACTTCTTCTGTGTAAAGAATAGCCCCTAGATTTTACTCTTATCTTCTCTCTTACAAAACCAAACTGGTGTTTTAAGTCTTTCTCTTTTGGCATAAATTCTAAATGCTTGAATTTGTCAACAAGAAAAAATATCTTAGATGCCCAGGTATTTTGCTTATCTTTTACTGTGTTACTGCCATAATGACTCTGCAAGCTGTCTGTTCAATTCCAACCATTGTCTTAGAACCTCTGACATCAGGTGTGTAAGGTGTGCAAACATGGGACTTTTTTTTTTTGGGCCTGAAAATGTGGGACTTAGATACTTGATCCTGATTCCAGAATGGACAAGCGACATTCATGAACTGTACCTTAAAGAGAAGGCCATGTGGAGTTGGGTCTAATTAGCTTATTGTGGGCTCCAAATACTGAATAACTAAACATCATCAGAATAAGGATTCAATGGAAACTAATGCTAGATGCAAATGAAAGCTTCTTATGCAAAGTTCGGACTCTGCATCCTGGGAAACTCTCATATTAGGATTCACGTTCTAGTTTCTGTTGCACTTGTAAATACTCAGTCCTCCTTGGTGCAGTTTCACTTGCATCAATATTAAAGTATGCTTGAAACATAAATCAGAGAAGCTGTAGATATCATTAACCCTATGTTTTGGATTGAGGGAAAAGTTGGGAGGGGGGGAAGAAATTGAGGGAAGAAAATGGAGGTGTAAAGTTATTTTCTATTGTTTGGTTGTAGGAGAGAAAATGGGAGGGGAAGAAAATTTTCACAAAAAGGGCATGTGGGCCTCTCCAAAAAAATATTTCTGCATGAATGGAGAGAAAATGCAATGAAAGGACTCAAAAAAGGCAATTGGGCCATTTTGTCCCTATTAATGACACTAGTTTCAATTTTTTATAAGGGCCATGGGTGTAGTTTTATATTTATCAAATTTTAAAAAGCTACTTTCTCTCCATTTCCTTTCCTTTCATTTTCACCCATCCAAACATTAAAGAGAAAAACTATTTTCTCTTTATTTTCTATCCCTCTTTTCTTTCCTCCTATTTTCTTTCTCTCCATTTTCTCCTCCCATCCAAATATAGTATAAATGTTAATGTGTGCGTGTGTGTTATGAGGAATGCATGCTTTGATGTTTGTGTGAGTCAAGAATGTTGTGGTAATATGTAAACATTCTTCCGTAGTAATTTGATAAACATGGTTCGAACTGTAGTAGAAATTCAGTCTTGAGATGAGAACTATTGGATATTTAACTTAATTATTCTGGAGCTTGTTAGTAGACCTGAAACTTTTAATTGCATGCTTCAAACTTTTAGTTATTATTTTATTGCTTGAACTTTGGTGTTTCTAATTTAATTAGTGGTGTTATCTAAATTTTTTGCATTATTAACATCTGATGTGAAGTCTTTCTTGAATATTGTACCAGTGGATTCTATCAAGTGGGTTCGTCCTGATTCCATTACACTTGGATGCTTTCAAATTGCTGGAGATGGAAAGGAGGAAAATTATCATCTCCAAGTTATTAGAAGCAGAGATGGTTATATTGATGATGTAATTGCAAGATCCTGTATCTGCTATGAATTAATCTTGATGAGTTTACTATGCTGAGCTGCACTTTACAGTTATTGTCTTGTTATATATTATTATTTTGTGTTTGTCTTATCTAACAAAGAAAAGGTCTTAAGATCATCTTATTTGTGGTTCTATGTAACCCATGAGGTATTTATTGCTCTATTTAACATGATGTGTATTTTGATGGACAGATATTTTATTTTATTTTATGTTGCTTTTGTTACATGTTCTGAGGATATGTTTATATTGTCCAACCCCTATAGTATAAAACTCTTAAATTTCTTTATGGTTGGGACTTGGGAGGACCTACCAAAAATATTATATTGTTTATATTTTTATCCACCTTTTACTCAACACTTGAATGGATATATTGGACTAGAAATCCTGTGCAATAGTAATTCAATCTCATAAGGAACCTATTGTTTCATACTGGTCCAGAAGATCAAATTAGTGGGCAATTGTGTAATAATTTTACCTCATCTTCATGCCGTTATTTATTCAATGTATGCATAATTTTTATGCTTTTGTACAGTAAGGAATACATTCTTTTAGTATTAAACTCTATATTTGTATCTCTTCTTATAGGCACGTTCTGAGTTGGTTGTGCAATCCTTCTATGATATTTATCAAGGACTAATTGATGACATTGTGCCCTTTGGAAGTGGACCGTACCTGTTATTGACCTACTTAGAACAATGGTAAAAGTTTCTCCTCACAAGTCCTGAATCTCTTTTTTAGTCCCCTCTTTTGGCTGGTATTTTGATCTTCACATGTTATAACTTATAACAGCTTCATATTTTCTTTGATGGTGCCTGTAAAATTTGCTATTGTAATCTGACTATTGAAGAATGTGTAAATTTAATGTATGATGTCCTGACAATATAAAACTCTCCTATTATACAGACTTCTTTCTCATGCTTTACGCTAAAACCAAAGCTATGTCTAGTGTTTTTTGTGAACCAAGCTATTCTTGGTGACTTATCTTAGGAGGCACTCTGGTGTGTTCATTCATATATGATCCAATCCTTAGCCTAATGTTAAAAGCTCATTTTAATAGATGGACCGTGTTTAAGTCTGGGCTTGGATCATTAGGGATCATGAACAGCTTGTTTAATAGATTTGTAAGTGGATCACTTTATAGTTCAATCAACTGATTGGTCAAGTTTCATTTGTGATGTAGTATTGGGGCCAAACAGCAAGAATTTGGGGCAGAATTAGGGATTTGAGGGGAGAGATTGAGATAGGAACAAAGAGTAGGGTTCTAATACGTAGAAACCTCTGATAATTGAAATTATACTCTGAAAAGCTGCTGCTTACAGTAGATCTTAGGCTATTTATACTAGGATTTCTAAGTCTAGTACTAACCCGACCCAACAGTACACAAGCCTGTTGGAAATCCCGGATATTAAGGGAGGAAATTAAGGGATAGCTGATTGAATTCAATCAGCTGGAGTTATTGTATTTAATCAGCTGTAGTTAATTGTATTTATTAGGATAGCTGACTAGGGATAATTAATGTAAATAGAATCCCTTAGATTAGGCTATTGCTTATAATTAGGAATTGATTGCTGTCATCAATTCCTATATATGTAAAGTCTGGTTGTCAATAGTAGCAAGAGAGAAATTATTCTCAGAATTTTACAAAGCCCAAATCTAATATAAGTCCATAAATTAAAAAGGCCACATGCTAGACACATGACTACTTAAATAAGATTAAAACACACATAAAATAGAAAGGTAGTAAACATGATGCTCCTGCATCAATCTCCCCCTCTTGAAAGTGGGCTGGTGTCTGGAGCAAAAACATTACAAACTTCTGCATAAGTCTTTGGGTCAATCTGTTTCAGCTCCTCCTCTGCAATCCAAGTGCTTTCAGTAGCTGGTTTAATAACCATTTCACCAAAAATCGCCGATATTGATTTCCCCTTCTAGACTTCACCTCCTTCACATCAAGTACATCTTCAATAACTTCTTGCTGCACTGTGGGCAAACTGTTAACTTGCTTAGCAATTGGAGTCGTTCCCTCTTCAAATCCTTCATAAATATTAATGTGCCACATTGAAGATTGGGCTGATTTGTAGCTCAGAAGGCAGCTTTATTAAGTAGGCATTAGAGCTGATTTTCTTCAATACCTTACATGGCCCGAACTTCCATGACTTGAGCTTATGGTAAGTACCCTTAGGAAATCGCTCTCGCCTCAAATGCACTAACACCATGTCACCCTCTTCAAACTCCTGTATGCGGCGATGCCGGTTGGCAGCAGTTGCATAAGCATCATTGCTGGATCTTAAGGCCTCTCTGACCTCCTTATTAACTTGTTGGATTTGATCAGCAAATGCCTCCCCATCATCACTCACCCTAGCCTCTTGTGGTAAAGGCACCAAATCAAGCACATTCTGTGGTTTAAGGCCATATGTTGCTTCAAAAGGTGTTTTTCTAATAGTTCTGTTCACTGAATTGTTATATGCAAATTCAGCTTGTGGTATCACAAAATCCCATGTCTTCACATGATTTCCCACAAGACACCTCAGTAAATTTCCCAAACTCCTATTCACCACTTCTGTTTGACCATCAGTTTGTGGATGGCAAGTGCTGGAATATTTTAGTTGAGTTCCAAGCTTCCTCCATAAATATCTCTAGAAATGTCCCATGAATTTGACATCTCTATCAGAAACAATAGATGTTGGAACTCCATGTAGCCTAACCACTTCTCGAAAGAACAATTCAGCAATACGTGAAGCATCAGCAACTTTCGAGCAAGGTATAAAATGTACCATTTTTGAAAACCGGTCCACTACAACAAAGATGGCATCATACCCCTTTGCCGTTTTTGGAAGCCCCAAGACAAAATCCATGCTCAAATGGATCCATGGTGCTTCTGGCTCAGGCAACGGAGTGTACAGACCTGTGTTTTGTGAGCTTCCCTTGCCAAATTGGCAAATTGAGCATCCTTTCACCCACCTGTCCACATCCTTAAGCATTTTTGGCCAATAGTAACGATCTGCCACCATTCCCATGGTCTTATCTCTGCCAAAATGTCCTCCCAAACCATTCCCATGAAGTTCCATGATGATTTGTTCTTGTAAAGAACCCCTTGGAATGCACAATTTATTGCCTTTAAATAAATACCCATCATGCAGCCTAAAAGGCAATTTTTCTGCCATATTGGACTTCTGTAATTCTTCCAAAAGTTGGCAGAAATCAGGATCAGTGCTATACTGATTCTTCAACTCTTCAAAGCCAGTAACTTGGGTGCTCATTACTGTAAGGAGTAGAGAGCGTCTACTTAAAGCATCCACGACAACATTCGACTCTCTAGTTTTATATTTCAAAGAGAAATTAAACTCATCAAGAAAGGAACTCCACTTGGCATGACGCTTACTGAGCTTCTTTTTAGAACTTAAATACCTTAATGCTTGATGATCAGAGTAAACCACAAACTCCCGATAAGCTAGGTAGTGCTTCCAATGTTAAATAGCCCGCACTAAAGCATAAAATTCCAAATCAAAAGTGGAATATTGCCGCTTGGCATCTAATAGCTTCTCACTGAAAAACTCAATTGGTTGCCCATCTTGGCTAAGAACAGCTCCAATGCCTAAGTGAGATGCATCACATTCTACAACATATAATTTTTCAAAATCTGGCAGCATAAGGACTGGTGCTTCAGTCATACAATTTTTAATCTCCTCAAAAGCTCTTTGGGCAAATTTTGTCCATGTGAATTGACTATTCTTCAAGCATTTAGTAATTGGGTTCATAATAGAGCTGAAATTTTTGATAAATCTCCTGTAAAATGAGGCCAAGCCATGAAAGCTTCTAACTTCCCGGATTGTTTGTGGGACTGGCCATTCTGTAATAGCACAAACCTTTCTAGGGTCTGGTTTTAACCCCTGGGCTGAAACAATAAATCCCAAAAATACAACCTCAGCACAAAAAGGAACATATTTTTAAATTTATAAAGAGTCTCTCATGATGAAGTGTCTCCAGAACCTTGCACAAATGAATTAAATGTTCTGTCTTGGTTCTACTGTAAATCAAAATATCGTCAAAGTAGACAGCAACGAATGATTGCAAGAAAGATTTTAGTACCTCAGTCATGACTCTCATGAATGTGCTCGGTGCATTAGAAAGGCCAAAAGGCATTACCAACCACTTATACAAGCCATCTGGTGTCTTAAAAGCTGTCTTCCATTCATCTCCACTTCTCAATCTGATTTGGTGGTAGCCGCTCCTTAGATCAATTTTAGAAAACACCCTAGCACCAACCAATTAATCAAGCGTTTCTTCCAATCGAGGGATAGGGAATCTATATTTAATTGTGATCTTGTTGATAGCACGGCTATCAACACACATCCTCCAAGTACCATCCTTCTTTGGAGTAAGCAAGGCTGGACATGCACATGGACTTTTACTCTCACGCACCAAGCCTTTAGTCAGCAAATCCTCCACTTGTCTCTGCATTTCTGCCTGATGCATAGGTGGCATTCTATAAGCTGGCAGATTTGGAAATGCTGCACCAGGTGCCAAATCAATGGCATGTTGGATGCTTCTCTTTGGTGGTAAACCTTGGGCCAATTGTCACCAACCAGCTCTGCAAACTCCCCAACAATTGCTGAATTTCTGGTGGGTACTCGGCTGATTTGTTTGTCTGGTCATCTCCCACTATTTTGCTAACCAGTACATATACAACTCCCTCTTCTCTGCTGACTTTTTCAAATCTGGTGGCAGAAACAATGGCAGCAATTTTGTCACCCTTAGATGAGTGATGAGCCCCTGCAGTATCTTCTTTAATAGGGTGAAATGTATATTTCTTTCTGCCCCTATAAAAAGAATAGGTATTGGGTTTGGCACGGTGTTCAACATCATTATCAAATGGCCAAGGTCTGCCCAAAAGAAGATGACCTACATCCATAGGCACAACATCTCACAAAGCTTCATCTTCTAACGTATTACCCATAGTAAAATTGACTAGGCACCTAGATGTGACAGGAACTTCATTACCCTTTTTAAGCCATCTGATCTTATCAGGATGAGGGTGCTTTTCAGTAATCAGCCCTAGTTTCTCCATTGCATCTTTTGAAATAACATTCTCCATACTACCTCCATCAATAATTAAATTGCATACCTTTCCCTTGCAAAACACACGTGTTCTGAATTTGCTATGTCGCCTCCAATCTTCTGTGTCATCTTTGGTGGTGGTTGTCATTACTCTACGGATAACCAATGACTCCCCTTGCACTGGATACACATCAACTTCTTCATCCTCATTAGGAAAATCATCATAAACAAGTTCAGGTATTTCTTCCCCTTCTTCTCCTTCTACAAAATTAATTCTGCGTTGTGGGCAAGCATATGAAGCATGCCCCTTTTCACCACAAGAGAAACATCGAAATTGGGAGCTACTACCCAGTTTTAAAGCACCTGTTTCAGTATTATTCCTCTGCCCATATTTCAGCACGCTCTTCCCTTTGTCAATCTGAGCAATATTTTCTCCATTGCCTTTGCTTGCTGCACCGTTCACTCGACCACTTCGTGGGGCTGTTTGATCATTCTAAACCCCCGCATGGTGTTACTAAAATTTTGTGAAGTATTCCCCATTCTGCCATACCCAAATTTTCTCACTCCAAGATGCAAAGCACGTTTCTCAGCCATTAAGGCAAATTGTCGAGCATCTTCTAGGTTGAATGGGCGAACCACTCCCATTTCATCCCTAACAGTATGACACAAACCAGCAAGATAACGAGAGGTCATCTGTTCTATTGTCTCATTCAAACCAACCCTAATGGACAAATTGTTGAACTCCGAAGTGTACTCCTCCACTGACATGTCACCCTGCTTCAATGAATGAAACCGCTCATACAGATCCATTAGGTAGTCTGCTGGTAAAAACTATTTTCGCATCTTTGCCTTCATGTGTTCCCAAGTGCTGATTTTCTCCTTCCCTTGTCGTGTACGCTGCTCTTCAACTCTCAAAAACTATTTTCGCATCTTTGCCTTCATGTGTTCCCAAGTGCTGATTTTCTCCTTCCCTTGTCGTGTACGCTGCTCTTCAACTCTCTTCCACCATTGAAGTGCAGTGGCTTTTAATTTTAATTTCACAAACAACACTTTTCTCTCTTCTTGCATGGGTTTCCATTCAAAATAGTTCTCCAAACTAGCCTCCCAATCTAAATAATCCTCGGCATGCATTTTTCCCATAAAATCAGCAACTTCAATTCTAATTCCACCTCCGTTCAAATCAAGGGCACGAACCAACCTCTCCTCTAATCCACCTCTTGCTGCTTGGTTAGCAGTTCCAGTTTCATGGAATGGGTTATCCTCTCCTTGATTCAATTCTTCATCCCCCGAACTACCTTCCGGTATGTCCTGGTTTTCGCGGTCACCTTCCGGAATCTCCATACGGGCTTCTGCACGTCCTTGTCGCTGCAAAGCCTGCACGGCTCGCGACAAATCTTCAATCATCCTTCGCATCTCAGCCAATTCTGCTTGCTGCTCTTGGTTTCCTCTACCTCTACCACCTCTACCACCACCAGCCATGAGCTCTGATACCAATTTGATGTAGTATTGGGGCCAAACAACAAGAATTTGGGGCAAAATTAGGAATTTGAAGGGAGAGATTGAGATAGGAACAGAGAGTAGGGTTCTAATACGTAGAAACCTCTGATAATTGAAATTATATTCTGAAAAGTCGTTGCTTACAGTAGATCTTAGGCTATTTATACTAGGGTTTCTAAGTCTAGTACTAACCCGGCCCAACAGTACAGAAGCCCAAATCTAATATAAGTCCAGAAATTAAAAAGGTCACATGCTAGATACATGACTACTTAAATAAGATTAAAACACACATATAAAATAGAAAAGGCAGTAAACATGATGCTCCTGCATCAATTTGAGTCAAATGAAATAAAAATACCAACCAGAGAGACTAGTTCGTGTTTTAGTTCTTTCCCCCTCTTTTCTTTTTGGTGGGGGATATGTTAGCTTTCAGTGTCAATTTCCTTCTTTCAGAAGAAATCTAAGTCTCTACTATGTCTCATTTTAAAATTTTGACCTTTTGTTACAGCACAAGAAAAAGTCAGGATTGTTGTGTCGCCACAGGGACTATCGTTTTATCTTGTGATTTGTTTTCGTATTGGCTTTAGTTTTGATTATCTTTTACTGATCACAATTGAATTGTGTTTATGGACTTTGATTATGTATTTTGGAACATGTGCTTGATATTGATGTGTTTCTTATGTGAATCATTTTTGTTATTGATATAGAAAGAAAAAATGAAGCCTTCCAATTCTTTGCTTTTAGGCAAATAGTTTCCTGTGCCTATTATAAGAATGATTAATTGTATTCTGAGTTGATTTTCCTTGTGTTAGCATACAGACTTTTAGGTTTTATCTATTATAGTCGTTTAATGACTTTTAGGCAAACTGATGTCCAGTTATGCTTTTTCATCTGTTACTACAGCCAGCTTGCAATCAATGCTAACAGGAAGAATACAGATCAACACATTATGTTGCTTGGTTGGTCAGTAGATGATCATAAGAGTGAAGCTGTTCTTGTTGATATTGAACGAGATAACTGGGTTCCAAGAATTGAGCTTCAAGGTACTTAAAATTGTTATATATACCAGTCTTTGTTTGGGATGAGGCTTCTTTCCTTCAGCAAAAGTCACCAACTTACCATTAAATATTTGATTTTTTTTGGTTGAGTTCTGATGCTGGTGTTTTGGGAAGCTGCACAGGGGTTGCCTGCTGTAAGATATTTGGACTTCTGTAAATAAAACTGGACTAATGGGTCCTCAGAAAGATGAATGTATTTATTAGTGGGCTTGCTTTTGGAGTCTTTGAATGCTCTTTTAGAGCTTAAGTTGCAATGTCTCTCTCTCTCTCTCTATGTCATGGTGTGCCTACTTGCACATTTCCTATTTATTATTACACTTTATCACAGTTTTTATTAGCCATGGAAAAATTATAAATTGAGTACTATATATATGGAGTTATTTTAAACATGTTTTTGGGTGTTGCTTTTATTTGGCGTTTGATTGGCAAACAAGATGTTTTGGATTCAATATGATTGAAATACTGGGTTGTTTATCTTTTCCTTTTCCTAAATGAGTATGTTATCAATATGGTAATGCAAATAAATAACTCTCTGTGTTATATTGTTGCATTACTGTATTGATAACAAATTCATCAGAAAAAATAAAGGTGAAAACTT
This sequence comes from Cercis canadensis, assembly GCA_003255065.1. Taxonomy (NCBI): domain Eukaryota; kingdom Viridiplantae; phylum Streptophyta; class Magnoliopsida; order Fabales; family Fabaceae; genus Cercis; species Cercis canadensis. The sequence goes on from QAOA01003102.1 coordinate 14,312, forward strand.
TTGTTTGGAAGCATTATTTACTAGAATTAATACAAATGATCTGTTACAGATTTGTAGAAAGTCTTAGACAAGTAATCATCTTTTCTTACACCATGAGGTTGCTTGGCAGCTTTGGAATCAGCTTTTTGGCATTTTTCAACAGCAATGGTTTTGCCCTTCTTCCTTGGATCAGTTTTGATCAATTCATTTTAGAGGTTTTGGAAGGAAAAGGGAGTGCAAATTCCTTTGGAAGTGCCCTATATTTGCAGGGTTGCAGTGTTTATGGTTGGAACAATCCTAGAATTTTGCAACCAGAGTTTTACACCAACACTTCTTTTATGGGATATAACTGTTTTCTTTGCCTTGTTATGGGTGTCACCCCATGGGTATTTTAAGGGTGTTTCTTTGAAAGATTTCAGAAGGATTGGTGAGCTCTTTTGAGTTGACTGTACCAGTTTTTTTGGTTTTCTTTTTCCATTTGTTTTAAAAGGATCTTTGGTCCTCCTTCTTCTTGTCTTAATAAATTCTTCTTTATCTTTAAAATGTGAAATTTACTAAGCACTATTTTTAATTTGGATGAATTGATCTAGTTTTTTTTTTTTTTAATTAAAAAATTAACAGCAACCCATTTGATAGGAGATTTGGATATGCTTTTTAATGCTGTTGGGTTTTTAATTTTATTTTCTGAATTTAGATTAATTTTCTAATTATAAGGGAAAATATAAACTTTTAATACGTTTTTCTATTTTTTTAAATTAAAAATTTATAATTAGCAGTATTGGTTATGTATGTCCTTTTTAGTTATTTTATCAATTAAAAGAGCTTTTACATTTTAGCATCTAAAAAGTTGTGTAAACCAAAAAATACTTTTGACTACTACTTTGACTTTAGTCAATAGCTTCTACTTCTAAAAACCCATCCAAACTGGCCCTTAATCCTGATCATTCATCCAAGTTCCAACAGTCAAGATTTACACTTCTTATGAAGGCTGATCTTCTGAAGGCATTCTGTGAGTTCTTTTGTAATAGTAAGATTGGTCTGAGCATGAATTATATCTTTATTACATTGGTACCAAAGAATGATCCATCAGTTAAGGTGAAAGATTTTTAGCTGTCAGTGTGGTTACTGGTGTTTAAAAATGATTTCTAAGGTTTTGTCTTTGCACCTTTGTGAGTTCTTGGAGATACTATTTCTGAGAATCAGAGTGCTCTTGTTGGTGGTAGACAAATTTTAGATGTTGCTCTAGTGGCAAATGGGGTGGTGGAGGACATTAATTGTCAACCCTTAATGAAGTTCATCTCTTAGGTATACAGTTTTTTAAGCAGATTCTTTTACGTGCACATTTTTATGGGATACAGTTTTTTCTTATCTTCTCTTTGGGTTCATACTAAATGTTATTTTGAAAGGGTTCCTTGTTAAAATTTGCAGAGGGATTGGAAAGCTCTAACTAGCTTATGTGTTTTCCTGTTATTTCTATTGTTTTGGCACTTTGTCTGCTTTAGGAGGATCTCTTGCCCTCCTTCTTTGCACTTTTCTCATTCTTCTTTTGAATAAATTCTTCTTTTATCAAAAAAGATTTACTCCTCTTACCTCTCATAATAACTAATGGTGATGGAGTATCGGAAAGAAATTATAGAATATAATATTTGTAGTGATTGTGGATTTATACTCAGCTTGGTTATTCAGTCTCCTCTAATAACATTAAATCAGGAATTTCATCTAAAATTAGGATTACTGCTGCATCAAGTTAGAATTAGTTGTGGTTGCCTTGTTAAGGACTATTATGTACTTGGAGTTCTCAGAGTCTATTTGGTCTCTTCTTCCCTCCTTTCTCTATGCAGAATCTTCCTTTCTCTCTCCTGTTCTGTTTCTGCTGCATCAATATTGATAAGACTCATCTCAAATGATATTCCCCTTATGTGTGTCTCTGTGGGTGTGTTTCCTAAAGTGTCATATGTAGAGTTTTTGTATTGGCTTCCTTACCTAAATGGTGAAAGAGCTGTGAATTTATAGGGATTTGATACAACCAATCAATCCCTCAAAATCAGAAATAGTCTAATCTAGGGGATTACAGATAAATATAGCTTAATTTAAGGGATTTACAGCTATCCTATTAAATGAGCTATTTATGGAAAGTCACTAATTCTCCTTGATTGTCAATCCCGTAACCTTTGGGATTTCAACACTCCCCCTCAAGCTGAGACATAGATATTAATCATGCCCAGCTTGCTTGTTAGTGCATTAAACCGAGGCTTAGGAAGACTCTTGGTAAGCACATCTGCAACTTGTTGCACTATGGGCAGGTACCTTAGAGATTAATGGTACCATTATCAATCTTTTCTTTGATGAAGTGTCTGTCTATCTCCACATGCTTAGTTCTGTCATGATGGATAGGATTGTGAGCAATACTTACAGCAGCTTTGTTGTCACAGTAGAGCTTTATAGGCATATAACTAGGAACCCGAAGCTCTCTTAACATGTGTTTTAGCCAAATACCTTCGCCCTGTATTCAGCCTCAGCAGTACTTCGAGCAACCACGGATTGTTTCTTGCTTTTCCAAGTTACAAGGTTGCCCCACATGTAAGTGCAGTACCCTGAGGTTGAGTGCCTATCAATTATAGAACCTGCTCAATCTGCATCAGTGAAGATTTCAACACATCTTGGACCTCCCTTTTTAAAAAACAGACCCTTTCCAGGAGGCCCTTTCAAATATCTCAAAATTTTGTAGACTGTCTCCAAGTGCCCTTCTTAAGGAGAGTGCATGAATTGGCTCACTACACTTGCAGGAAATGCAATATCTGGCCTTGTGTGAGAAAGGTAAATTAATCTACCAACAAGGCGCTGGTACCTTCCCTTGTCTATGTCACTGCCTTCATCCTCATCACCTAGTTTTTTATTAGGTTCTATAGGTGTATCTGCTGGTCTACAACCCAGCATGCTGGTTTCTTGTAACAGATCCAGCACATATTTTTTTTGTGAAATGGAAATACTGGTGTGACTTCGAGCTACCTCCATTCCTAGGAAATATTTTAGAGGTCCTAGGTCTTTTAGCTCAAATGCTGTGCTGAGATATTTCTTCAAGAGTTGAATTTCTCTTAAATCATTACTGATTATAACCATGTCGTCCACATAGACAATGAGGATGGTGATTTTGCCATCTATTGAGTGTTTGAAAAACATAGTGTGATCTGTTTGGCCCTGATTGTAGCCTCTTTTCTTCACAACTTGGGTCAGCCTTTCGAACCATGCTCTAGGAGACTGTTTTAGCCCTTAAAGAGCCCTTTTTAGTCTGCACACCTTTCCTTTTTGCCCCCCAAAACCAGGTGGTATGTCCATGTAAACTTCTTCATTTAGCCTTCCATTGAGAAAGGCATTCTTCACATCTAGTTGGTGGAGTGGCCAATCTGAATTTGCAGCCAAGGACAACAGAACTCTTATTGTGTTCAGTTTGGCCACAGGTGCAAACGTTTCTTGATAGTCTATCCCATAGGTCTGAGTAAAACCCTTAGCAACCAACATTGCTTTGTACTTGTCTATTCTTCGATCACTTTTGTATTTAATGGTGAACACCCATTTGCAGCCAACTGTTTTCTTTCCCGTAGGTAGGTTCTTGAGCTCCCATGTGCCATTTTTTTCAAGGGCATTCATTTCTTCTAAGACAGCTTTCTTCCATTTTGGTTTGGAAAGGGCCTCATCTATATTTTTAGGAATTTTTGTTTTGGAAAGATGAGTAGAAAAGGCATGGAATCAAGGGATAAATTTTCCAATGAAACAAATTTAGAGATAGGATGTTTTGTTCATGCTCTTACCCTTTTTCTAATGGCAATTGGGAAGTCTTCAAGGTTCTGTTGTGGCTCTATATGGATCTTAGCTGGCTTTGCAGGGCTCTTAGTGCTACCGGCGCATATATTCGGCTCAAATTCTTGGCCTTGCTGTTTGTCTAACTTATCTGCCTTTGAAGAAGGATTCCTTCTTGAATAAACAAGCATTTTTGGTTGTTCAGTTTCTGGTATTGGCACAGGTTCTGGTTCAGGTGCTGGTTGACTATTTTTAGGAGGCACGGGATCCACACTTGGGCATGAAATAGGTAGGGGTGTAGGATCAGATTGCAGGGGTATAGGTCCAGATTCCAGTTCTGTCTGTACAGGATCAGTAGGAGGTGTAGGTTCAGGTTCAAAATTGGTTTCCCTACACTCAACTTCACCTATATTCTCCCCCTGAAGTTGAGAGGGGGGAAAGTAAGGATCGGTTTCAAAAAAAGAGACATCTTTGGACACAAATAGACGTTTGAGAGTGGGAGAATAGCATTTATATCCCTTTTGAGTAGGTGAGTATCCGACAAACACACACCTATGTGCCCTAGGATCAAGCTTAAACTGTCCGGGAAAATGAGAGTGAATAAAGGCCTTACACCCAAAAATTTTTGGAGTTAGAGAGGAAAACCTATAGTGAGGAAAGTTCTTTTGGAAGGCCGAGAGTGGTGTATGAAGATTAAGAACTTTGGATGACATTCGGTTTATGAGATAGGCTGCAGTTAAAACTGCCTCTCTCCATAGATAATTTGGCACATTCATGGTAAACATAAGAGACCTAGTTACTTCTAGGAGGTGGTGGTTTTTTCTCTCAGAAACCCCATTTTGTTGTGGAGTATGGGCACAAGAACTCTCATGAAATATACCATGGGATGTAAGGTATTCCCCTAAAACAGAATTAAAATACTCCCTGCCATTATCAGTTCTTAAGGTTTGAATATTGGTGTGGAACTGATTTTGGATCATAGAGTGGAAGTTTTTGAATGTGTGAGAGGCTTCAGATTTTTCCTTTAGGAGATATTCCCAGCATACTCTTGTGTGATCATCTATAAAGGTGATAAACCACCTAGCCCCCGAAATATTTTTCACCTGAGAGGCTCCCCAAATATCACTATGAATGAGTGCAAATAGGCGAGAAGCAATGTAGGTTTTTGCAGCATAAGATACTCGGGTCTTTTTGGCTAATTGACAAATCTCACAAGAAAAAGAACTAGAATTCTCATTAATAAATAAGTTTGGAAACAAACTTTTGAGATACAAGAAGTTGGGTGACCTAACCTACGATGCCACATCATAATTTGACTAGAATTAGAAACATTGGACACATTGACAGTGAATTATTGTTTATTCAAAGAGGCATGCTTGTTCCAAAAGTAGAGTCCATTAGACATACTAGCACTGCCAATCATCTTCCCCGAGATCTTCTCCTGTATAACACAGCAACTAGAGGTGAAGTTAACACGGCATTTAGTGTCCCTAGTCAGTTTGCTAATGGATATTAGATTACAAGATAGGTTTGGGACATGGAGAACAGATTTGAGGACAAGATTATTAGTCAATTTAATTGTCCCAATACTAGCAACAGGTGATCTAGTACCATTTGCTACTCTTACCCAAAAATCATTTTTGCAAGGGGTATAAGCAGAAAATAGAGATGAGTTACTTGTCATATGATCTGAGGCTCCTGAATCAAATATCCAAGGAGCTGATTGTTCGAGGTCAGGGGTAGAAACAGAATGAGCAGTACCTTTTAGAGCTAAGGTGCATGTAGGGGATGAGGAATGGCCAAGGAGCTGGTGAAGAACCTCCAACTGAGACTTTGTTAACTGAACGTTAGCAACATCCTCTCCACTGGATTCTTCATAGGCAACTTGATGAGCTTTACCTTCTCTCTTGTTCCTTGGCTTCCAACTTGGTGGAACCCCATGGAGTTGGAAACAAGTGTCTCGGGTATGTCCAGTTTTCTTGCAGTGGCTGCATACAGGTCTTTCTCCATATTTTTTCTGTTTGTTTTCATTGTCTGTCCGGAATTTAGACTCTGAAAAACCCTTGGTGTAAAGGGCAGAACTCTCTATTGGGCTAGTCTTAGGATCCTTGTTGTCTCCTAACATCACCCTTCTTCTATTTTCTTCACGCCTAACCTCAGCAAATGCCTCTCCAATAGTTGATAGAGGTCTTATCCCCAAGATTCTGCCACGTACCACATCCAAATCCTTATGCAGACCTGCTAGGAACTCATACAAGCGTTCCTTATCAAGGTGTGCCTTGAAATTGATGTGATCATCAACATCTTCCCAATCTGCTTCATAAAACAGATCCAACTCCTGCCACAATACCTTTAGAGAGTTATATCTGATACCATGTAGAATTTCTGTATTGGCTTCCTTACCTAAATGGTGAAGGAGCTGTGAATTTATAGGGATTGGATACAACCAACCAATCCCTCAAAATCAGAAATAATCTAATCTAGGGGATTACAAATAAATACAGCTTAATCTAACGGATTTACAGCTATCCTATTAAATGAGCTCTTTACGGAAAGTCACTAATTCTCCTTGATTGTCAATCCTGTAACCTTTGGGATTTCAACATTATATATTCAAATGGCTGAGATTTAGGTTTCTGCGGTGCTATATAAATTTATGCATGTATATTTTAATAGCTTTAGCATCATAAGGGCTAGTGCTGCTCCATTTCAACTATGCAGTAGCAGCATCCTGATTCCTCTGAACCTCTTTCTAATGTTGTCTCTTGGATTAAGTTTGATATATGCTTATGTTTTCTAGATTTGATATATATTTTCTGGGTCTTTATTTTATGTAAGTTCGCATATCCTCTTTTATTTCAGAAAATGGCGATGATAATTTGGTCTTGGGGCTATGTGTTGATAATGTTTCAATCTATCAGAAAGTTGGTGTTCAACTTGGAGTGGAGGAAAGGACTGATCTCTCACCATATTGCCTTCTTATATGTCTTACCTTAGAGGGAAAACTTATCATGTTCCATGTTGCCAGGTAATTTGCTTTGATGTTCTGTCTTGGTTCTACTTCCATATATGAATATAAATTGCATTTTGGCAGTACCTCTGGTCTTAGAGATCTTTAACTTTCACTATGTACTGCTGATAAGTGAATAGGCTGAGTTGACTTTGTCTTTAGGCTTGCAGGAAGTGAAGTTTCGCCTGAGGTTATTTCTGCCCTGCCTGATGAGGAAAAGAATGCCACTGCGAAGCCACCTGTGGAAGAAGGTTCCACTTTTTTGCATGGGTTGCAGCAACAAGGACTGAAAAAGGTTTCTTTGGGTCTTCAGTTCCAGGATATGAAAAAGAATGAAATTATTCCACTAGGGGATATTGAAGCTTCAAACAAAAAGGATCTGCAGATTTTTGAGGTCAGTAGGAATTCGAAGTCTAAGACAGCTGCCAATCCTTATCAAATGCCTCATAATGAAGGAATTGTTAAGGACCATGATGTGGAATCGACAGTACATTTACAGTCTCTGAAGTCTGACAGGCATCAAATGGTTCCAGCTGTAAATCTGAACCAACAGACTGATAGTGAGAATCCATGCCTTTCTGGGGAGCAAAGCACACAATTAGGTCATTTTTCTTCTAAAGCTCCCACTCTTGAGCAAACTTTCAGAGACTTCAGCAAGATACAGAACCAAATATCTGTAGGAGTTGGAGCTAGCCCTGGTTCTTTTACAGTAAAAGGTCATCCTGCTCCTCCTGGTTTGTCTAGTTATAACAATTCACCTGAAAATATAGAGAGGACTAAGGAACTGCGGAACAAAATTGGTTTATGGGACTCACAGAGAGCTTCTTCTCATCTATTATCTGGTGAAAATTTTTCATGCTCGAAGGACTCTGATGTATCTTCATTTTCAACTTCAAGTTATGCCCCAAACAGCAGTTATAAAATACATAGTATTGGTCCTACAAATGGTCAAGCTGCAAAAGTTTCTGGAAGCATTGGTGGAAAGCCCTTTCATGAGCAGGATATGGTTGGCGTATCACCTACTACCAATTTTGCCAGTAGGCCAGTTCAGAGTGGGGGACAAAGAACTTCCATGACAACAGGAAATATGGAACCACTGGAGCAGGAAAATACTACTATAGGAAAGTCTTCCATTCATAAGTTTTATCCTTGCAATGAGCGGCATGGAACTTCATCCATGCATGGCATATCAAATGCTGAGCCAAACTTATCAAAGCAGTTTGGAAATGTATTATTTTCTCAAATGCTTTTTAATTTTCATGCAAGTTCAAAATAATATTACTTGTGTGCATATGATGGCGGCATGGGTGAGGATAACTTGGATAGAATAATTTGACCCTTAAATGTCTCTTTTTCTCCCTTAATTCTTGTTGACCTGTATGAATTTTTCATCATCCTTTATATTGTTCTTCTTTTGGTCAATTTTTTGTATTGTTGTGTGGATATTGATAGACCTTTATATTGATTATTTGGGCTTAAAGTTGGTTAGTCCATTGGGTAAGGAGGTTAAGGTAAATTTTCCCCAAAGAACTGTAGTAAGAAAAAGAAGAAGGGGGAAAAGGAACCCCAGAGATTAGCCACCACAGTAAATTATGGGCGCATAAAGGAAATAGAAGGCAAAAATAGTTTTTATGCAAGTTTTGAGGTTGGCTTTGCTTTTGGAGGATAAGAGAGGGTTGTTTTGAGCATATTTAAAGAATCTTCCTTTTTGTGCGGAATTTTTTATGAAGTTTTCTATGTATACTCTTTGGGGCATTCTGTTTGGCTTGTCTGTGGGGGAGTTCTGGTGGCTCGCTATTCAGGGTTCGGACTGTTTTGTGGTTTCTTTTGGAATTTTTCTTGTCCTCTCTTCTACTTTTTCCTTCTACTTCAATAATATTTCTGTTTCTATCCAAGGAAAAGAAAATATTGATCTACCCCACATGCTTACTATTTTCTCCTTTTTTTCCTTTCCCTAGATTAATGAGATGATCAAAGAATTGGATTTACTTTTGAGGTCAATAGAAGAGGCTGGTGGCTTTAGAGATGCCTGCACCAGCTCACTGAGAATTTCAATTGAGGCATTGGAGCAAGGCATGGATAGTCTATCTCAAAAATGCAAAATGTGGACGGTGATGTTTCTTTCTTTGTATATATATATTTTTTCCATTTATTATTTTTATAAAACTTAATTTAGATGACATTTTCTGTCATTTCCTACTAAGCTTTTAGTTGTATGCTTGGATTTCCAACAAACTCATTATTTGTTCTGGTGATTGTTGTTTTGTAAATGAAAGATTCGTAAGGCATAGTTTTACTAAGATTTACAGTGGCCTCGTACTTATTTGGTTGTCCCTTTAGTGGTAATCCATGTTCTAATGCTTTTCAAGATGCTCCTGATACAAAATTTTCCGTGCATTTAGATAGTTGGTAGGGTTCTTTTCTTTCCTTTTGATTGTTTGTGTTACATTGATTATGCTTTGTTTAGTCATATGGTCCCTTAATAGTTAAGGATTTCGGGAACAGAAATTCAACCATGTTGATTGACTACTTTTCAGTCATGTGGTCTCTCTCGAATGTTGTGCTTGGTTAGCTCTTCCCCAAATATTGGGATATCTAATATACTGATGAGGGAGATGCATTCACATTTAAGGTGGTTTCATCATATCTTCTCTAGAGTGTGTGGATGGAGATGGGCAACCAGAGCACCAGCTGAAGGGGAATATTTTTTGATCTTCATAAGTTGTTTCTTTTTTGTCTTGTTTGCATTCTGTAAATTCTTAGAAGTATAGCTGTACCCTGTTGAGCTTTTTATTTTTATTTATATATATTTCTTCAGTTTTTGTTGAGTGCTGCATGTTTTACTTTGCAGAGTAAAGTGGATGAGCATCTTGAGGAGGTCCATTATCTTCTTGATAAGACCGTACAAGGTATTATTGGCTTATGAATGTGTTTTGTATTCTATATTCATCTAAGAAGGTGGCATAGTATTAGTTAATCAATGCCGATAAATTTAGTGCTGAACTACATAAAGTTATGTAAACAAACATCTAGGGTGATGTAGTTTTTTTTTTCCCCCATATAATTGTTATCAGAAGAAATTTGGTGACTGCATCAGTCCACAATCTTAGTGTCTATTTTTCAAAAAGGTTGGGATCTTACAAATATAGGTATTCCTTTAAATTTTTGAAATTAGGATCCGTGACAGAGTGTCACGGTCCACAAATGTGACGAGTAGATTTCGGACACCTAGACAACTCCGATTGATTTGAAACTTTGCAGAGAGGTAAAGAGGAGTCTAGAGAAGCCGCACGCCAAATTTGAGCCCAAACAGAGCATTGTATAATTTTTGCCATTTTTGTAAAGTTTGGGGGTATTTTCGTCTTTTCACTTCACTATGCTTGTCCAGTGCAGGTGTTTGGCACATGGCTGCGTAGCTTATGATTTTAGATGAATTTACATATATCTTAATAGGTGTTTCAATACCTGGAACTCCAAAAAAGGCCTTATGTTGGGTGGGAAAAATGATGTTTGGTCATGCTGGGAGGGAATCCGCATATTAGTCTCTTTAGGGGGGGGTGCCAGGTGACCCGGGGTGGGACTTGGTGCTAGCATAGGGGTATGCTTTGTGTTGCTATTTACTTCCCTTACACATTGCCAACGTATTGTATTGCACTCATATATATCAATAAAAGGTGTAGCCTCTCTTCTTATATATTTGTCGCCTTATGTTTTGCTCACTAGTGTGTGACGCTTACTTTGGTGTGCGTGTGCCTTGTGTGTTGGCTTGCTTGTGAGGTGCAATACGTGAGATGTTATAATGTGCATGCTATCGTTGTCGTGCTTGTTGGCTTGCTTGTGAGGTGCAATACGTGAGATGTTATAATGTGCATGCTATCGTTGTCGTGCTTGCGGGAGACGCTATTGTCAAGCCTCGAGTATATTATCGGTTGCTTAGTCACTTAACGTGTGTGGGTTGGATCGAATGGGAAAGGCTGACTTGCTTTCTTAGAGGAGTTACACAAGTGCCACGCGGTCTGGCAAGGGTGAACTTGTCGGCCTGTGACACAAAGCCAGGAAATTTTTTTTGCCTAGGCCAAGTAAAAATTTAGTTAGGGCCGAAGTCTAATTATGCAAAAATTTCTATAAAAAAGAAGGGAAAAAAAATATTTGCTAGGGCCATGGCCCCAGCTTTAAGTGGCTCCGCCACTTATTAGGGTGGTCTGGTTGTGTCATGAAAGCTTGATTTTTTTTTTTTGGTTCCAAAGAGTAGTTCTTCAGCTCTATCAGGGATATAGCTCTTTTAGGCCTTTGATTACTCTAAAGGAGGGTAATGGATCCTGGATAAGATTTTGGAAAGATACATGGGTGGGGGATATTCCGTCTTCAGAGGCTTTCCTTGCCTCTATTGCCTTCTTCATCAATCCTTCATTCTTAATTTCTGGTGCACTCAAGGTTTGATCACTTCTTGGAATTTACACTTTTTCAAGAACCTAAATAATAAAAATGTTCAAAATTATAATCTCTTTTGCATCTACTTGATTCTGTGCATCTATCCTCCATCTTGGATAAAGAGGATCTGGATTATTGACTCTTCTGTGGTGTATTCTTGTAATTCTTATTTTAATTTTCTCACTCATTCTTCAATTTAAGAGAAGTTTCTTCTTGATAAATAAATTTTGAAGTCTAAAGCCCCTTCAAAAGCCAAGTCTTTTGCTTGGACAGCA
>QAOA01003103.1:5109-15258 GCA_003255065.1 Cercis canadensis
GATAGGTTTAAAATATTAATTTATATTTATTAAAAAAAAAATGAGACACCAACTTGGGTGTTTCCTATAAGTATATAGATAGATATGATGTCTAGCCACCTTTTCTTATTATTTAAAAATAGTATGATTTTGCAAGTGATTCTTGTAAATATTGTATATTTATAAATTAATTACATAAATAAAACACATTTTAAACTATTTTTACAACTACGGCAATTTTTATTTTTATTTTTTTCTTTGAGTGTCAAATTTTGGCATCACGTAGAATGCTGAATTTTGCCTAGAACTTCCTTCAAGTGTCGCATTTTGGCAATGTTAGTTTTTTTTTTTTTTTATANTTTTTTTTTAATATGGCTTCAAGTGTCGAATTTTAACATTTTGAGGAGTCAAATTTTACCTCCATCTTCTTTGAAATGTCGCATTTTGACATTTTTTTTAATAACATGAAGGGTGTCGCATTATCATTTGTTGCATGTCATGGAGGTGTCACATTATCACCTAAGTGGGAGTTGAATTTTGGCTTAGATTGGTGGACTCCACGTGAACTCAATTTGACTCCCCACGGTCAAAGTTGAATGGCAGCATTGCATGAATTTTCAGTGGCTTGGTTCTATGAATTTTCAAGCAATGTTGAAAAAAAAAAAAACAAAAAAACAAAAACAAAACAAAACAAAATGCCAAAATGCGGCACTTTAAAGAAGATGGAGGCAAAATTCGACTCTCAGAAATGCCAAAATTTGACACTTGAAGCCATATTAAAAAAAAAATAACATTGCTAAAATGCGGCACTTGAAGGAAGTTTTAGGTAAAATTTGGCACTTTACGTGATGCTAAAATTTGACACTCAAGGGGAAAAGTAAAAAAAAAATTATCGTAATTGTGGAAATAGTTTGAAATGTGTCTTATTTGTGTAATTAATTTGTAAATGTACAATATTTACAGGAATCACTCTGATTTTGCATGTTATATATATCTTTCTTTATAGAGATAGGCTACCTGCATATCTTCAAAAGAATAATTTTTTGGTTCTACGCAAACATTTGAATTTAACTATGACTACTAAAATTTTANACCATGTCTACTAAAATTTTATAAGACCCAAGGTATTAAAAATAATCTAATGATGAATTATTTTAGTAATTTATAAGAGATCAAGAGTTTAATCTTCCATATCGTCATGCATGTAACCAAAGAAAAAAAGAAGTTATAAGACCCGACTAAAACATAATCTAACAGCATGACGATTAACATGATATTGTCCTGCCTTTTTTCAAGTGGAGACTTATTGTACTTTTATCTCAATTCACTAAAAATTCAGTGAAGCTGAAACTTTTGACCCAAGGGAATGACAACATCTCAATTCCATCAAGTAAGTCCGCCGCCGAAAAAGAAAAACACAAAACCTGAGAAAATAAAGTAATCAAATAAGAATGATTGAAAAGCACCATACTTTTGAGAGTTGGAAAAGAAATGACAAATCCATCAATTTCCTCTACACAATTATTCTACAAACTATGATATGTCATAGAAATTTGATAGGAAAAAGTCTGAGTACTACCAGTTGATATCAATTCCACCATGTGATACTTTGTATAATATTGTGACAAAGCTTTCTATATATATACATATCATATTTGTACACCACTTAGTTTCTACTAACGGCATGCTACATTGATATGCATTATCAGAGTTTAGCTTTAGTTAGAGTTGTCGCTATTAGGCATGCAGTGAACTTCGGGTTGCAGGATCTTGTCCTCCGTGACCTCCTTTTTGGTTTTTTCCCTTTCCCAAATGCTCTCCCTTATAAAATTTAAAAAAATTAGTCGAGTCCTGAAAATTTAAATGCAAACATTTGTATAAAGAAATTTCTTAAATATTTTTGATATTTATGTGATATGTCACACCATATGAGAATAACCAATATATGAATGACATGTGTATAAATAAATTGTTTTTAAGTTTGTTTGAGAAAATAAGATAAGTTATATTTTATATCTAATAAAACATAAAAATTAAGTATACTTACTACGTCAGTGGTATAACATACTTATATAATATCATAGAATTTTTATTTTTATAAACATATTTAGTGATGCGCAGCCAAATGCTATGCAAATAATTGGACCCTTAAGTCAATATTTTGTAGCTAGGAATGCACACCTCAAGTTGATCACTGATGTTAACAATTACGGAGTTGGTAAGAGGGCTCACATTGACCCACTTCCCTTTATGATGCACTTTAAGGCTAACAATTCCATTTTGTACAAGCAAAGTCAAGGAGCCATTATCTGAATGAGGAGGCTGCCCTAGAGTAACATCTAGCTGAGGACAAGGTGGATACAAATTGGCAACCAACAGTTGAAAATCTCAAAACCTAAGGCATCTGGTATTGCATTGGCTTCCAGTCCCAAGCTCTCTGATATTCCCTTATACAATTCTCCAATTACTTCTCTGGCCCTTTTACAATACTGAAACGCAATCTCTCTGCAATAATAAGCATGAATATAAAGCAGAAGCTATAGAAGTTTTATTTCTGAGCTTCTTCTAAAGCTCTAATTTTGACTTTATAAAACGTTAAAAGTTGTAAGAAAGTCATCTAAATATATAAAATAGCTTTCCCAAAAAAAAAATATATATTCATTTAAACGAAATACATATTTTAAGAAAGGTTCTCTAAGCAAATGTACTTCAATGCCAATACCCCAATTACAAGCAGAGACTTGTAGAAAGCTTTCTTAGGTAAAGGTTCAAAAGCTATTCTTTCCTCTAGAGTCTTATTCCTTAATCTATTACCTCACTACGTTCTTAAAAACAAAAATTATCTTTATAGGAAAAATCCTAACATCAAAGATAATGGTGACTGGATAGCCTATGTATCCTCTCATATAATTTTTAGTCACTAATTGCCAATAGAAATTTTATTTATGGTCTGCCAATCAATTAATTTACACCTTATTACTAGACTTAATTTAATTAAGGCCCACGGTATATAAAATTATAAGAATTTTTTTTTGGGTACTTTTGGCTTAAAATGATAAGGATTTTATGTGTATGAATAACATTTATCTGCCAATTGAATTTGAATTTGAAACCTTGTACTTAATATTTAACTATGTGGTGTTCCCTCAGGAACTAATCAAGTTTCCATTATGGTTAGATTGTAACAACATTGCAACAACAATTTCTATTGCCTACCCAGATATAAATTAGGGGAAATGATATTGGGTGGGCCAGCGGAGGGTTGCTATGAATTTAATTGTTGTTAGATTGTTCTCTCACTTTCAAATAAATTAGGGGGCTGGCCCATTTTTATACGGGCTGGCATTGCCAGCCCAGCTTGACTTTCTTCGAGTTGTAAGTCAAAATAGGTCAGCTCATTTTTTTTTTGAATTTTTTAAATTAATTTTATTTGTAATAATACTAAAAATTAACAAAAGTTTTGTCTTTTTTTTTTTTAATTATTTAGACTATTTTAGACTAACTTGTTAATGAATCTAATTAAACAAAACAAAATATACATAAAGTAATAAATAAAATAAAAAACCAAAACCAAATACATATATATATATATTACATCTAAGTATAAATTTAAAATAAAGATGCATAAATAATTGAACAAATTGTAATAGTGTATACTTCTAAATAACATTTATTAATATAATTTGGTGGTGTGATATTAAAAATAAATAAAAAAGGTCGGCCCGGCCCGAATCCAAATAGGCAGCGGGCCAAAACGAGTTGGATCATATTGGCCCGGTTTCATTCGGGCCAACAATTCTACAGTTCAACAAATTTTTTAGCTAGCCAAAACGGGCTGAACCATATTCTCAGCTCTAGGTTGACCCATGAATCCTTCAAGGAGTTGACCATCTTTTCAAAAGCAGGAAGAACTAGTGACATGGTGGAAATGGTACAAAATCAAATCTTTTAGTCCATGTTACTTCAACACCATACTCATCCATCACCGAAATCTCAAGCTGAGCACTATCAACAATATAAAAAGGGTTCTTGGTAGAATCATAGTATCTATGATGATAGAGCACAAAATAGGTAAGACGGTCGTTGATTACAGCAATCTCTATATCCATAACAACTTCATATTTGAGGGTCATTAGAAATTGTGAGGGTTGGGGTTGGGGCAAGGTCATGGTCTACACTATCTCGTAGGACATGTCAAAGCGAAGAGTGCTTCGTGAGCATAAAAAGGGTCGCTAATCAACCAATGATAAACCCCATTAAGATAGGAATTGAACCTCGAAGGGAGTATATTATTAGGAGGAGCAGGGGTAGTGAGTTCGATTATTCTCCAAGAATCAATGCTAAGATTATAAATCTGAAAAAATACCTGAGGTGAAGGATTCGGATTCCAACGTCTTTCTCTGGTGCTCTCGTTATAGAATCATCCCCAAGGCTGACAACCTTGTAATCATTTGTTTTGAGATCAAAACCGAATCCACAAAGTTCGTACCAGATGGGAAAAGTAGGAAAAGGAAGAAACTTAATATCTCTGGTTGCAGGATTCCATAAAAGTAACTGAGGATAGTTGTAATAGTAATATACAGAAAGGAAGAAGATGCCATTTCGTGGGGCACAAGGTATTGTTTATGAACACATTTGAAAAGTATCAAATGTTACGCACCGCACCCGAAAACCATCTGCTTGTAAAAGTCTTTAAGGCTTGAAATGTAGATAAAGCACATGTCCACTTATATTTAATGTTAAAATTTCAATTTAATTGAGAAAGTAGGGCAGAAGGATTTGATCTCCTTACCACTTAGTCAAAGAAACTTTGATACCATGAATGATTTTATATCTTACATAAAAGATTTCACCGGGAGCCTCAATAGGATTCCTATCACCAAGTCTTCCAGCAAATAACTCATCCTAATACAATCCTCACAACCAACCTACCAATACTCCTTCCTTCACTCTTCACTGCAACAGCACACATAGACCAACTATTTAAGTTATATTGTAAGTCATATAAACATACAAATTCTATTAGAGATAATTGCTACCAAATAACACAGGATAATTATTCTAAAAAATAGATTAATCTTAACTAAGTCTTAATATTACAAATAAAATAATTAGCTATAAGTGAAAAGCTAGGATAATTATTATATTTGATACTTGTCATCATAGTCATATCATGTGTTCCCTCCCCCTTATGAAAAGAGGCTTCATTAAAATTTGGGCCGGGTCGGGCTTTATATTCAAAAGGTCTTAATACAAGGCTCATGTAATTTTCCTAATTCGTACTTACCCTCGGAACTAACCAAGGCCCCAAGAGAAGAACTTCTTGAGATAGAAAGAAAACTTTTAATACAAATAAAAAGACCAGCAAAGGAGAACATGCTTCATTTTATATAGTCTAGTCCAACCAACGTCATTTTATATGCTTGAGAGATATAACATTTTTTTTATGGTTGGTATATATTCAATTATTCCTTTAATTTTTCATGACCTATTTTTTTTTCTTTAGCCAAAAATTTCTTGGCTTTTGGATTTAACGAGATATCACATCTGTCTATTTCTTTCCTCATGTTTTGACTGTAGAACTTTTGCCATGACTTACTTGCAAGCCAAATTTAGATTTTTTTGGTTTTTTACGATGTGGTCCTCACATCTTTAATGTGAGATTAATTCTCGCTCGAACTTCGACATATCCTAGCCAAATCTAAATTTAATCACTTATATTTGTGTTCTCCATGGATTACTTTGTATTAACTATGATATGTTTTGGTGAATGTTTAACATGTTGTTGTTCAACATGCCAGTAATTAGTAAGTCATTGATTATGTTCCAATCATTTTGCTTCCTTTCTTTTCCACCATGTGGCAGTTTTTCTTTGTACATCTTTCTAAGAAATTCCTTTGAGATTTGTAAACATGTTGACAAGCATTATGCTTCTCTCTTTGTCATGTGTTCCAAATAACATGCTTCTGAATTCCTTTTAAAATGTTCATTTTGATTGTTGGTGATTTCAGGATACAGAAAATCATTCAGAGGCTGAAATTGAGTCCCTGTGAGAGGAATGAAATCATAGGATTGAAACTCTTGAGAGAAAGTTACAACTCTATTTTTTCATTGCGTTTGTGCTTGGTTGACAATTTGCATAATAGATTTCAGTCTATATTCTCAAAGTGTATTGATATTCCAGTTGACTATCAAGCACATCTAGGTGTGTAAAAGTTATTTCTCTTAACACAAAATATATAACTATCAAGCTCACACAAATATGGGCATCAATCTATCACCTATATTTCATATCTAATAGTTTTTTAGGAGACACTTAAATAGTTGAGTATTCGATAGAGCTATCAAATTGGGTTGGGCCCGTTGAGTTGGCCCGGCCCATCATACAAATGGGGTAGATTGGGTTCAGGTAAAACTAACTCGTTTAGAAACGGGTTTCTAAGCCTACCCCGTTTGAAGTATAGGTTGAAAGTGAGGTGAGACAGGACAAAACTGGTTAACCTGCTGGTTAAAATTAAAATAATAAAAAAATTGATTTTTCAAATAAAAAATTCCTAAACCCCAATTCTTTCCTTTTCCTTTGACTCTCAGTCTCTCCTCTCTACTCTACACCTCACCTCCCTCTCTTCTCTAATTCTCTTGATCTTTGCTTTCCTAAGTTCTCTCAGCATTCATCACTCTTACTCATCACCTCTCGGCTCTGGTCAATCCCTTAACTTGGAAGTCGCCTCACCATCAACACAATCGAAAATCGCAGCTCGCACCGTCACAGGGTTGTTGTTGGGTGGTGGTTCTGGGCTTGCTGTTGTTGGGTGATTCATCGTCACTGGTTCGTTACTTGGCTATAATTGTAAGTTCTACCACATTGCTTGGCTACTTGATTGGGTGATACTATTGTGGAATGCTATTGTTATTGCTGTCGAAGGCAGGGCAATCATAATAAAGAGTGGCAGCTTGATGTAAAGTGGTACAACCATGCGGTAAAGGCATGATAGATGACAAAAAGTAACTTAGTTCAATGCTTTGACAGACTAAGATCAAAATGCAGAAAGTTTTGTCCCACTCCCTTTAACTAGATGAGCATTTTCAAATGCAATGAACGTTTCTATCTATTGGGTTTTGGAACATAACCCATTTATCCTTTTGATAGGCTAAACTGAATTGCTAGTAGTGTTCATAACAAAAAAAACAAAGGAAAAGAATAGCTAGTAGTGTCATGCTTGTTTGGTCAATGATGGTGTTCATTTAAGTTCTTAGTGTTGTTCTATTGCTTTTTTTTTTTTTTTCATTTTTGGTGGGCTGGCTAGCCTAATTCACAATCTACCAGTAGATTAGGTTAGGTTGAGGTTTTCTCAGCCCACCAAAATGGCAAGTCAGCCCGCCCACCCTGTTTGATGATGAGTTGAGGTGGGTCGAGGTGGACTAGCCTTTCTTGACAGCTTTAGTATTAGGTACGATCTCTTGAGGGTTTTGAGTTTGAATTCCATTAGAATTTGATGGATGAGATTATTGAATGAGACAGGAGGTTACCCCTCATCATAACCGAAAAAAACTATTTATTAAAGAATCTCATCTTGTAAAGGATTTGGATCCGGTCATGTCACTTGAATCATGTTGCTCAGATCTGAGCCATTCATTCCATTAAAGCTCATTTCAACCATTAAATATTAATGTGTTTTAATGGTTGAAATGACCTTAAATGGAATAGACGGCTCAGATCTAAGCAACATGACTCAAGTGACATGACTGGATCTCTTCCCTCTTGTAAATAGGTGAAAACTAATGAAGGACCCCTATGAAATTTACCAATATCTTGACTTATACTTGTGGGTAAAATAATCTCACATCACATAACCAAATACTAATCTGGAATAAATAAGTGCTTACGTGGATTTCAGCAAAATAAATATAGACAGAATGGTTTCCAAGAATCATACGGGGTCTATTTGATTTCAATTTTTAAAAACTGTTTTTTTGTTTTTGAAAAAAATAAAACAAAAAAATTTATTTGATAAGGCTATTTTTGTTTACATGTTTTAAAAACTTATTTTCAAAATATTGTTCTAAAAACAAGAAAACAAAAACAAAAGAGAACTATTTTCAAAAACAATTTTTAAAAACAAAAAAACAAAAAACAGGATCAAACACACTCATTATCTTTTTATTTTTATTTTTATTCTTTTGAAATAGTAATGGACAAACTCAAATAAAATAGACATGTAACAATATTCACAAAATCCATACAAATAATTATATATCTAAACACACGCATAATGTAATGTTTTATAAACTAGCATATATATATATATATATATATATATATATATATNAGGATACAGAAAATCATTCAGAGGCTGAAATTGAGTCCCTGTGAGAGGAATGAAATCATAGGATTGAAACTCTTGAGAGAAAGTTACAACTCTACTTTTTCATTGCGTTTGTGCTTGGTTGACAATTTGCATAATAGATTTCAGTCTATATTCTCAAAGTGTATTGATATTCCAGTTGACTATCAAGCACATCTAGGTGTGTAAAAGTTATTTCTCTTAACACAAAATATATAACTATCAAGCTCAACAAATATGGGCATCAATCTATCACCTATATTTCATATCTAATAGTTTTTTAGGAGACATTTAAATAGTTGAGTATTTGATAGAGCTATCAAATTGGGTTGGGCCCGTTGAGTTGGCCCGGCTCATCATACAAATGAGGTGGATTGGGTTCAGGTAAAACTAACTCGTTTAGAAGCAGGTTTCTGAGCCTACCCCGTTTGAAGTATAGGTTGGAAGTGAGGTGGGACAGGACAGAACTGGTTAAGGTTAAAATTAAAATAATAAAAAATTGATTTCTCAAATAAAAAATCCCTAAACCCCAATTCTTTCCTTTTCCTTTGACTCTCTCAGTCTCTCCTCTCTACTCTACACCTCACCTCCCTCTCTTATCTAATTCTCTTGATCTTTGCTTTCCTAAGTTCTCTCAGCATTCATCACTCTTACTCATCACCTCTCGGCTCTGGTCAATCCCTTAACTCGGAAGTCGCCTCACCATCAACACAATCGAAAATCGCAGCTCGCACCGTCACAGGGTTGTTGTTGGGTGGTGGTTCTGGGCTTGCTGTTGCTGGGTGATTCATCGTCACTGGTTCGTTACTTGGCTATAATTGTAAGTTCTACCACATTGCTTGGCTACTTGATTGGGTGATACTATTGTGGAATGCTATTGTTATTGTTGTCGAAGGCAGGGCAATCATAATAAAGAGTGGCAGCTTGATGTAAAGTGGTACAACCATGCGGTAAAGGCATGATAGATGACAAAAAGTAACTTAGTTCAATGCTTTGACAGACTAAGATCAAAATGCAGAAAGTTTTGTCCCACGCCCTTTAACTAGATGAGCATTTTCAAATGCAATGAACGTTTCTATCTATTGGGTTTTGGAACATAACCCATTTATCCTTTTGATAGGCTGAACTGAATTGCTAGTAGTGTTCATAACAAAAAAACAAAGGAAAAGAATAGCTAGTAGTGTCATGCTTGTTTGGTCAATGATGGTGTTCATTTAAGTTCTTAGTGTTGTTCTATTGCTTTTTTTTTTT
This sequence comes from Cercis canadensis, assembly GCA_003255065.1. NCBI lineage: Eukaryota > Viridiplantae > Streptophyta > Magnoliopsida > Fabales > Fabaceae > Cercis > Cercis canadensis. The sequence continues at coordinate 14,685 of QAOA01003103.1, forward strand.
TTTTTTTTTTCATTTTTGGTGGGCTGGCTAGCCTAATTCACAATCTACCAGTAGATTAGGTTAGGTTGAGGTTTTCTCAGCCCACCAAAATGGCAAGTCAGCCCGCCCACCCTGTTTGATGATGAGTTGAGGTGGGTCGAGGTGGACCAGCCTTTCTTGACAGCTTTAGTATTAGGTACGATCTCTTGAGGGTTTTGAGTTTGAATTCCATTAGAATTTGATGGATGAGATTATTGAATGAGACAGGAGGTTACCCCTCGTCATAACGGAAAAAAACTATTTCTTAAAGAATCTCATCTTGTAAATAGGTGAAAACTAATGAAGGACCCCTATGAAATTTACCAATATCTTGACTTATACTTGTGGGTAAAATAATCTCACATCACATAACCAAATACTAATCTGGAATAAATAAGTGCTTACGTGAATTTCAGCAAAATAAATATAGACAGAATGGTTTCCAAGAATCATACGAGGTCTATTTGATTTCAATTTTTAAAAACTGTTTTTTTGTTTTTGAAAAAAATAAAACAAAAAAATTTATTTGATAAGGCTATTTTTGTTTACATGTTTT